>VZSE01005677.1:596514-646229 GCA_013398275.1 Promerops cafer
TGCAAAACCATAAATGCCTCTCAGAAGGACATGAGTATAACCTAACTCGTGATGGAAAAAGCGGGATATGAACACTGTGGCGACTGCTTCAGTTTCTCAGATTTCTCTGCCTTGAAAACGTGTTCTGCAGATTCGTGTTGAAGATGGCCACTCCCAGAGGAGGGCATGCAAGCAGGATTTGGGGTCTCCCCACCAAGGAGAGCAGCTCTGGGTGCTCCATTATCACAGAATCATGGAATGGTTTGGGTTGGAAGGGACCTTTAAAGGCCAGCTAGTCCAACCCCTCTGCAGTGAGTAGGGACAGCTTCCACTACATCAGGTTGCTCAAAACCCCACCAAACCTGACCTTAAATGTTTCCAGGGATGGACCATTCACAGCTTCTCTGTGCACCTTATGCCTGTGTTTCACCATTGTTAATAATTTCTTCCTAATACCTAAAATCTAAATCAACCCTCCTTCAGTTTAAAATATACTTTGTCCTATCGCAACAGGACCTGCTAAAAAGTTTATCCCCATCTTTATTAAACCCCTCTTTAGATACTGGAAGGGGCTTGAGGGCTTCCCTGGAGCCTTCTGTTCTCCAGGCTGAACAAGCCCACCTGTCTCAGCTTGTTTTCACAGCACAGGTGCCCAGCCCCCTCTCTGATTATCTTCAAGGCCCTCATCTGGACCTGCTCCAACAAGTCCATGTCCTTCCTGTGCTGAGGATCCCAGACGTGGATGCAGCACCCCAGGTCTCACCAGAGAAGAGTAGAGGGGCAGAGTCACCTCCCCTGACCTGCTGCCCATGCTGCTGCCCTCTGGGGTGACCTGAGTTTCCCTGGCTGGAGTGCAGGTACTGCCATCCCGGGAAGAGCAGCAGCCTCGGCAGAAATCCCTGCGCTGTTCCAGGCACTGGGATGTAGCACACAAAGGTCCACGTGCAGGCAGGAACCCACCTGCAGGCTCAGCATCATGCTGGCCATGGAGCTGAGAGTTCAGAGAAGAGCAGCACCCCTTCCTTGGCAGGTGGGAGGTCCATCCATGGAGATCCAGCAATGTCAGACAGAGAAAGTCAAGCAGACATACCTGGGTGCCCCAAGAAAAACCTCCCGGACTTCTCATATGCCTTATCACAGAACTGGGAGAGAGAAAGCCACAAACACCCCAAGTTCTGCCTCTTTGCTGAGCTGCCCCAACCAATTTGCAGCAGCCTTCAGATGTCTTCACAGTTTGAAGCAAAGCTGCTACCAGGGCTTGGGAAATGTGAGCGAGCCTGACTTTCAGTTATGGAAAACCTACAAGGCAGAAGTATGAAAAAGCTTGCTGGTAAATCATTTACAAGAAAATATCTTGCTCAGCATGGAGTTTGCAGTGAGGGGGTCATATTTAATGACCTGCTTCAAATGTTAATATAAATCATTACTTCCTCAACAGCTAAACCTCGGCTGCCTCATGCTCTGTGTGCTCTCCCTAGAAATGTCACTGACTCATGAACATGCTGGACTTTGGAGCCACGTAGCACCCAGGGATGGAGAGAATGACAGGAAATATGAGGGGCTGTCGGGCATCCCAGAGGTGTGCCCATCCCTGGCTCAGCTGTGCAGCTCCCAGTTTTCCACAGCACCGTCCACCGCTGCAAAATGCAGGAACCTTGGGAACTTTTTGACAGGCTGCTAAACTCCAGTAACCCAAATGAACCCATGTCCCGGTGCAGAAGCAAGGACAGTGTTTAGGAGGGTATAGAAGGCAAGTGTTTGGCTTTGGTTGAAGGATGCCTGTGAGTTATGCAGGGAAACTTCTTTTCAACTGCATAATAGACCCCAGGATCACCTGGGTCAGTCAGCAGAGCTTCCCAGTGGAGCCACCTCAGGCAGAATCCCTCAGGTCAGGCACAATCTGCATCAGTTAGAGGTGCAAGGATGGCAGCCTGTGAGTGCATGGCCAAAGGAATGTGTGTGCATGGGAGGGATTCGGGGGAGTGGGGGAAACTCCCTGAACTCCCTCCCCTTGGAAAACAAACACTGCACCTCTGAAAGGCACCAGCCACTGCAAACACAAGGGAACGTGAGTCCCACAGCTATTTCTTGGCAGTGGATTCACTTGGTGCTGGAAGCAGGCTATGGGCTGCTTTCACCTGTTTATTTTACACAGAGCAGTGACGGAGAGAAATCTCAGAATGTCAACAGAAAATTGGTAGCTCATTGCTTTTTTCCCACCTCTAGATCATAACTTAAAAAACCAAAAATGCATGGCATACTCTTTGTCCTTGTTGCCTGTGTGAGAATGTCAGTCCTGTAGGTCATCCAGAGGGATTTTATGGTAACAATATGCAAGAGAAAGCAGTTATTGCTTTTTGATGGATATGTTTAATACAATGATGCTTTTACACTTTAGAAAATGAGAAGAAAACTTTAATCTCTTTGGTTCATAAGCATGTAAGTATGTCCATGTAAGTACAAAAAGCAAAGTCAAAGCATGTTTAAGGTTTTACCTTTTCTTAACAGAACTATCTTAGCCAAGGAGAGGAAATAGGAGTTGAGCAAGTAAGGCTTCAAAGTAAACGGACAATTTTGGATTCATGGTGAATATGGAGTAAGAAGGTGTGGAAAACTGTGTAAATGGGAAAACAAAATCTGTAGCAGAAGCACAACTACCATAAATATAGCTGTAAGATTGCCCAGAGAGGGACTTACCCTGGCTGGGCTGTCCTCATCCCCACACAGAAACCAAGACTGGTGTTTGCCAAGTCTGTGCACATCGTGTTTTCCTCAGTCTCCTTTCTTTTCCTCCTTTATGCATGAGTAAGATTTTAATTTTAGCAGAAATTCTGCTAGGCTTTTGTGGGCAGGCTGGGGAAAGGAACTGAAGGATGACCTTTTTATTTCTTCATATGAATGCAGGGAAGTTTGTCTGAGCTCAGCTGGCAAGGCCACCATCAGAGAGGTGTCACAAGTCTGGTTGGCATTTGGTTTCCGAGGGAAGTCATTGAGAAGAGAATGTTCAAGAATGTTTGAAGTCTCCATGCATGGGTAGGCACAGAGCTCAAACCACTCATACAGAGTGGGCTGCATGTCAATTTTACACTGGTACAATTCACCCAGCTTTGTCTGACCATGCACAGGAGGTTGCACAGGAGGGTTCCCAGGCCCAGCTCCTGCGTCGTGTGGCTCCATGCAAGCAATACATGCTAAGAGGTATAAAACTCTGCTCATACATTCTGCAGCTCTGATGGGCTGGCATCTGCCTGGTTTGTAAAGGAATCTCACTGACCAGATTAATTCATCCAGAGGCTGAATTTCCTTCATGCTGTGCTTCCTCAATAGTACTGCAAGGGGCTCCTCTATGAGTGGAAAGATGTTTCAATGGGTTCAACCACAGGGAAACAGGAAGCTGAGCTGATCTCACCAGTCCAGACAGGGACCCCAGGCACCCGTACCAGTGTCTGGTGTGAAAGCAGAGAGAAAATAGCTCAGGGTTTCTCTTCACTCCCACACCACTGACCTATGCTGGAGTCCAAAAAGCCACCCCTGCCTGCCCTGTTTATTTGTTTGTTCAGCCCTCGTACACCCCTGTTTACTCACCAGCACAAGGGACACTGGCTCATTTGGCAGCCTCTAATGACAGCTTAAGGTTCACCACCCTGCACTAATTTTGTGTTGTTAAAAATACACTTTTTTCCAAATGAGTAATGGCAGTAAGCAAACACAGGGAATGGCTCTTCTCTAGTTCACAGTGTGTTAGCTTTGTCCCACACCTTTGTTTTGGGAGATGCTGTTTTTGTAGAAAATTAGTCCAGAGCTGCGTAAGTCTAACTCAGCTCTTTCCAAGTATGTTTTCTGGGGATTATCATGCTGGCTGAAAAACAAGCTACTTCTTATACCAAAAATGTGAACTGAAAATGAGCTCAAGAGCCTCTGATTGTGAGATAAGCAGAAGCCTTTCAGCTGAGATTGGCCACAGTGCTGTAGGATGACTATTACTGGTTGGACACTTCCTGAAATGCAGTGGTGTCAGGAGCTAAAATTACCGACATTTCTGTGGGGTTTTGAAAGTAATTCTTATTCTGTTCCATCAGCCACTGTAACAGTGGTGACCAATATTTCTCCCTACAGTAGTACAAGGGGAAATAACCAGAAGAATAGTCAACAAGCTATTTATAAAGATGTAATGCAGTGCACACTCATCTGCTTCTGATGAGTGGGTCTGGCCATCAGCAAAACCATGAGGGATTAGAGGAGAAAATTATTTTGTGTTTCTTTGTGTACTTTTTACTGTTAATCTGCAGCATTTTGATCTGATGCTGTTCCAACATCTGAGCCTCAAAGCATTTGTGAGGTGAGACTCTCCTTGGTTGCTCTCACCTGACTGCTGAGGTGGAATGAATGGATGGAAAGGTCCTGCTTGACACATTGAATGATCACATTCCCCATGTCCATTCACAAGCAAAATATCTTTTATTTAACAAAGGATTTTGTGTGCCATTCCCTTTAACACTCCTGCAACCGAACAGTATGCATTATTTATGTTCTGTGGGCTGCAGAAGTTGTGATCATTAATCACTAATCTCACATTTTCAGTCAATGTCTGCTCTATTGGTTTGGTGGTCTTGTAACACTTTGAAAAAACTTGGGAATATTTAGTAAGTTGTTTTTTTAAATGGAAATAAGTACTGACTTCAGAGGGAATAGACAGCCCTTTGTGCTGTCTGAAGTTGATAACCCTTTTCTTTGCTAAACAGTATTTGAACTCCCCTCTCTGGTTTATCTAAGACAGTCATTTCATGTTGTATCCATGTTGGATAGTTCAATTGGCATCCATCTTGAAAAGTACCTGTGTTATCCATTCAGGTAGGAATTGGTTAAACCAGGTACATGTTGCCATTGTGGGGATAAAGAAGCAGTGGGGATTTGCCTAGTGAGGGCCCTGCTGTGCTCTCGTGTTTATGCACACTTGGATTTATCAAAGAACAAATGAAAGTGCCTTCTGGCCTTCAGCTTGCAGTATCTTCTCACTTTGAGATGGAGAGGCTTGGATGGTTTCTGGGATTTGCCTCGTGCCCATAGTTATCGCTGTATGCAGTACAAAGCATCACCTTGTGTCTATAATCAGGACATAATCAGGACTGCCTGTTACCTCTGCTCTTAGGGAATACAGGATCAGCCAAAGCAGCTGTGAATGACACCCCAAACCAGGTCCCTCTGTCTCACTCACTCTTCCTCAGCTGGGACACGGGGCTTTCCACACCACAGCGTGAGCAGAAACTGCTGTTCTGTGGGGCCACTAAGCATGTATGCACACATGTCAATTCTATGGTGATCCAGATGCCCTCCTCCAGACAGCTTTCTGAAAAAAAATGACTTCATATAGGAAAGATGTGTTTTTCACGTCTGGCTCTTGAAAATTGTTTTTTGGTTACCTGGTATTTTCTGTAATTAGCAACAAAAATTCAGGCACAGGAATATAGTGTGTGTTTGTTCCATGAAGAGCTGGGACCATTTTGATATTTTGAAAAAAAAAAAAAAAAGAAAAAAAAGAAAAGCTCATTTAATACCAGCCCAGCTATTTATACCTCTTGCACAAACTTAAACATAACAAAAAGTGCAACATAACTCATGAAGCAAAGGAGTGTCTCTGCCAAGTGTAATATTTGTATTTGGAAACATGGTCTATATTGTATGAAGCAGTAGCCTTCTAACTGCCTCCAAGGTTTCTTTTGGCTGATGTTTATCCAAACAGTCTTGCTCTTCATTCATTTTAATGGCTGAAAGGGAGCTGAGTGTTTTTATTTGGTGGGACTGGCACGGCTCAGCTCTGCTCCTTCAGCTGGCACCGATGCCCCCTCGGAGCCCCTGCGCTGCCACTCCTCCTTTGCACATCAGCAAAGTCTCTTCTTCTGCCTCTGACTTTGCCCTGTGTTTCCTGCAGGTCTGCCACGATGGGAATGAGCCACAGCACCCTTGTTTAAAGGAGACCCTGCCCTTTGCTGTCACGGCCGTGGGTGACTTGGGCAAACCCACTGGATGTGGGACAAGCACACGCACCGGTGCCATCAGGGAGTCTGGAACTGGGAAACATCCATGGGCTTCTGCTCTGAAGATGACAGTGCTAAGGTAGAAAGTAGGAATTGTGTTATTCTTGTGTTTTAAATACCTGATTTTGTAAAATGTGGGTGCTGCCTTATCTAATATGTGAGGCTGATGTCCTTGTCATTCTTTCCCGTTTAGAAGAGGTTCACAGATTCACAAAATATTCTGAGTTGGAAGGGACCCACAAGGATCATGGAGTGCAATTCTTAAGTGGGATTGAACTCATAACCCTTGTGTTATGAGCACCATGCTCCAACTAACTGAGCTAATCTCAGGCTAGGAAATATTCCCTAGCTCTTTATTCCCCCTTTTGAGTTCTCTTTTAAAAATAATAATAGCAATAAAAATAAAAGTAACAACAACAACAATAGTAGTAATACTACTACTAATAACAACAATAACAATAATTCATCATCGTCATCATCATCATCATCATCATCATCATCATCATCACAGTACAGTTGTCTGGACTACCAGGCTGCACTTAAGACATACCCTTTGGGTAAGCTGAATTAATTTATTGACATACAGATTAAGTTAAGTTTGTACCTAAATGACTGAAGCACGAGCTTTCCAAATCCATGCTCTGAGGAGCCTAAGACATTAGGATTTATTTCAAGAGGATTCCTAAACACAAAATAATAAAACCTCTGAGAGTGGTGAATTTAGGAATAAGGTACAGCTGCTACACAAAGCAGTGGGAGCAGGGAAGATGCAAGTCATTCAAATGTGAGTCAAAGGGGCATATTAATAATGGAGTATTAGGAATAAACAAAGACCCAGCCTTGTTTTTCCCTCTACTTTTCCCATCTGTCAGTTATATAGCACATTACCATTGCCTCGCTCTTCAGGACAGTATCACAGCAGCCCTTTTTTCATGTGGATGAGTTGTTCCTCAAAAATGCAGTTGGCACAGACCACTCTTATTTTTCACACAAGGAATGTAGGTCTTCCTATTCCACATATTTTTCTTCAATGAGCGTAGTTATTGTTGTCACTGGGAAGAAAGTCCTCCATCTGTCTGCTAAAGTACTTGAGAGGGGGAGATAAAGCATGAAATCTTTTTGTTGTGGCTGAGGATTTCCTCTGCAAGGCTCCACTTCAGTGATTCATGGCTCTTCTCCAGAAGAAATGCAAAGCTGGGATGGGTATTAATTACGATTTGCAGTCTGGGGCTACATCCATGGCTGGTGTAACTCAAATATCCACCGGCACCTATGGAGGAGATTTAGGCTGGATTGGTGATAAGAGCTGGAGTAAGTGCCACCTCCTCACTCTGCTCTGGGCTCAGGGATGTGCCTTCATGCTGCCTCGGGAGCACTGCTGGATGCCATTGGTGCTGAGGGGCATTGCAAGGTGTGGGGCATAATTTGGGCCTTCCCTTTCAGGGTTTGCAGGGCAAAGCTCAAGCCATTACCCAGAAAATTCTCTTCAAAAGTCACCTTCCAATCCATATCTCAGCATGGAGTCTGCATCTGTGTTTTAGTGCGAGAAAAGATGCACTTTTTCCACTGATGGAATAATAATAATAAATTTTGGCAGTTTTGAAAGAAAAAATAAGGGCAAGTGTTCTGATTTTTCTCTAAAGTTAGAGCTATTGTTCATCTGGGCAAATTTTGTGTATGAAATGAAGGCAGAGATCTGTGTTTTGGGGGAAAGCCACACTGTGGATAAGTGCAAAGGAATTCTGCCACAGCTTTGCCATGAATTATATGTTGTCTGAGGGATTTAACAATATCACAAAGTTCATCGAGAACAGGAACACTTATTTTCCTATCTTTTCCTGCCAGCAAAATGAACAAGCGATTGAGCTTCCTTAAAGAAATTCCACCCAGTAGCTGTGCCAGCTCTGTCTTCCTCATGTTCGTGTGCGTTTGCTTTGTTCCTGAGTCCCAGATGGATTTCTGAAAATGGCACGGGGTTGCCAAAACGCATCTGAAGACACATATCATCAGTATGCACAAATTGTAAAGAATGCAGCCCCTGGAGCGATGGGTGATTTCATCAAAAGTGACTTTCCAGCTACGCTGAAACCTTTCATGTCTCTTGTGCAATCTGCAGTGCTAAAGCAAACAATTCCAGTGCCAGATTGTCATAAGGATATGAGTACTTCAGCTTGTTAAAGGGCCACAATCTTATCAAATCAGAGAACAAATGAAATCTCAAAGAAGGTTAAGCTGCTATAAATACAACCAGGTAGATATAATTGATTTCTCTCCCTACAAATAAAATCCCCAAACACCCAAACACTTTTAAACCTCTTAAGGATTTTTAGCCAAAGCACCAAGACCTACTTGACAAACCTTTGGTTTTCTGAAGCCCTTGAGCCACATTTTTGATGCAGTGCTGTGCTTCTGGTGGTGTCAGGGGAGTTTTTCAGGGTCTCACCTGGGAAAGAGTAGGGAGATTTGGGATTTTTGAGAGACCCATATTGTGTTTGATTATTTTTTGTTGTTTTGGATATGGAAGTCTGTATAGTCTTAGGTTATGACAATAATAACAGAGGCAAATGGATTCTGAGTGAGTTGTGGATAGTTTTCCAAAGGGTGGGTTGACAGCATGAGTGCACTGAACCTGAAACAAGTGCAGGAGTGTGTTGGAGCTGTGGTGCATTGGGACAAAAACATGTACACAAAAGTGTACCCTGGCAGAGAAAGCCCCATGGGTTTGGGCTCCACATTCTGTGGAAAGAGAATAAAAATGTGGAAGTGAGAAGAAAGCAACAGAGAAAGTGCAAGGAGCTACAAGATTAAGGGCTTGGAATAGTGACACCCTCCAGCTCCACCAGTGCATGGAGAGAGGAAAGGTGTTGCTCACTGTGTCTGTCACCTGCAGAAAAGGGTGCCTTGGAAGCAGAAAGGGAGGAGGCTTCTGCAAAAACTTAGTGGTGTGGAAGATGGCTTGCTCAGGTGTGGAGTAAAATCTCCATCAGTGGAAACTTCTCAAAATATATGGAACAAATCTCTGCTAGAAACAGCTTTAAGTCAGGACGATGACTGGATCTCCTTGTGAGGGCCACTGGAGCCCAGTTTTCCTCTCCCAAGCAGTGCTGCTGCAGCCACTGACTCCTGTAGTGTCTGAAAGAAAGCAGCATCTCAACACAGGGGTTTGGATATGGTGCCTGCATTTCCCCCCCTCCTCTCATTTTCCAGACTTTGGGAACAAATTTTAAATGCTCATCAAGTTTCAAGACAACAAATTAAGTACCTCATGTCACAATTTTGCCAGCTGATTTATTTTAAAAAAGTGAACCAGTGGTGAATTCCATACAGCCTTTTTTGGTAAAGGCATCATCTCCTCTGCAACTCAATTTACGGTGTTAGAAGGTTGGTATTTTTATGGCACTTCAACATAAAAGGAAATTTTTATGAAGACACTTCAATCACTTTCTTCTATTTTTTAAAAAACGAATTAGGAAGGTTTTCTTGTGTGTGTGTTCAAAGACTTATATTCTGGTTGGAAACTTCTTTTTTTTTTCCTTGCTGAGGATTTCAGCAGGATCAGCTTCCTGAATTGAATTGCTGAATGAGCACCAGGGTGAACGCAAAGGCTGGCAGGAGAGAGGCAGTGAGCACATCTGGCTGGAGGTAGGGGGCAAGGAAAAGAGACAGTCTGAGTGAGGAGAACAAAGAGGATCCGACCCCTGGTTGCTTTTCTCAGGCTCTACCTACACCACCAAAGGTGCTCACAGCCGTCGGATGGAAACTTGTGAGCGATGGTGATGTAAAGGAGCAGCTGGCCCTGGAACTGATTTTAAGCTGTAAATTTTTTTTTGTTTTTCTTCCAGACCCTGTGGGGATACAGCAGGTTCCTCTCTGAGGTCAAGACATCTCTGCCACAGCAGCAGCAGCAGCAGCACCTGCAGGTGCTTGCTCCCCCTTTCCTCTCCCCTGGTGTTGCTCCATGGGCATCCTTGTTTTTCCCAAGCATGAGCCAGTCGATCAGCCCAGTGCAGAAGAGGGGCAGGACCCTGTCCTGGCAAGCAGCCCCGTCCCACTGTGGCTCCCATGGTCGGGCAGGTGTTTAATCCCAGTGAAGGCTTTGCAGTCTGCTGAGCAGAGGGGTCAGGAAAACACTGCCCAGCTGGAGCCAGGACGTGCTGCAGCCCTTGCTTCCGTGGGCTCTGCATCCCGCTGTCAGCACTGTTTGCAGGCTGCGTGCTGCAAAGGTGTCCTGTGCTGGCAGCTTTTCTTGGGGGAGCTTTAAAAGCACTCATCCCCCTTCCCCTCCCTTTCCCATTTCCTAGTTTATCTTTTAAAAGGGGCTGGAGGACAGACTGTCTGCCTGAGCATTGTCTGGCGCCAGGTGGGAGGTGATGGCTGGGGCTGTGTCCCAACTTGTGCCCGTCCAAAGGGCTTTGCTGGACCCAAGAAATCCCCTGTGATGGAATACATGTCCTTTGTGCTTCCATCATATGTGTGCTCACACAACTGGCATTGTGACTCACCCTTTTGGCTTCTGCAATTGCATTTAATAAACTGAAGGCTGAGGTTTCACCCCAGAGAGAACAAAGCCCTCATGGATGCAGGACAACGTGTCATCTGTGAGTGGCACATCGCAGAGAGGTGCTGAGACCAAATCCTGCACCAGGTGCACTGTCTGCTTTCACCCATTCCCAGTTCTTTGAAGGATTTGTCTCTGTGCTGCTTTGAGGTGTGGACAGTGTTTAACGTGGGCAGAAACCTGTTTTTGCCTTGCACACCCTGGTGGCTGCTCAGTTTCTGTCTAAACCACTGGTGGATATGAGACACAATTACTGGAATCTTCAGAAATATCAGCATTAATACCACTTGTGTTTCAGTGACCTTTCATAATAGTGCTTATGCTTTTAGAAGTAAAATGGAGCCCTATGGGAAAAGGGATTTGCAACCAGGTACCAGTTTTGCCACAGCCCTTTCTCTCTGACTTCAGCCAGGTGAATTCTCTTGACACCATGAATTTTCCTAGTATTACTATCATGCTTAAAAGCCATAGGGAGATTAGGTAATGAATATTTGTTGAGCTGAGATCCCCAAGAGGCATTTAGAGGTGTTTTGTAATGTGGCATAGAAACATTCTGAGTATGGAGAACCACACCAAAGTATGATTGTGATCCTGCTGCAAAAGCCTGTCCTGTCCCACTGTGTAGGGGCTGACTATGGCTCATAAGAAGCCTCGGTAGGTCACTGACTTTGGTTGTAACATATTGAGTCTTGCCACACTACATCTCAGGCAAATCAATGGAGCTACCCAGCTGGCTAAACTAGCCCTGGGTTGACTGACAGGAATTTCAACCAATCATATTTCCTCCCTAAGCTGCTGGTATATCACTGGTCTAGGACCTGGGGGGCGTAAAAGATCAGACAAATGATCTGCCCAGACTGGGTTCTTCAAATGCCCTTTATAAAGAAGGGCTTGAGAATAAATGATCTCTGTTGCCACATGAACATTGGGTGGGTGGTCTCTTTGTCTCCAACCCACTGCCCCCTGCATTCACAATTGAGAAAGTCTGTGTTAGTAGAAAGACCTCAACTCCTTCCCCATTTTGACTGGAAATCCTGCGGATATGGTTTGATGGACATGGAATATTCAGTTGAAGATTGGACTTGATGATCTTGGAGGTCTTTTCCAACTGAAATGATTCCAGGATTCTGTGAATGATCTCAGGAAGGGCTCTGCTCTAAGCATATAGTTAAGCTAACAGCTTAACCCTGAAGACATTTGGTTATGTGCTGATAACCTAAGGAATCTGAGTTACCATGGCCTGTGGTTACAGGCAAGTTCCTCTGCATGGAAGTACAAAAAACTCACCCATATGTGTGTGTGGGATCCCCCAAAACCAGCGCAGCCTCCTGTCTGCTCAGGCTCTGAGCCCTTTGTCTACAGTGCTGGTTACAACTGGCTTGCAGCGGGGCTGCTTGTCCATGGGAATTGAACTGGGACCCTCAAATGGTCCCAGTTAGCTATGGTCTGCTCAGCAGTGATGCCAAGACAGCTGACGCTGTTTTCTTCCCAGCAAGAATTTGGAATACTGCAAAATGTGCAACGTCTCACTTCCTACATTTTCCTCCCTCAATGAACCCATCTCATCTTTCTTTTCCCGTTTCTTTCATTGCCGGGGTGCAGTGCAGCCGGGGTGTGCAGGTGAGGAGCTCCAGCTCCAGGTGAGGAGGCCTGGTGGGCTGTCAGCAGACATCTGCCCAAGGAGGGCACAGGATCAGGGAGCCCAGATATTGGGACGCTGCTTCGGCTTTGTTATAGGCTCCTCTGTGACCACCAACAGCTCTGGAAACTGCCCTCTATTTCCAGTTCATTGCTTCCTAAACCATTGGCTGTGCAAAACTATTGCAGAGGTTGATTCACAAAAAGTGCTCTGAGGCCTTGGGTGTGAAATATTGTGACAAAAGAAGGCATTCCAGCTCTTTATTGCATCGCACATTTTAAATCATGGAAAATTGGACTAAAATACAGTAAATTTAGCATAAAAAGGACTGCTTTCCAATTGCCTGTCAGGATCCCTTCAGCCTCATAATTGTTTTCGTGTGAAGCAGTGAGTGTAATGCCTGTTGATAGTTGTTTGTTCCCTTGTTGTCTCGAAGTTGCTGGAAGCAATTTACAAGTTACTCTTGCTTAACGTCTAGGAAGAGAAGAGGATGGAAAATGTTTACTTGTATCTTCTCGGTAAAGAGCTGATTCCCGAAACAACAGATTGGGCTATGGATGATTTGAGCCTTGCTGTTGGCTTTGGGAGTCGAGGGCTCTGGCCCTTTGTATCCCCACTGCTTGCCATGAGCAGAAATATGGATGTCAGGCTCATGTTCCCTTTGCTGTGCCTGCGTGTTTCAATGCCATTTGTGCCACTCCCGTTACAGAAAAGGTTGTTGTTGAAAGAAACATTACCTGAAGGACAGGATCATTTACTCTTTGATACCATGTGTGGGTACAGAGTGTTTTCCCTCCAGTGTTTGGTACAGTCCCACTCACTGGATCTGCTCTCCTGCTGGTTGTGCCACTGTCCCTTTACTGCCAAACACAGCGCTTTGCTCACCTTATGCGAATTTGAAGATGATGTTCAAATGCTTTTTGATCAGTCAGGGTTTGTTTTCACACCTTGTCTTCCTGCATTGACTGGCCATGGTGCACAGGGGCCTGAGCAACCTGTCCTGGGGGTGGCATCCCTGCTCATGGCAGAGGGGGTGGAACTGGATCATCTCTGAAGTCCCATCCTATCCAAACCACTCTGTGATTCTGTGACTGAGGAATGGTATTTGGAGCTGCAATGCAGTGAAAAAGTTTCTGAAGGTTTTCTAAACCACAGTCTCCCTTCATAACCTGTTCAAGGATGACAGCTAATGCTGTGGGGAAGATGTGATCATCTCCTGGGGACTGCACAGCTCCCACAGCACTGAAAGAATCACAGTTTGTTCTGTTTGACTTCCGGCAGACAGTCTAATTATATGAAAGAGCATTGCTCTCCATTTGGTCAGAAGATGTATTGTGAGCTAAGTTTACCTAATGCTTTCCTGATTTGTGTGGTTTTTGCTCTTTTTTCTCCCTCCCTTGAGCTGGACAACAATGTGGTCTTAGTCCAGCAATCAAACATGAAAGAGAGCCCATATGTATAAAGTACCCTCCTCGTGCTGGAACTTATACAGAAGAGACAAATTGTCTTCATACAGGAGGTCTGGATTTGTCTCTCTTCCCATTAAAAAAAAGAAAAAAATCTGGCATGAGAAGTGTCTTGGGATAGGGGCAATGTAGTGGCCAGTGGTGCTGAGCTGTGCTGCCAGACCTGAGAGCTCAGGGATGTAGTGAGGCCTTTGCAAAGCCAGCACAGGGCAAGTTCACAGTAGGAGAGGTGCTGTCACTTGTCCCCTGTGCCCCAGGGTTAGCAGCAAACATAGTGGATGAGTGTCTCCTAGAGAAGGCTTTCAAGCCTTTTCATTGAACTCCACACCTGGCTTGACCTGAAAAGCTCAGCCAGTGGGCAGGAAATCTGAGAATGCTGGTTCAAAATGGGCCTGGCATCTCCTGGCATTTTTGGGGGTGCAATGACATGGTGGTGACTATGGGAAAGTCGTATTGCTGCTGTTTCCCTTCTAGGTTTTGCTGCCAGTGAACCTTTCAAGGTTGGGTTAGATGGAGCTCTGAGCAACCTGGTGCAGTGGAAGTTGTCCCTGCCCACGGCAGGGTGGGTGGAACTAGATGAGCTTTGAGCTCCCTTCCAACTCAAACCACGATTCTCTCTAGAGGGCTCTGGATTTGAAGATGTTGGAAAGCAGCTCTACATCTGCTGAAAGCATTGGGAAGTTTTGCAGAAGGCAATCTGTGGGAGAAATAGGTGGATATTCTTGGGAAGAAAAAAAAATCTCACAGTTTCTATTAAATTTGCTCTACTCTATTCAAAATCTGTTCAAGACGACTTCTGCAGCTCATGGTAGAATTGCCAGCCTGGAGGTGTCGGATGGAGCAGACAGTCCTGTGGGATTCCCTCGCCTTGCAGATCTCCTCTTCTAAAGCTGGAATTGTCTGGCCTCACCTCCTTTCAAATGCAGACCAAACACATCCTGACAGTGACTTAGACATCAAAGCTGGGCTCTCCTTCCACGCGTTCCTTTGGCCCCAGCTTCCTGTGTGGCTGCCTGGGCGCTGCTTCCATGCCAGCACTGAGATGCAGATTGGCAGTGCTGGCTCTCGTATATGGCTGCATCTAAAAGCACACAGCTCTCGGGGCTTCCCACCTTCCTCCTCCCCATCAGTGCTGAACAGTCAGACACGGAGCATGCCACTGCTTTCCCTCTGGCTCACAGACTGAATCCGTGGGGCAATCCCGCCGGCTGCAAAAAGAGCCCAGCCTTTCCAACCAGGCCACCCAACCTAGCAATGATGGATGCGGTTGTGTTTGAGGTTGAGTCAGCTTCCTCCCCCACCTCCAGCCTGTGCTGCTCCGGTGGCTTCGTGCCTCCTGTCTGTGTGCTGGGAAGAGGAGGCCAGGTCCCCCTTTCCTTGTGGGAAAAGAGACCCAAACCAGTGCTCTGTTGTGCTGTCAGTGGTGCTGGGAGCGGGGCAAACCCGCTGGCCTGGGTGGCTTATATGGGGTCAGAGGAAGGGGGTTGACCTTTTGAGCGAAAGCCGCACTAAATTACAGGAGTACTGAGGGCTGTGCCACTATGGGCAAGGGCAAAACACAGTTATTTGTCAAGGTTAACCACTGCCATGGAGCTGTCGTGGGCAGCTGGAAGCTGTGGTGCAGCCACCACTGTGCCGCGGCCTCTCTGAGCGCGAGGCCATGGGCGCTGTTACTCAGGAAAACGGCTCAGGAATGTTTCCTCCCCTCACACCTACCAGCTGCACCTTTTAATTTGGCTTTTCTGGCATTGTGTACCTAGTGGTGATTTAACACGTGGTGAAATGTTTGGGGAATGGCTCTGTCAGTGGACAGCCAGGCAAGGGAACTCCTTAGCGTGCTTTGGACGTAGACACTGTGTATTCTTTGCTCAGCTCCTTTTCAAGACTTGCTTTGTTCCTTCTGACTTGCCCCTCTCTGAGACCACTCTCCTTCAGGATATCATTATCCACACGCTGATTTAAATTGGGATGACCCTTAATGAGGCCACATTGTAATTCAATGCACCGTTCTTTCCTCCCCACACTGACCAGAGGTTCTTTCCATTCCTGTTACTGCATCCTCTCAACCCAAAGAGACTCCTCCTATTTCCACACTCTTTCTTGGTGTTTCCCAGGCAGGCTGTAGGATGAGAGATGTGTTGGAGAGCTGATGCACCAAATTCAGGGTGTTCAGATGTGGTTACTGCTGTAGGGCAGTAGTGGCAGACCTCGCTGTTTATCCAAGTTGTCACTTGCTGGTTGTACTGGAATAGCTGGGACATTTGCACATGAGATGGAGCTGTGCTTCTGCCTCCTGGATGGAGATGTCATGCCAGGCTGAATCCTCTGTCCTTTTTGGGGTAACAGGAACTGCAGCAGTGCTGGAACGCTGCTTAAGATTTGCCCTCATGATTTTTGGCAGGCAGGAGGTGTATGAAGCCAAGCTGCACTGTGGTTAGAAGGTGCTCTCCGTTGACTGCTTGATGGTAAACACTGCCAGAAACAGTGGGATACAGGAATCCCTGTGTCTGCATTGTCCAGTTCTTTGCACTTCTCCCATTTCCTTACTCAGCTCAGGGAGCCCTACTCAGGTAGATGGGGCTTTTCCAAGGCCAGCTGTGTCCTAGTTCTGTATTTCATGGCTGAGCAACATGAGAGCTCAGCCCCTGGGAAGTGTGGAGAATGGCTGCAGCTTGGATCTGGGGATAAAGGAATGGTCTAAGCACAGCAAATGGGTTAAGCACAGCTGTGCAGAGGCAGGAGCCAGCCTGGAATATGGTGCCTGGAGTGGGAACTGGTTCCCAAGCCTTCTCTGCTCCCCAAACTTTCTGACTCACATCCTATATCCACCACCATGGTGTGTACATGCTGTCCCTTGCTTCAGGCATGTTTCAGAGTCTTACCAGAGTCCTCCTGAAATCCATAAGTGAAGCACTGTTCCACTTTAAGCAAAGCATTGGTCAGACCCATAATAAACAGCAAGCTCTGACATTTAACACATGCAATACTGTTTGCCCAGTTTTAAAAAGGAAATATTATCTAAGCACTCCTCTGAAGACTAGAGCCACCCACACTTAGCTGTGTTAGGTTTGGCCAGTTTGACCTGTGCAATATTGCTATCACTTCCAGAATATAACATTCTGAACCCCTTATAAATTATGCCATGTACTGAATGAAAAGTTTCTCTGTATGTTTAAAAATCTCCCCCACTCCCAGATCCTTCTTGTGATAGAGAATAAATAAGGAAAAACTTTATAACTCCCTGAACTGATAGAAAATTAGCACAGTCATAAAAGACCTCTGTGGCTTTAGCAGTGCAGCTGAAAAGGAAAAATGAATAAACCTGCCACTCATAAAGTAAGAGGCACAGCTGAAGAATGATTGCTGCCATTTTAGCCTCCTGGCCCTTCTCCCCCCTGTGCAAATGCAAAAATAGCCTCATGCCCTGTGCAGAAGGCAAGGAAGTGCTCTGCTGTGGGACCCTTCCTGCAGGCACCGCTCGGCAGCAAACTGCTGTACAGCACATGACTAGAGGATATCCTAAATTAATTTACATAGAAATATAAATATATGCATGTGTGTGTTTTCTGTATGAAATATGAAACCAGTGATTTCTTAGCCAACCCCTTAATTTGTCTGAAACAGCACAGGCATAATGGAAACTGCCCACACATTTTTCCATTAAAAGTTACAAAGGGAAAGAAGCGGGAAATTGGTGATAGAAAAACACATGCTCTTTCAGCTGGCACAGAAATGCCATGGAGTCAGGCGGCAACACACACTCACTCCAGTTTGCTGGGAAAAGTGTCATCTTTATTCTGGTGGTCTTCCTGCTGATGTTCTCCCTCCTCAGCACGCTGGGTTCTGTTTGTTTGGAGGGGAGGGACATGGCCGTGCTGGTGCCTGTGAAGGTGGATGCAGTGAACATGAAGAAATCTGCGTTTGTCCGTATCTGTTTTGTGTGTTTCCTCCTCTGGGTGAGAAAGAGCCTTGCCATGTCCCTGCCCCTTGTGTGGTGCTGCATGGTCCTGAGGGTGACAGTGGAGCTGCAGAGTAGCTGTGCCTGGGTGGGTTATGAACAGGCTCCCTACCCTGACAGCTCCCTGCCCCTGCTAGGAACGGCAGGTGCCAGGTTTCTGCGCGGTCTGTCCAGCCTGAATGTGACTTTCTCCAGGGATGGATGAGTGTGGGACTCTGCTGCTGAGTGCAAGCCAAAGCCAAACTGCTGTGAGCCATGTTGGCTGCTGGGCGGTTCCAGGGGTGTCCTGTTGGAGACCGAAGGAAGGGGAGAAGGAGAAGGCCTGGAGGAGCACCAGTGGCTCCTCAGAAGAGGCAGCTCCCTGGGCGTCACTCAGCTGCCTTCCAGCCACCAACAAGGGAGACACCATGAGTAAGACACCGTGGCATTAAGGCCCTGCCATTCAGGCAGGGCAGATTCTTCAACAGGAAAAGGTAACTCTCCCCCTTTCCTGCCTTCAGCTGGCCTGGCCCCACTCAGATGAAAGTGTCAGGTGCATCAGCAACTCATTGCAACCAGCCCTACAACCTCACCGTGATTGCTGTGTCTGGAACAGCCCCACGAGCTCACCAGCATTTTTCCAAAGAATGCCTTGTGTTGACAGTGCTAACCAGTCTGCACAGTGGGAGGGGGGAAAAGCAGCTGGTAACTAATGCAGGGCTGTGAGGATTCGTGGATGTGTGTATGGTTCTGGTTTTCGCTATATTGTCCTATAACCCATATGCATCACTGTGGGTTATGTTAGTGGAATTTTGCTGCTCAGCAGCTGTCCGGGCAATGTGAAGCCAGGCCCACTCATCCTTTTAACCATCAAAGGTACGATTCAATCCATTTATGGCTGCCTCGGGGCACTGCTCTGCACATCTTTCACAGCAGCTGTGCCAGCTTGATTCATTCCCACCAACTTGACTCAGAAGCCGTGCTGCAATCTGTATCTGCTGATTGATCAGGGGTTAAAAATAAGCTGGATGACTTGACTGGTTCCTTGTTTCAGTTTCCCTGTTCAGTTGTGCTTGTTTCAATCCCCCCCATGTCTTTGGTTGAGTGTTCCAATATGCCTGTTCTGTGGCAACGTAAGAAACATAACAACAGCTTCTCCTAACCACCGCCCTGTGCCTGGGAATGTGAGCCACAAGCGCTTCCTCGGGTCTTGTTCTAATATGAAGAGTTCTATACTTAAAAGACAGAGCCAAATTTGGCCATGGTAAACTCCATCACCTTGCTAAAGTCTACTACACAAAGCCATTTCATGTACGATTTTGGTCATTGGAAAGGAGATAAAGAAAAGAGAAAATAAAATAAAATAAGCAGCCCAGCTCTGAATGGATCATAATTTATTGTGAAGTAGGACAGACTTTGTTTTTAATAAAGACTGTTACTTAGGAGAACAGACTATCTCAATCTGTGCTCCAGGACTCATCCTATGAAACACCTGGTAGGTCCTATCAGAAGTTATTTGGCTCCCTCAGAGTTTCCAGCCTTGGCAAATTACGAGTGGTAAGACTTGAAACTTTGTGCGTCATTTCGTTTATTAGAATAATTTTTCCTCTTCCCTGACACTTTATGTGCTATGTTCTGTATTAATAGTGTAGTAGCATTTCTCAATAGCACCATAATTTACTAATCCACAAAGGGCAGGGATGTGTTTTATATTTCAAGAATTGTGACTAACGGCCCTCTCATCTCTCTCCCAGAGAAACCTGAGAATGTTGTTCCCCCCCACATTGTTAAGTAAGAAGCAGAGCTTTCTCCCTGAAAATACCTGTCTTCCCTGTGAAGTGATCCTGGAGTTCCTTGTGCCTTTCATCCATCTGCTGTCAATTTAACTGGCTCCACGAGCTAGTGGCGCCTTCGTATGACCTTGCAAGTATTTACAAAATCTGGTTTCTATAAAAAATAAGGGGTGATCCCCATGTTTACCCTCTTGCTCAACTAACCATGTTTTGTTACTACCAGCTTGCGCTAGAACACATCCACGTCTTCCCCACCAACTTAAGTCTGGAGCTGGGATGCTCTGATGACCTGGCCAAGTTTTCCAGCCGCCGAGGCTACCTCAGCAGAGCAGTCACTGGCGCAAATGTGCAGTGGCTTTGCCCAGACCGCTGTGTTTCTGGAGACCTGGAGCACAGTGCTGGGGCTCTGCAGCCCGGCAGATCTGGCAGAGCCTCCAGCACGGGTCACACTGGGTGTGCACGGCCCAGGCTGCCTTTGAACCCCTGGTTTGCACCACCTGGGCAGACCAGCACAAGCCTGGCCCTGCCCAGGCCAGCAGAGCTGTTGTGCCCTTGTTAATGCCAGGGGCACCACGCACATGTCTGTCCGTGAGCTCGCAATCAGCCGGACCCGAGAGGCCAACGGAGACATGGAAAAGATTTACAGGATGCCATAGAAGGGTTTGGGTTGGAAGGGACCTTAAACATCATCTATGTGTGTCTGTATATAGCAGAGGGAATCGCCTTTTGTGTCTGTCTTGAATCTTTGAGCTCAGACTGACTGCGGTGCCGGTCGGCTTTAACACTGTGTGAGGTTCCACATATGTGAGTTAGACCACATAACCCCAAAATAGGCATTTCTCTAGTGACATTTAGCCTTAGTTTTCCAAATGAACACACTGACTTGCAGCAGGGCAGTCTTTCACAGGATGGAACTGCAAGTATTTATTTACCCAGGGTGTAACTTTTATCTTTCATCAGAATGCAGATATGAACTGCTTTATGACAGGATTATGTATTTAAATTTGCACTTTATAAAAATTTGGAGATAAAACCTTTGCCTAACAACAGTTGTGTTCTTGGAAATCAAGTTCCATCTACAGAAACCTTTCATGTTAGAGATACATCCCACATGTGAGTCATTGTTACAATTCAATAAATACTTTACAAAAATAATGCTAGCTTTTTTTAAAAATTAAGACATTTTAAGACACCAGTAGTTCCCTTAAAGAATAGCTACTTCTGTAGGACACTGTGCACTCAGCATGACAAAAATGGGGGAAAAGGGCTGGCTGCATCTTTTATCCCAGGGAACTTGTGGATTCCACTTTTACTGTTCTCTAAAATAATAAACTTCCTTTTCTTAAAAGAAAGAAACAAGCAGATCCAAACATTCTTCATATCAAAAACTGGGAAGGAATTGTGATCTTTTTGGTCCTTTGACATGGATTCCTTCTCTGCCCTCACCCCTCCAAGGACTTAAGCATGCTCAGTTGACAGGTAGCTGCTCTGGAGATGCAAGCCCCAAGAGCTGCAGCTCCGTATCAGGGATGCTTCCAGGAAGGGGCTGTTTGTAACTCTTGCAGAACCACTGCATCAGGACATTTTCTGGCCAGTAGGAAAACCACAGCTACATCTTCCTGCAAGCCTACTCCAGGTGGACTGCAAAGACCTGAGCTAGAAGGTAACAGGAAGAATTCCAAGAGAAAATTTTCTAGGGATTTTCTATATTCACTTTTGACTATCACCCTTCCAAAAAAATTTCTTCCCTCCTTAGATATGACTAGTCATGAAACCAATTATAGAGAAAACTGGTGCTGTAGGTGCATTAATCTTGTAAACCATTCCCATATGGAAGAGTACATTCTTCAATCCTATTGTTTATAACAACTTTTAAATATGTGCCTCCTCAGCTGGGGCCTTGGGGCCTGATGGTGATGGCAGCTGCCCCCCACCCCCTTCATTATGTTACAGATGGGAAATAAAATGAAATGCACGTTATTACATGAATGTTATTGCAGTATAAAATCCTATCAGGACAAGACTTATGTATGTCTGTATGCAAAAATAGGTGTGTGTGAGACAGAGAGATATGTGTTTATAAATTACACACACTGTGAAAAATACTTACGTATTATATTACAACTATATACATTCATTAGAAAGGAACTGATCAACCCCTGTCGAGGAGCCAATGCAGCAGCCATCATCAGTTCTTTGGCATCCAGGAAACGAATGCTATTTTGCATCTGAAGAAAAGGAAAATCTTCTCAGTATTCCCTTGCTTCTTGAAACTGCTTGTAGTAGTCTTCGTCTGATGGGTTTTCTGTACACTTCTGCCCATTGTTGGGAGGCCGGGCTTCATTGTAGCGGCTCCAGTCACCTTTGCATATGATCCAAGGCAGAATGTCCACTTTGTAGTGGAGTTCTGCTGAGAATTCGATGCTGATCAGGTTTGGTGTTCCTGCCCCTTTGCCCCTGGTGATGAGCTGCATGTTATCATCGTAGCAGCAGTGCTGCGCTGCGAGCGTTGTGCTCTCCAGAGACAGCATGGAGCGGATGCAGTACCGTGCCGTGGGCTTATAGATCTCCAGTTTTTCCTTTGGACCGCTCGCATCCTTCCAGCGGAAGTTCTTCCTCTTGAGTCGGTCATAGATTTCAGCAGTGCTGTACACAACTTCTCTGGGGTAGGAGCACGGGCAGCTGGGAAGATCGTTGACCACTTTGTGCATGTATTTCTTCAGGAACTCGCTCTTGCAGCTCATCCATCTCTCACAGCTGTCAGTATCTGTTTCAGGGCAGGAAATGGAAACTTAAGATACATTAAGCAGCATCCCAGTTGGTGTGATCAGTGATAACAACTAAGTGTAGCTGTTCAGCACCAGTGCTCTGCTGTAGAAAGGAAGGGCAGTCACAGCTTGCTGCCCTGCCCACAGGGTATCACTGTCCTGTCTTGTCAGATAAAGAAATCACGTGTGACTGACTTCAGTGCCTCGGGCAGTGCTAGTCTGAGTTACAGTGCTGAACCAGGCCAGTAGGAGTCTGTGAAGTTTTTTCTACCTGGCAAATTCTAATTAAGCTACTGATATCCCCATGTGGCACAAGAGACACTGCCATGGGTTGGTAAGCTACAGAAAAAGGGAAATCACAGTGATTTGGTTACAGTCTCCAGCTGGAACCCTTAGTCAGAACACACTCAACAGGAAAAATGGCAGTCAGATATTGAAGGATTAAGTTTCAGATGAGGCTAGAGATTCCAAGATGGCAAGCAAGACCTGGATGACTCTTTCTGAAGTTCATTTTAGACCTTAATTCAGTCTTTCTTTAAAAAAATGAATACTTTTTTCTATTTGATAGCCACCTTCCAAAGGGGTATTTCAAGCATTTGTAGTTCAAACATGGAGACTGACATCTTAGCTGGCAAATGCAGCCAAAAGTGATTCAGGTTCTACAAGGGCATACGTGACAACACACAGTGGCTGTACATCAGGAGGAGGTAAAGGTACCAGAGCTGTGACGTATAGCTGGGATTAAAGAGATTTGTAGACCAGTAGCATATTTAATACCGGCACTTTATTATTTTGCAAGACTGTTGGGAGAATCCAGGTAAACATTTCCTACCTAAAACATTATTTAAGGTGTCCATATCATCCTATGGGCTGTTGAAAACCCCCTGCATATCTTGATCCACACTCAAGAGGACTCTGCAGGAGAGTAACTAACTGGTATGTAAAACTCTTACAGCACACATTCTTGCAAAATATTTACTTAGTGATCTGTGTCCTGTTTTTCTATCTCCTTAAAGAGTCTCCTTCTGGCTGTCATTAACTCCTCTGCTCTGCCACCATAGTAGGGAGGTGCTGGGTTACACTATTTATTCAATTAATCCAGCATCCAGTGTCTCTGAGTGGCCACACTATGGTTTCATCGAAGGGATGAAATCAGAACATTGCAGATGTTGGATTTTGAGATTTAGATAGCTCAGAATCAAGCCACGCCCTATAAAATTGCTTTGGCTACCCCCACTGCAGCACACAGAGCTATAAAAGCAATGCATGCTCATAAAAGTCATTGCCCTTTTTTTTTTTTTTTTTTTTTTTTTTTAACGTGACAGCTGTATTTAAAATGCTTTCATAGGGTCTTCCATTCGAGGCTGTTTCAGCAAAATGATAAAGAGTGTTTGATTTTCCCCCCCTCCATTAGTGTGGAGACTTACAGCTCTTTTCTGCATTAGGACAACAAATAACCCTTTTATGATGAAACAAGCACAGGACTTAAGGGGAGAAAGACTCTATGACCAAAGCAAATGTTCAGACCACAAACATAAGCAAGATAATAAAATGACTGTTACTATGGACACTTTTAATGCTAAACTCAGTATCTTGATCCCACAGGACTGGGAAAATCCTAAGGAAGTCTCTTATCTGTTACTGAAGGATTGACTAGGCTGCTTACCAACTTCAAACAGTTTGGTTGCGTTGAAGTCTTCACTCCCTGCAAGTAAACTCACTTCTGTGGCCGCTGTCCGGAAGGTATCTTCGATCCCTAAGACAAACACGTGTTAGTGGTGCTGGTGTTTTCCCATTAGAACACAATGGAACCAGCTGCCTCCGTGCCAGCCCTCCTTCCCCAGGCTCTGCAAGGTGCTTTGTTTTGCCAGGGAAGCATTCTGAAGTTGCTGCTGGACTGTTCCTTTAAAACCATAATGACCAAGGAATCTGTGCTGCTAATAAGGTAAAACAGAGTGACAGGCCTGAAGACAGCTGAGGAAGTTCATCTCTGTGTGTGGCCAACCATTTCTCAAGGAAGAATGATGCTGTTACAAGAATACTGGTGCTTGTTGGTCTCTCCCAGTGCCAAGGAGTTAAAAGGTGTGAGTAGGCAAGAGATAACCAACCTCGCCAAGCAATTCCATCCCCACCATGTCCAGCTGTCAAATAAAATACCAGGATCTCAACATATCAGGATTTACCATCAGCCTCCAGTTAATTGTTTGCTACCAGTAGAGAGACACAGGTTTCCAGAAAAATGATCTTGCCAAAGTAAACATCATTTTGTTGCTGCTTTAGTTCAGCCTATTGACCTGCCTAACGTTTCTGTGCTATGTAGGCTTAACACAAATAGGTTTTAGGTTTTTTTTTTCCTTTCCTCTCCATTGAATTAAAGACCTCTAAAAAGAGCAGAAATATCTTTAATATGTGATAACTATATGGTTAATAATGAAGTCTATTCACCATCTATCTTCTTGCCAATGAACTTTCTTCTGATGTCCTGAACTGGGGGCATAATAGTGGCTTGCAAAGCTTCAAAACAGCCTCAGGCCAATTTTCAATAAAATTATCATAGGATTTTGCCTTAACTCCAGCATTAGATGTAGAATAATAGATACCCAAGAACCCATTACAAGGCAGTAATTCACTGCTGGAATTATAAACAGCAGAAGCTGAGCTTTGACCTTGTAATTTCAAAAATGTCAGCACAGCCTCAAAGAGTGAATATATTTTGCTTGCTGATCGTGAGGTCTGTTATATGACATAATATATTCTTTCAAGTTTGCCACTTTTTGGTGCTAGCTGGTAATAAATACTAGAGAATATAAGTGGGGGTTACTGGCTTTCTTCTGGAATTAACTCCTTATTATTGAGGTTTTAGGATACATGAGAGTATGCAGAAACATTTTTCCCCCGAACTGCCTTGCAGTTGTTGCTTTGCAATGGAGACACGGATCTATCTGTGAGTGAGAAACTTCTCTCCAACTCTCTCACCAAGTCTCCTCTCCAGCACTGCTGACATTTCACTTCCCATTAAAAAAAAGCCTGACCTCCAGTTTAAGAATTTCTGCCTTTCTGAGTCATTAAGTAAACTGAGAGTAATGCATACCACCATGACTTGTGTTTTCACTTCTCTCTGATCTTAGGAAGTAATGAACTTGCACCTATCCCCTGCATTGTGGCAGCTACTGCATGACAAATTCGTCTAAATTTAAACACACAGCAACATTTAAAAAACAGTTTTCCACAGCAGCTTCAGGTTTTCATGATGTAGGCTTGAGCACTCAGCTCTGATTTTGCCAAAGTGAAGACTGTGTGATGGTAAGGACACTTCAAATGTCAAATGCTGTGAATGGGTAGGAGCTAAGGCAAGGCTCCTTGGCCATATTTTCGGAATATATTCAAGCCAAAAACTATACATTCCTTCATCCCTGTTCACCATGCAGGCAATGCCATTCACTGCACAACAGAACTGGAGCTCCCTGAGGTAACAGCACTGCTGGTTTGAAATTCTAAAACAGCTCCAAATTTGTTGCAAGGGAGTAGATTACACCCTTTAGAATACAAAACGCCTGTGCACAAAAATGACTGCCACGACCTAAAGAAAGCCTGTACTTGTCTTTTAAGTCCCAGGGGGTGGTGGACTGCGTCTAGCAGCGTATCCTTACTATGAATGAATGGCTTTGAAAACCACTGTGTCTTTCCCCACCGGAACCCTTACCTTGCCACGGAGCACACGGGCCCCAGGCTTTGTGTGCAGGAGGGCTCTCCCTGCCCTGCCCACCTCTCCCTGCTCCCCCGGCAGCAGTTCCCACGCGCGGCTCCCACCTGGGCAGTCGGGCCTGTCGCAGGTCCGGGACTCGGTGGCCGTGCAGGCGTATCCGCAGGACCTCGTGCGCTTCTGGCTGCCGCTGCCGCAGGTGGCGCTGCACGGGGACCACGGGCTCCAGTCGCCCTCACCATCAATGTAATCTGTGCGAGGACACACGTGAGGAAGGACATGAGGAAACAAAACTCCTACTACCCAAAACTACCGTGTGGTGTTTTTTATTAAGAAGGCAAAACAAGAATGGAATCCAGATGTTTCTACCTGAAGCTTGGGCCGAATGCCAGGCGCAAGCCTGCTGTTTAAATGGTTTTCACACTTGATGCTCCTCAGGGAAATGCATGCAACATTATTTGAAAAAATATTTCCTTTCTCTTTTGACCTCTTGGCAGCTGAGGATCCTCAGCTGCAAGGCTGGGTCATGAACTAACAGTACACATCTATTCGTGTAATTTCCCTGTATATAGGAATGTGTTTGTGGACCACAGACTAATCAGGCAAAGGATAAATTGAGTTTTCTTTTTAATCTTTTCAAAACACACAGCAATAGCAGAACAATACTCAATTTTTGGGCAAGATGCATGTTGTTGAGCTGTGGGAAGCTAAGGGTCATGAGTGAAAATCACAATTTTGTTTTTCAGTCCCTTGAACGGGGAACAGATATTTCAGGAATACTGCTATGAGAACAGGGAACTGCATGCTTTTTTTGCACCAAGAACAACATGCAATTTTTAGTGTTTCATGTGAATTATTAAATAACATCAAATCTGACTATTTACTAGAAGGAACTTTCTGAAAAAGAAACATGATTTTATTCTCTTCTGGCAGACAGCCAAAGGCACTGGACACCAGGTCTGCAGCACAAAAGCTGATGCCGCTGTGAGTACCTAAACCCTTCAGAACCAGCCTCCTTTGTGTGCTGCATAAACTGTTGCACATCCCACCATGTGAAGGCCACCAAACAAAGCCCATGAACCTGCCCCAGCCTTCTCGCCTTCCCACTGGCCTCCCCAGCTGAGGGAACATTTGGCTTAATGGCTTTCCCTGCAACCTACAGGAGATATTTTACTGTGATCATAACTTGCAGCTGTAGCTCCTTTGGGTTACACCACCACTGGTAGCAAAGCAAAATCTGCTTCAGTGGCTCTGAGGGAGCCCTGCTCTGTAGCTACAGGTAAGAGTACCTAAGCTACAGCAAGACCCAGGGAGGATCCCTGCCTTCCCTGGCCTCTGTGCTACACACGATTACCGCTCCCCCCGGGGCCATGCTGTCTGTGGGCTTCCTGAGATGGTTAGCAGAACACGTAACTTGATTTGTTCCATATGTAATGACTGACGACAACTCTGTGGGGTGCTATTAGACATTTATTGCCAGGAGTATGGGAAGGTTATATATCTCCCTCGGAGCAAGCTGCCTAGATGTGAGTTCCTCATGGCAAGGACCTTACGTGTTTCTCCTCCTCTTCTCACACGGCTGATGATGGAGAAGCCACCACACTGGAATCAGGTGTCCATGGTGGGATATGGATGTGAACATGGCTGATGTCAGTGTGCAAGGCCTGTGGTTCTGGGATTTGCCAGCAGGCAGGCACCACAACAGTCCAAAAAAGATATCAGATGTCTCAGGAAAATGTGATCTGCCCTCTATGCCTGGCCCTGCTCTTCTTCCCAGCTCTTTTCCAACTCTTTTATCTCCATGTGGTTGGTGAGGAGGAGGGCAGGTGAGCAGGTGCAATGCCTGTCAAACAGCCCAGCCCAGGAGGCCTAGGAAGGGCAGGGACAGCCCTTGGCAGTGGCAGGATGAGAGAGACACACAGGAAAGATGTGAACATGTCAGTGGGTGGAACATCTACACCCCTCACGGGCAGGAACTGCTACTGCATCCTCCTGGACAAGGCCAATGGCACACAGCATTTTAGGTTAGACAGAAGGCCAGGAGTTGTTTCCAGTTAGTTGGATGCTCTGGTGTGCAGCACGGAGCTGCAGGATAATTTTTAGACCTGTCTATCTGGTGTTTTACACTGCACTATGAAGCACAGTATTGAATATACCATGTTAGATTTTCAGCTGCAGCTCATCCTGTTCTTCCTATTTTCATATTTGTCATTCTTACTACATTTTTTTCTATCACAATTATTTGTGAAAGCAATTTTATTTAACTTAGATGAATAACTACTTAAGATATGAATTCTTGGCAATAGACCCTGCCCACAAATAAATGTAGGTGCAAAAAGAAGGGATAGACTTTAATTTTCTGGCCACAAAATTTAATACATGTATATGTGTTTAAACACACCATTCCATTTAAACTCTCTCTTGATTTTTAAGATTCTAGTACTTCAAGTTAGCCAAATCATGGGAAAAATAAGTTTGTTTTACCCAGGCACTCTGCAGCACCTGGGGAATAACAACAGAAATGCCAGGGTAAAAGTACCCTTTGACACTTTGTTCTGACTAGAAGTTGTCTGTATTTACACACAAATTCAAGGGGCTCTGAGCTTTCTGTGAGCACAGTTTGGCTCAACTCCCTTGGGTCATTCCCATGTGGATAGTCACAGCCTGACAGGGCAGTGAATAGCTGTAGCTCCTTCTCTGTTTCTAGTTTCTGCAACTGTTTCATACAACAAGCTGAAAACAGTTTTCCCCGTGACACATCTGGAAGGATATTACACACGCAAATACACAATGTTCCTGCTGCACATGCCACTCCCCACACATGCACCAACATAACTCATCCTATTTGTGTATCCACCAAATACTACCACGTTTCAGATCTTGCTTATTTATCCAATAGTTATATTCTGGTTCCCAAACCACCACACGATTCTAAATTTGTACTTACCCTTACTCTAAAAATAAATATGAAACCTTGTTTCCTCTACTTTTAAAAAAAGCACATGTCAGACTAAAAAAAGGCCCTCTTCTGGGATAACTGGTATGATTTTCAAGATTATAGACTTACTAGCGGAATGCAGCTACCACAGTACGGCTTGTGCATCTGCACAGATCTGTATTTGAAAGCTGATGAACAAAAGCCACATGTTGAAAAATTCTATTTTGCTTGGCCTGCTCTCAGCGATGCCTCACCATTCTCATTTCCCCCACGCTTGTTTTTACAATCCCAAGATGCCCATACGAGGCCTGGAACGCAAACCTACCATACTCTGGCTGCTCCTTGGACGCGAATGTCCGGTGACTGGGTGCATGACTATCCCACCCACCGAGAGGGTTTAGGAAGTTGCTGTCCTCAGTAGTGCTGTCATACTTGTAGTCCTGGTCACCGCTGCTCATGCGAGTCAAGGTGGAGGACCTCTGCCACCAGTTCCTCCAGTCGGGCGATGGGGCTGGCCAGCTGGGCTTGCTGCTCTCCTTCTGCAGATCCTTGTCCACCTCCGTGTCGGGGCCATCCACCACTTCAATGGTAACCTGTGGGATCCCAAACAGACCAGTGTGACTGTCAGTGCCTCCTCCTTGTCAGTGGGAAACTTTCCATACAGCAAAGACAAGGTGCTGCCTGGCAGAGGGGCTGTGCAATACCATGGGGTTGGCGTGTTGTAAACCATATGGGCATTACTGAGCCCAGAGACATGCAGAGGCTGAGCGATTCCTTCTGCTACCTCTGCTGAATCAGACCAAGGCTAGGAAAAATCCTGCACAAAATAATAACCCATGCTGTGCCTAAAACCTTTGCAGCAGAATTTTCTGCCTTATGGGGAAAATGTGTTTAGAGCTTAACGTATATGACCAGGAAGAAGGAAACCAAACCTGTACTCTGTGCTGAGGCTGAACTTGAGGCAAGCATGAAGCACACCAGTGTGCAGAGCCTGTTCCAAGGACTTGGGCTGGCTCAGCAAGGCCATGTGTGAGAAGGTCAAAATGCAGAGCCCAGGTATCTCTGGGTTTGCATCTGTCTTGCCCCTCTGGCAGCAGCCCAGCTGTTACTGCTGCATGAAACCACACTTTGTGGGAGTGATGGGAGCCAGCAGCTCCTCTGACCATTGCTGAGTAAGCCACTTGCTGCAAAGCCCTCTAAAGTAAGTCCTTTTGTCATGCTGCAAGAGTATAATGACCTGTTATGGTCAACCTGTTTATGGTGTCTAACAGAAGCCCAGAACCAAAATTCAAAGTTTGCTGCCCAATTCCCTCACAGACATCACAAATGTCAATATCATTCTGCATAGGAGCAACCCTTGATTATTGCTTTCTGTGCTGAACTATGTGTAATTGTAAAACTCTAGGATAAATACTGTGTGTGCATATAGGTGGCTATTTAGGTAGAAGCAGCGACTAGCCATCAGAAACCTTGGCTCTGTGAGTCATGCAAGCATTGCCTGGCCACAGATAAGATCATAAAATGCTCTGATGTTTCATGCTAATGTGGTTCAATGATTACACTGGACTGGCTAAACAACCAGAAGTGACTGTCAGATATATCTGTAATGTTTAAGAGGTACGGAGGCATTCTCAGCCTTTCAAGATGGTACACAATGAAAATCAGGTTGTATAAAACAGAAATAATGTACTATTATGCTAAAAATAATTTACATAGCTCTGTGGATGTGCATTGCACATAAAAGATTAGTTTTCTACAATTGTTATTAGTAAAATCACAAGACACACACAAGAAAAAAGAAAGAAAAGGTCACAGCTACCCGTGATCCACAGACTGTGAGATAGGAAGCAAAGCAGAACTGTCCTATCTTCAGGGCTGCAAACACACACTATGCCCACATATCCTTTCTTTGGAGACAGGAGATTTTGAAGCTGTTTCATGCTTTGCATTTTACCATTGACCAGGCCATTGAAAAGAAAAAAAACTTGCAGGCTACTATGAAGCTCCAGTGGGAAAAAGAGCAAGAGCAAGGAAAGTGCAGTTGTCAGCCTAACAGCACCTTTACACGAGGGGTATTTCACTCCCAGCCTAAGTACGGAATTGGAACAATTACTTCATTAAGCCTCTGTTTCTACAGACCAAGAATTAAAATGGATTTCATAAGCTTGAAAACATCAGAGTCAGTTCAGGGATTCAAAATTGTTACCTCTATCCAAGCAAAACAGAGTTTTCACAATAAATGAAAGGAAATCGCCATACTGAGCAGCAAACACTGCCAGTGGTGGGGCTTTAGTACTCCCCACCTGAAAATCAGTACAATTCTAGTACTTTAGCAGCAAGTATTTTTAGGACCACCCAGCTCTCTGAGCAATGACTCAGCAAAGTGGAAAAAAACAAACCCTCTGATTAAAAAAAAAGATAATTGCTTCATTTGCTGTGATAATCTGTAGCTGTGTGAAAGTCAACCAGCACGAACTGGCATTATTTCAGCCAACAACAATTTGAAGAACCACAAGAACTTGATTTTCAAAAATGATTGATGATGCCAAGTCAGCTTAAGGAAAAGAGGGTTTGCAGGAACAGAGAAATGTCTGCTGAGCTTGGTGCTACAGTGGAGAGGAAAGGCAGGTGGAACACACACACTTCCAGACCCCACCAGACCTCCAGCAGCACTGCCACCAACTTACTTCCAAGACATATCTGTGCAATCAGACACTTCAGTCTGTTTTTACCTCTGAGGAAGCTTATTAGAAAGGCCTCTAAAATGAGTTTTCCAACACACAGCCAATTTAAAAACCAAAAACAGCAGAAGCAAAATCCAGTCTGACACAGAGACACAAAACATAGTCTGACACATACCTATGTTCCCCTCTCCACTGCTTTAAGCTTTGATAACCAAGGTGTTTATTGTGGCATAAAAATCATACAGCAAAATAAGTTCTATAAAGAATCCTGGGACTGTCTGAACTGCCACTCTTGGAAATTGGATGCCAGCTTCAATCGACTCTGGTGTTTTCAGGGACTTGGCTTAATGATCCTTCCAGAGGCAGGGAGGAAGTTAGTGCATAATTCTAGTAAACTCTCCTCTACTCTATGACCCAGAAGTTAGGGCAGAATTGTGAGAAGAGGCTGCTGTTTCAGGTGAGCAATTGCTCCCTTATGCCAGTCTAAAATTTTGAAAAATGAGCTTTCACTGATTTCTTCTTAGTATTTACAGATAGACTTACAGTGTAAGTCCATGCCTGCACTTACACATATACTTGTACACATACATGGCACTGAAACATGTAACTTGTTTGATCAGTTTCTATATTGGGGGCTGTTTATAAAAAGGAATAAAGAAGTCAAGAACTAGAGAAAAAAGAACAAGAACTAGAGTAGTAAAAACCAGGCACTTAGAGAAGCTCTGGAAAAGCTTTCATGCTGTATAAGTATTCCAGCAAAAACATGCTCTCTTAAAAATTAAAAATAGATCTGGTTTAGCAATTCTATCTTGGAGACCATTTTAGAGGCTGATTTCTTCTTCCAGTGATTATCAAAACTGTAAAGATTCTTTTTTTCCTCAAGCTTCCCAAAATGTCTGTGGTAACACAGTTCTTGTATAAATCCACAATCATCCCCAGAAGTATTCAAACCTAAAATAAAGCCCCTTCTTTTATGGTTGTACGAGCTAGGAATAAGTTTTTCTCTGAAAACTGTTAAAAGCATTTGGCGTGGGCACATTAAAACAACAGATTTGCAGTCAATTTCTAATGAAACAAGTGCATCATGCACAGATGTCTCCGGACACCAACATGCAATTTTCTCCTGGCCAAAAATATACAGAAGATAAATATTATCCCAGCCTGCTGGAGTTCACAAAAAGTTCTGTGTTCTTCGTCCTGTTTACTGAGACAATGTTTCTGAATTCACTTTACTGGTGTAAACATTGCCCTAAGCAACTAGAAGATTATGTTTCAGGAAGAGTTATGTTTGTGATATTGTGCAAGCAGCGGATCCTACAATGTTTCTATCCTGTTTCTTTCATGCAATCGATGCAAATTTTCAATACAGAACTTGCCATTCTGGTAAGATAGACATGTGCAAGTCAGCAATGAGGTTAAGTGTAACAGGAGAACAGAAACAAGGTCAGTATGAGATTGAAATCGTAGATCTGGCTTTACATCATATAATTTTAATTAAAATGCTATCAGCAGTGACACTAATTTACTTCTGGTTGTGTCACGTCACTTAGAACAGTTTTCTGGACTTGAAAAGTGAAGGTCCCTCAAACTTTGTTGGGAGCAAAGAAGACAATGTGACTTGAGACCTGAAATTTCTATTTAATGTTGTCAATCCAATTTGCAATCTCTGATGAGGCCAAATGAACCCCAGAAATAAAAATGTGTTCTAGCTCTGAATTCTGCATTCTGCAGTGAGCTCTCGTTACAGGATGACATAAAGAAACCTGCACAGCTCTGGTATTGACAGAGGTTTAACCTTGGCTGCCTGGCCCTCGGCTCTGCCCACACAAGCCTCTCCAGCTGGCCAGAGGAACAACCAGTCCCTGCAAGGCTCCACTGTGCTTCCAGTGCTGCACCTGGCAACAGCTGCTTTGCTACTACCTCGAGGTATTAAACCCTACAGGCCTTACAAGAAACAGGCACTACTGGAGCCCTCCGGCTCTTCCTGCTAAATCAGACATGAGACTGGAAGGGCTGCTTGAGTCTTCTGTGACAATACCAAGAGGGTGTTGCTTTCCAATGCAGTGAAACCAGCAGCTTCAAGTGACAAATATGAATGACAGCTAAAAAGAATATCGAATAAAATGTATGAAAAGTGACATTATGACGCGGGTGGAGGTGAGGGAATCGGCCATGGGTGAACCTGGAGGAGAGTTGAGGTCTGCAGTTCTTTTTTCAAAGCAGATCGCACAGCCTGGTTTCTCTGGGGTTGTGTGTGTTCCTAGAGTGGGTGGTTTTGTGTAGATGTGTTTCTAAGAGAAGGTAGTAACCAGTAGGTATAAGAGAGAGAAAACAGGTAACAAGTAGATAACAAAGCTAACACAGCAGCACTGGAATGGTGTGACTGGTGGATATGGCCACAGGCCTTGTGGCAAATGACAAAGACCAAGCAGGCATTAACTTCTTCTGCTTTAAAACCACTCCTCTCAATTAACATGGTTATCAACACGGTTTTAAACAGGAATCCTACCTGTTTCTGTGCAGTTTTCACCCAGAACATGTCACCAGATCAAAATGTTTAACGCATTCATTACAACTGGAGCTCACCCAGCTGTGTTTCAGCTCTATTGGTCATGAAGCTTGACCAAGATCTAAGTTCAGTGAGGAACATTATTATCAACAAAATGCCCTTATTGCCCAAAGAGGTTGTGAAGTCCCCGTCCCTGGAGGTGTGACAAGTGTGGATAGGGCTCTGAATAACCTGATCTAGTGGAAGGTGTCCTGTCTATGACAGGGGGACATGAACTAAATCATCTTGAAGGTCCTTTCCAACCCAAACCACTCTATGGTTCTGTGAGTTTTCCCTTTTCTGCTCATTTTTCATGGTGTCAGGCACTGCTGGGGAAGCAGCAAAGCAGTGCAACAACAGAGCAGCACTCCCTGTCCCTGTTACAGTACACAAACCTGGGAAACCAGTAGTAAAAAGAAAAGGAGGGACAAGAGCAAGAGTTGAATCATCTGGCTCCAAACAGAGGGCTGGCTGCAAAGAGTGGTGAGGTTGTAGAAGGCTGTTTGGAACAGACAAGAAAAACCCATCAGAAATGCAAAATAGGCAGGTTCCTGTACACCTCCCATGTGACTTCATTCTGCTACTCAGGGGAAAGAACAATTCTGACTTTGAATAATAACCCTGACCAATTACAGGGTCTGCATAGGCATCCCTTGGCTGGTCTGTCAAACAAGTGCAAACCTAGACAGCAGGGATTTTCCACTTGCAAAAGGAAATTTTTAAAAAAAGTGTAATCAGTTTTTGTAATCACCTTCTCATCTAGAACTCTTCCAGGCATTGACAGAATTGTTAAAATGGCAAGAAAGAAAACAAAATACCCCAAACCAAGCAGTCAGTCTGTGCTCAACAGCAGCTACTGCCATTACTCTGAACAAGCAGTGTGGAAGCACAGCTGAAGCATAAAATGCCACATTAAATGATGGGAAATTTTACAAGGCTAGAACACCACAGGAAGGCCAGTGAGGGTTATTCTGGTCTTGTATGCAAAGAGTCATATTCATTTGGATTACTGCAGCTCTGACTCTTGCTTCTGAGGGTTTCCTAGAGTCAGTCTGCTGTACTTACATTATCATCTAATAAATATGGTGGTACCTGGGGTAATCTGAATTCCTCTGATGGTGCTCTGATATTCACCAGTTCATCACTAAAAGAGCCCATACCAGGGCATGATACAGCCAGTGCCATCTCAGAGGAGCCAGAGAAGGAATGGCCCTAAAGAGAACTCAGTGGAGTACTTTTTCCACCTGATTTCTTGGAAGAATTTTATGCCTCTTTCTTAGATTTTTAATTCCCAGGTATAATTTCCATTAAAAAATGTTGTTTTTGGTCTATGCAGCAGAAGGAAAAAGAAGTTTTGAGTCTTTGAGAAGAGAATATGGCCATTGTGCTATCTTAAAACAGAGGCTGTTTTCTCCTATCCAACCTCTCAGTCCTAGGAGGACTCTTTAAATCAACAGTCCGAGGATTGTAACTTGCAGATCTGGAAGCCATTGTGCAAAAAGAAAAATAAGCATCAATTCTGTTTTCACCTGCCAAATAGCTGATGAGAAATTTGCAAGTCAACAAGTGTCACTATTTCTGTTCAGGTCAGTATAGTACTGTTTAACAAGCAAGAATTCACTATAATCCTGTTTTTTCATAAAAGAGTAGGCCAACTTTTACAACCTTTAGGCAAAAAAATAAACTTTCTCTGACTCTGTAAGGAATTAATGGGAGTTTTATGTCCATGAGGCTTGACCAGCTGTAAGACTGTCAAACAAGAACTTAAAGAAGCTTTGTATAATCACTATTTACGCACCTAAGTAAGCAGAGTAAATTCAGAGTAAATAAAATGCAGAACTTAGGGAGCCTGTTTCTGAAAGGGCTCATCTTTGTACACAAGAGCTCTGGGATCAGTGTTGCCCCTTTCCAGTTCACAGGACCAGTCTTCCCAGTTCTCAGAGTCCAGCAAAACTGCTGACATAGTTGCTGACACATTTCCAGGATCAGGTGGTGGAAAAAGAGGTCATAGCAGCAGCAGTTACTATGAAAACAAGCCAGGGAACTGTTTCCATCTCTTTTATCCCTGTGTCTAAACATTGTATGATGTTACCACTCAGGGAAGGTTTTTGTTTCCTCCTGTGCTCCTCTGCAGTTTACATACCGTTCAAACAGTGATGCTGCACGATTTGCCTCATGCCACAGTCTGGGGCCCCTACAGCTTCCAGTCTTTCCTTCCTAAAGCTTTCTGGAATGGTTCTCCTAGCACGAGAGATGTGTTCTGTCACCACATGGTAAACATGTTTGCTCCCTCAGCCCTTCAAGTACTAGACCTGTCCCGGATCCAAATCTGTGAGACTTCTTAGTGGTCCAACTCATCTACGGGGAAGGGATGGGTTGGAAGGGATCTTAAGGGTCATCTCATTCCACTCCCCTGCCATGGTCAGGGACACCTTCCACCAGAACAGGTTGCTCAGAGCCCCATCCAGCCTGGCCTTCAAAACTTTCAGAGATGGGGCAACCACAGCTTCTATGGGCAACCTGTGCCAGGGCCTCATCACCCTGAGGGTAAAGAATTTCTTCCTAAAACTACTTCCTAAAACTACTAAACTTATCCTCTGCCAGTTTAAAGCCATTCTCTCTTGTCCTATCACTCCATGCCCTTGCAAAAAGTCCCCCTCCAGCTCTCTTGGAGCCCCTTCATCACTGGAAGGTGCTCTAAGGTCTCCCCTGAGCCTTCTTTTCTCCAGGCTGAACAGCCCCAGCCCTTTCAGCCTGTCTCTAGAGCAGAGGTGCTCCAGCCCTCTTGAGCATGTTGGCCTCTCACCAGCAGATCTATTACATCTTTACATACGTACTTCTTAGACATATCAAAAGGATGGTAATTTTGTGGGCTGGGGGACTATAAGAAGCCAGGAATTAATTTAACCAGAAAACCAGATCTATTAGTGCATTGTTTTTATAAGCACATCTTAGGCAGAACAACAGTTGGATTTATTGTTTTGGTTAAAAAAGACTGCTTATTAATGCCAAATTTGCTTTAAGGCTCTGAATTAAAAACAAATCACTCATTTTTTCCTCTTTCCGATCCTTGAAGTTTCAAGATGCAAGTGGCTTGTAAGAGGCTGTTCCAAACCCAAGAACAGTTTGAGGAATAACATATAACAAAGTTTCTTGCAGACAACTTTTTTTATACTACCAGCAGCTGCTGCAGAAATTAACTCTAAGTCTCATTTCCATACAGAGGAATGCATTTTGAGCTGAAACTGAAAGACTTGTTCTCTGTCAGCCTTTGGGGATAGTTGTATTTTATAATAGCGTGCAAAAAGCCAATCTGTTCATAAACAAATTTTACAACAGTAAATTGAAGGCAGAAATTAAAATACCCATTTATTTTCAATGAAGGTAATATGCTCCAAAATGGCAATCACAAACATGGGTTTAGTATCACAAACAGGTCTACATTGATCTCCACACTTACGCAATCAACACTATCCAAGGAGAAATTCAGGAAAAAATTGCAATATGCAACATTAACTTAGAGAGAAAAAGCATGTATTATATCTATTTCATATATAATACTATATTACATTGTACAGTATACATTCTCTGTTGGTAGAGACAGATTGTTCTGGCTGCGTGTCATGGAAGCCAGGCTGAAAGTTGTCTTGGCTCAGTAAAATAACTTTGTGTAAGTTATAAAAAAGTCAGATGTTAACATAAATTTGTACCTGAATGTTGGGATTCTGCCCATTGATATCTGCTTTTGACAGGTCAGGGAAGTTTGGGAGGTCCAGGAGAAAAGACCTGGGTCCATCTCTTTGCAAGGATGTATGCCCGTTCTCCTGCCTGAATTGCTCCTTAGGGAACGGCCGGTGGGCAGCCTGGAGATCGGGGTATTCTCGTCGCTCCTCGGGGTTCAGGGTGAAACTGTCTCCAGGAGAATGGTCCTCTGCAGTCAGTGTGTTCTGGGAAAGAAAGGCAAGGCCCAATAATGACAACTGAGAGTGTGCAAGGACGTCCTGCCAGTGCCCCCGTCCCTCCAATGGCTGCAGCCTTACAGCACCCAGACCCACGGCTCACTGGAGAAACACAGATCTGTAACCAGCTGACACAAGATAAAACTGAGTCAGACTTGGGGACTTAGTTCTTCCAGGCTCCTGAACATTCCAGTCTTGTGGTGAGCACCTACACATGGACACAAGCATCAGACTTAAAACAAACCTAGAAACATGAGGCTCTTAAGTAACCCCTGGGAAATCAAATCGTACCACATTAAACATGTCCCTAAAAATGCTGAAAGGCATCCATCTTATAAATCATTTTAGTTTGCTTTGTTCCAAAGTGAAGCAAAAACACTGACTCCTAAGGCCATGTTGAAATTTATGGTATTAAAAGATCCTACCGCTGAGCTGGCAACCTCCCCTCCTCTCCCCTCAGTCTGCAACAACTTCCATCTTGTCTCTGTGTTCCTCACCCAATTTCTCTGGTCTTGAACATCTGAACCTTCCTTCCTCTGGGATCTCATTTTCATGTTTGCCTAATGGTGGGATTGAATTTCACCAAGCTGTGGGTCAGCGGTTAATGCTTTTGTTATTGTTGAGCGTACTTTTGGGTTTTGTAGTTTATTACAGCAGGCTGCCTCTGAACCAGTAGCACTGCTGCCACTGCCTTTGACCTCACCAAGGAGACACATTTAGTATCAAAACACTGGCTCCCTGGGTTAGGACTGGCCTGGGGACCTGGGGAAAAAACAGCAGAGAAGTCCAATCTCCTTATGGCTTTTAAAAAAAAAAAAAAAAAAAAAAGCATGGGGCAGATTCAGCACAGGTTTTGGGTTTGACTCAGCTGAAAAATTTTAGCTTGAGGTCTTAGTATGACTGCCTGGGGAGTTTTTATTTTCAGTTCATAAAGAGACAGCAAGCATGGAGAGGGTAAATGTTAAAGACCTATCTTTTAAAACAAGCACAATTAAAGTGGAATGGCCACATGTGGTTCTGGCTCTACTGAAGCATATTTTTGCCAGCATTTCTGGTTAAATGCAATCTCCATCCAGCTCCCCTGGTTCAAATTAAACCACAGCATACCTTTAGCTAAGCTCTCAGATAGATAACAGCTCCAATGCCTTTCCTTTTATTTTGTGTTTATTTGCTTAGAAAGTTCTAAATTGACCTTTAAAGAGATGTTACAATATAACCCATGCACATTACAGAAAAATATTCAGTGAGTTAAAATAAACTAAGCTTGAAGAATTAATCTCAGACTAAGTGAAATTGTCTCGAGTAAAAATGAACGTAGTTCTCCTCTATCCTCCTCATCGCACTCTGTTTGTAAAGAGCAAAATCAATTTAGCAGAATTAACATTGTCGTTGTATTGTCATGCCCAGAATGGTTACACTCTGAAAGTCCCAAAAGGGTAATTTTATACATTTATCTACAGCACAGATACAAATTCTGAATTAGTGTATGTGTGCAGTGCTAGAAATGTGTGTGCTCCTGACAGTCTGCTTCGCTTGAAGGCTAAAACAGGCTCTTTGCTGGAGACCAGGAAGGACTTTCAGATGCCTTTGGTGGCCCACCCGTTATTCACTATAAAGTAGAAAGCAGATCACACAGCAGCAAGCTCTGGGAAATGAAACTGATGGCCACTTAGCTAACTTTAGGTTCCTTACTCATATGCTACTCCTTTAACTTAACACTTTTCAGACAGAATTTAATATGCTTGATGCATGAGGATTAAGTGGCTTTTTAGTTATGTCTGACTAACGAGAGAGCGTAATAGTGCTGTGATTAAATTACTTCAGTTAGGAACAAAAAAAAAAGTGGTACTTAATTATTTTTACTGGGGTATCATGCCCATAATCTTACCTTTATTAAAAATAAAGTAAGATTTTATTAAAAACTAATAAAATTCTCACATACAATTCCATACTTTCCCTATCTGTCTGCCCCTCCAGGAACATCCCGATTCTCCACATGAACATAACCTGCAGCTAGAGCTGGCCAAGGCCTTTGGAGACCCAGATTTAACTCTGTGACAAGACTTGGTGTGTGATCCTGACAGGTCTCGGTCTGCCGGTGCCTCGGCGGGGACAACAGCACTTCCCTTCCTCACTGAGATGTTTGCGGGGAGCTCAGCAACTACAATAATGAGGGCTATATAAAAAGTTTTTAATAGTGTCAAACAGATGGAGTATCACATGGAGTTAGTTAGGAAACTGTCATGGTGAAGTAATGACATCAGGCTGATCGGGCCCACTACCAAGCTGCTTGGGGCAGGGACTGTCGTTAATTACAGAGCGAGCGAGACGTGGCTGCTCGACATTGGGAAGAGAAACGGAGGGAGGACGAGATAGCTGCTCCATCCCAAAGGCTGCTGCAGCCAAGGGAGGATGGACCACTCTGCTTGCCCAGGGTGGACATGACCCAGACACCCCAGTGACACATCAGGTACACATTGCTCATGGCAGCGACTGCCAAGCCCCAGAGCAGACACTGAGTGGGACACGGAGCTCGACTTCAAGAGCAGGTTTGGCTAATGCCTGGCAGGAGTGGCCCCAGGTTAAACAGAGCTCTGTGAGGCAGTGCTGCCTCTCACAGTCCCTTTTGCTCTAGGAAAGCCCAAGACAGGAGTCCTTGGGCCTCTGTGTCATACTGCAACACCGGCAAGTGGAAACGCTCAGCATGTGGGATCATTCTAGTTATCTGCTCATGGTGCCACGAGTGAAAGGACATTTGTGTACAGTTAATAAAATGAAGAGAATGTCCATATTTTTAGGAAGATACTTCTTGGTGTCATGTCTAAGCTGACCTGCAGTATTATTAGAAATGTGCACTTCTGGTGAAAAGATTAAAGAGGCTGCCACAAATAAAAGTGAGCTTGAACTGCACGTGAAGAGAAGACTATGGTCACCCTGTGCTACTGCGTTGGTTCTGCAAAGGCTCTGCCAAGACCCGTCTAGCAGGAAAAGGTTTGTCCTTATTGCAATGCCAGGATCCTTTCTGAAGAAAATAGGGTTTGTGTTCCAAAGCTAATAGATGAAATTTAATTTTTTTTTTCAAGGGGGGTATTCTTCTTCTCTTATTTTTATGTTATTTCCCATGTTTATATTTCACACTATTTATTTTTAGGTGTACACAATTTTATTACTGATGCTTTTGGGAAAGCAGTGTTGCTTGCCTTCCTTTAAAAGCTATGTCACTTCATTCAGAACTACTGACTCAGTTTCTTTGAAGTTATGGCATTTCTAATTCAGGCACACTGGCTTCCTACCAAAATGATGCATCTGCTCTAAATATTTTAAGGTAAAACACTTTTTTCCCCTTCATTTAAAAGGATTATTCACAACGTTTAGACTTTCCATTAAGATGATTTTAAGAGGTTACTCATACTGGCTGTAAGCAACAGTTCTGCAAGCTCCATGGGATCAGATAATTATAGAAGTTCCTAATACAAAAACAGCTCAGGATTTTTGAGTGTTCCAAGTGTGGACAGTATATAAGGGCAGGAAGATATAACCCATAGTTAGTGACAAGGCAAGGAAATAAACCCTTGAGAGAGAATCTGACACATTGTCTGCATTACAGAATAACACACCTTGCAACACCCATCTCTGAAAAAGGGAGGGCAATAGGTCAGTACATAGCAATGTCCTTGTGTCCATCTATAAACCACAAAAGAAGAGCAATTCACAGGGATTTTGTGAGGATAATTTTCAGTACTGGTGATCCAGGCAGGACTTGCACTATGGCAGGGTTTCAGGCCCCAAGAGACAACCCTGCATGCAGGAAAGATGTTCTGCCTGATATTGCAGGTTAACTCTCCAATAGTCAGATTGGTATTTTAACACCCTTCTTGGCCTTCCTGTGATGTTTCTCCCTCTGTCACGACAGACATGAGCTGCAGGGAAATGTACTGTTTCTCTTCCCCACACAGAAGCTAAACAGAAATGGGAACTTGTAAAAATACCAAACTAGGGGAAAAGGGAATTTCTCTGCAATTTTGGCAAGCAAAGAGTCCATCTCCCTCCTCTCTTCCTTATTTTAATACCATTTCCAGTTCTAGAAAAACAACCAAGACAGAAAGTGGGGAATGACTGTAGCTACAGAAAATATTCTGAAGCAGTTGCTCATTCTCTGACCTTCATATTTATTACTTTCCTTCATTCACTCCCCACTTGCCAAAGTAAGAGCACATTTGCAAGCACTGCTAATGATGGAGTTGAGAGGATTTTGGAAAACTGATACAACTTATATTCTAATAGCTCCCAGGCAGCAAGGGAATCTGTTACTAAATCCCTGCTGCAGCTATATTGCTTTCTTGTTTCTTGTATACTCCTTTGAAATATCTTGTAAAATGATCTTGACAAGAGGTCTTGAATTGAAAACCGAGCGTCTGTCACTGCACTTTCATGATGCACCTGTACAGCATCTTCAACCACCAGCAACAAGGAACTTTTATTTATTAGGGAACTTCACAGATGCTATAAAAGATTATATTGCTATCAGAGACAAAATGAGGCCTGGGGCCTTTACAGAAAACCATTATAGCCATTAGGACTGGTTTCATTTCCCACCTGCCCAAACAGATTGTTTTCATTTTGAAGGCTGTGGTGGCTTTTCAGGTTAGTGCTAAATGATCACTTTAAAATGAACCAGTCTTGGGAGGCCGAGTAACACACCAGGATACTACATGAGACTCTCACCTCCACAGATCCAAGATGTGTAACGACCTTGGGTGATCTAATTCCTGGAGTTTATTTATGTTTTTCATTTATCATAAGTATAAGCAGCACGGGACCTATCAGGGCACGGTATGAGGACGGTGTTAAAGAAGCAGGCAGTGAGGGCAACAGCTGAGAAACATTATCAGAGATACACAGAGAAAGATTTCTTTTATGATTAATGCCATATACAGTCCAGGCAGTCAGACAGAAAGTCAGACCAGAGGGGTGTCACATCAACCACTCCTCTACTAAGATATTTTCATTTTTCATTAAAATGAGCGTGCCCCTCACTCACATATAGCAGTGAAGTGAAAAACCTTACTTATCTTCAGAAAACTACACAAACTAATTGTTCCAATAATAAAGAGTGCATTTTAGATAATCACTGCTAATAAATAATTTAAAACAGATGGCATTGGCTTGTATGCACACAATTGTTTTCACTAAGCAGGTCCAAAATACAGCATCTGCTTTAAACATTGTGCAAATAAAAGATGAATCACTGATAACAGTTGGTAATAATAATGATAATAATAACAAAAATAAAGTTCTGTTAATCATGATCTATGTTTTAATACTTCTCTATTATTCTCCAATTCTCCAGAAAAATTGGTAAAATGACAGTGTATGCAGTTCTAACTTGTAGTACATCTGCCTGTGTGACTAAGTGGCCATGGGTAGACCAAATCCAGTCACCCCACAGTGTACTGCTCTGGGACACAGGAGCTTCAGGGGCTGTATGGCTCTTGAAGAGATTTTGTCTCTGTGGAGAACAGGATGGAGTCACAAATACTGCTGCGAGTAAGAAGTTCATGGCAGACATTAATCCACAGTCACTGTTGGAGGAGTGGTCTCTGCAGATGTTGGGTGCCAGTGGCACAGTGAGGTGCCTGGGGTGCCCCAGCACACACCCAGTCCACCAGAGCTGGTTGTCTGCCTTATGCTGAAACAGCTCTCAGGAGCTGCATACAGCAGAACCAGGATCTCAAAGCATCTGGGCACATTCATTGCAGAGTCACAGCTTTTGAATTTTAGGGTTTCTACACTAAAAACTTCTCTGTGTAGCCCTCATGGCTACACAGAAAATCTTGAGGGCTGAATGAGTAGCCAGGACATGTGTTACGACTGCAAAGATCCTCAGGCTGTAGGGCTGAGGGCCCCTTCACGTTTAGGAAGTCCCAGACGGCTCTTTCGAGGCACGTGGCCAACACTACATCAGGAGCCTCCATGGTGGAGGAAAAGGCTGTTGCCTTGTTGAACCTTGTGAACTAATACATCCCGAGTGCCAGAGCAGCTCCAACACCATTCTTCCCCCACTGAGCCAGTTTATTCACTTGCAGTCACCAGGCTTTGGTCCACCCTTCGTTCAGATTCTGCCTGGGAGTTTTGCTCACTGAGCTTCCTGTCTCCTCCACACCACTGGCAAACAGTGGGTCCACATCTGAATGGTTCTGGCAGACAATATTTTAAACTCTGAGCTTAAGGACAAAACCAACCATATTATACTCAGATCTAGCAATCTTTTGCTACATGTTGTGGACACACATTTCACATCACAGCTATTTTTTTATGCTCTGTTGTTTGCTTGTATTTCATGTTTTCATTCAGCTGGAAAATACAAACAGTATGGTTCAGCTTGGAGGTAAAGAACTGCCAGTTTGTATAAACACTTTGATAATAAAAGCTTGGTGGTGATTACAGCTCAATGTCTGCTGGAAAAAAACACAGGCCCTTTAGCAAATTTTCTAACATAGTACAACACTGGTGCTTTGTTTTTCAGCAGATAGCCATCCAGGGGACAGCCAAGCACACAGAATTAAATTGTGTAGGCCTTTGACAGATGCTCAGTGCCAAGTGTTGCTTGTAGTTAACAGATATTTTCAGTTGCCTAAGCTGCTGGTAAACATTTAGTTATTCTTCATGACTCTAAAGATCTTCCCTGTAATCCCTGCCTGGCTGAGCTCTCCACACAGGACATAGTCATTTAGTGGCTGAACAGGCAAAGGTACAGCTAAAGAGTAGCCCAAGTATTCTATGCCAAAAACCTGTGGTACCAAAATGCAAATTCTTTGAAAGTTCTAATTCTTTTTAGGCCTTATTAAAATCAGTAGCAAAATAAAGCTTTAAAATATAATTTACTTACACCCTTGCTAAATTTAATTAAACTAGTTTAATCTCACCCATCATCTGAAATCTGCACCATAATTTACACATTAGGTTCCAACAGAATGGGAAAAGCTGCCTTAAGCTGCAATCAAAACTGCAAAGGAAATCCAGAATATGAACACTTTCTGTACACAACCCTTTGGTCAGGCTTTGCAGGTCAGCACGCACAACGTCAGTGTAAATGAAAGAGAACAAACATACATCTTAAGTTATTTTCCTGGGTTTTAAACTATGTCCTTTTGCAAGTTTGTTCCACTAAATCACTACGGCTAGGGTTTCACTAGGTGAACCAGCTTTAATAAGTGAAGTTTTCATCTCTCCTTAGCTAAAAGAGTAACCTTACTTGAAGCCTTTTCAATTTCCAAAGTTGCCTTCAGCTGTTAGCTTCCAAGAAACAGCTATTCCCAGCCTCTGTGTCTCCCTCTCATATGCCACTGAATATCCACCCTATGCTTTCAAAAGTGTCTATGACTCTGGCTGTGTTAACTGGCAGATGTTTTTAGAGACTAGAAAGTGTTTAGTCCCTGTGGACTAAAAGTTACATGATGACTTCATCACATAAGCAAAAGCTAATAACGGGAAAGCAAGAAAGCAGACAAGTGTTATATTCCAAAAACATGATGTTTCCTGTGCTTCTGGCAAAGCTACTTCTGTGCCTGAAAGAAGGCGAATCACTTGAGTCTTGGTGCTCAAAACACACACACCATCGAATGGCTGTGATTTAATTTATGTGCCTCTCCCTTAGCTGCCTTCCCCACCAATTCTCACTTTCCTTTGGATGGAAGTGAGAGGGTGGAGGCAGAGGAAAGGCAGTGTTTGTTTACCTCCAATATCTGTGCACTGTGTCCCTCACAACACGTGCTGGAAGGGGTTACTACACCCAGGAGTTTACAGCAAAACAGCAGCAGAAATCTGAGCGGCTGCCTCAGGACCACGCACCTCAGCTCCTGCAGGGAAATACTCTTTCAAGTGCACGGCTTTGCCCTCTCCCTTTAGAAAACTTTGGAGACTGATACAGGAGCAACTGGAAGTAATTAGCATAAATGGCATCTGCACACAGAGGCAATACTTGCTGTGGTTTCATATCAAGCAATCAGCAGTGGACATCATGCTCTCTTTCTCCACCTCCCTGAGCTGCCCGAGTGACAGATCAAGAAACCAGAGGATGTGGATTCACAGGAGAAAGGCCTCCCTCCAGTGACATGATGGGGAAGAAGAGCAAGTGAGTAGATAGGCAGCACACCATGGCAAGACACTGTGAGGACCCTTCTCTGTGTAAGAGGGGAGAAAGGATCTGCCCTCGAGAGAAGCACGGGCTTTTTGTAGTATGAATTCTATGCATGTATATCTAAATTTTCCTAGAACAGTAAGGGAGGGGGCTATTTCCTAGAGCTGATTAAAGAAGCATGACTTGATTTTCAATTTCAAACGACTTGGGGGGCATTCCAATCGACTGCAGACAGGAAATGAATACCATACTTGCACTGAACAAGGCAGATGCTTTTGAATCTGACACTTACGTGAAATGAAAATATCTTCATTTCTGTCTCACTTCCACCCCATGATCACTAGTTAGTTCTGAGCTATTTTTATGGTTTTATTTTTCAAACTTGCTATAGTCTTAGCATGTGCCTGAAGCCACCCAAACGCCTCTGACAATAAAGTGTATGGGAGCAGGCAAAAAGCATCTTTAGATTAGTCCCAGCAGCCCAACACAGTAGCAAGGTAAGAGAGGAAAGGTAAGAAGCTCAGTTTTTCGTGTCCTCACCTCCTCTGGTGAGGAACAGAGATGGGACCCTTGTGGATAAGCCATATCCAGGGAGGGAGAACAGCTCCATACAAAGAGATCCCAAAGCAGAAACAGCAGACATAATGAAGGCTATGGCTCAGAACTCAATTCCAGCTATTTAACTCTGCTAAAGAGATAAATATATATATTTTCTCCCCACACAGCTCTCACAAGCAAACTGCAATAATTGTCATGGTAGTATTATGGGGTTTATAACCCAGTATAACAATGCAACTGTGGCTCCTTTTATCAATGGCAGCAGTGCGTTTCAGGGAATTGGCATCTGCAGCTCTTTTCCCCCACTTAGTCCATAAGTGTGCAAACACATGATTTCAGCTGCATACTCCCCTTTGTATTTTATTCTAGGAATAGGATAAAGGAAGAAAAAAAAAAATCAGAGAGGTGGTATTAATCTGGCCCTTACTCTGATGTTATGCAAATAATGAGTTCGTTTTATCTTGATGTTAAGACAGCCAAAGCTGTATTCCTAAGAACATGAAAAAATGATCCTCTTAGGAGACAGAAGAAGAAAGAGGGATGGGTAGGTGAGAAAGGCAGCTTTGATTTACATTATTCAAAATGCCATGAATGCCAGATCAAAGAAGAGCAGGAATCAAATTCACATCCACTGAAGGATTTCAGCAGCTTTTTCAGAGCTATTGATCTCTCAAGGGCAAACCCTTTTAAACACTAGATGATGCCTCTAACTAGCCAGAACTCTCACCTTCTACTGGCTGAGCCTCACGTAGTTTGCTTTCAGCAGCTGAGGAAAGCAGAAACAGGCAATACAATGCAGTATCTGGGCTCGATGTAGGACACACAGAGCTGAGCACTGAAATGGAAGGTGTGCGTTTTCTGTACCAGATGTTGCCTCTCTGATGGCCATCATGGTAGATGTTAACTAAAAACCAGATTCCCCACTGACAAGCCATGTGTTTGGTGACCATGGAGTGCTTGGTCTGAGGACAGACTACTGTCACCCTGGTGAGAGCTCTGGGCAGGGTTTGTTTGCTCAGTGCTGACTTACTAAATATGAAGTCACCTTGTATTTTGTGCTTGATGAAGGTGGAATAAGACATCTAAGGAGCTACTGCAGCTCAGCTGGCAAGCAGTGACCTGTTAATGAGTTTGGACTCACTGGTCTAATCTGAACACCTAGAAGGCTCAGGATCCAGCCCTAAATCAAGTGCTGAACTGTTAAATGCACCACTGACTGGCATCTTCCCCCCACCCCTTCCCTTCCTTGGGACAGGTGTCTTTGGAGTCTGGTAGACAAGCTTCCAGGTGTTTTGCCTTGTCAGTGGACTTCAGGACCATGCCTTAAGCAAGAGCCACTGGAATTGGGTGCAGTAGAGCAATTTAACCTGATCCAGCCCCAGATAGTTTCCTAAGAGCTGCCTTTGGGGCTGCTGATGTGGAACCCCTTGCAGCAGGCTCATTGCTGCTGCCATCATTGCATCCCTGGGAACACTCCCTTCATGCTGCCTTCCACATTTGCTATGCTGCACACATGGCTGCAGCAGCACATTATGGATTATTTGTCTCTTTCCAAGCTCTGCTCACATTTTGAAGCCTCACCAGCACTCAGCACATCTTGGTACCTTGAACATTCTCAGGAAATGGGTGACCCTTTTCCTCCTGCATGTTTGGATTGAGAGCTAGTGCTGCTACCATTTCAATACACATCAAAATTCTCCAGGACTCCACCAGGCTAAACAGTTCATTTGAAACTTCTGGCACTATTCTTTTGGTACGCCTGAAGTCACAGGCAGTGTGGCTGCCCTGGGTCCCGTTTGAGATATATATTCACAAATGTTAGACACACACATATCAAGTCCCCTACTCTTTCCCAATAAAAACCTGGAGTTTAAAGCATAAGGTGAGGAATGGATGCTCTATTGGCCAGCTGCAGTGAGCCTTTCATGAATAACATGACAATCGACCCCCATAATGGAAAACGATACTTCAGAAGCTCTGTCCTGACAAACATCTGTTTTCCTCTTGTAGAAAGGAATAACAAGATAGGAAAAGTTAAATGCTGAATGCCTAAACAAACTGAATTAAGAAGAGATGGTAGGAGTAATGATGGATGAATTGTAAGCCACCTGCAAATGTTAAAGTTGCTGTATTCTTCTGCCGAACATTAAGCCTATACTGCAAACCTCCAATAGACAGGGACTGTGGTCTATAAAAATCATGATGAATGCAGGCTTGTTTTTATATTATGGAGGTCCTAATCCTCCTCCTCCTCTGCCTTTGCTCTATTGTTACAACATCAAAGACCAACTGCTGGCCAAGATACAGTCAATATGAAAAGGGCGACCAGCAAATTTACTGCTTGACTTCATTCCCTTTAAATGGAATAGGCACCATGGCCCTTTTTACAAAGTCCAATCACAGACATATATCTTTTTTATTGGACATCATGTACAATAAAGTGAAGCTGTAACTTGGAAAAAAAATAGAACACCTTAAAAAAATCCCATGAGATGAACATTCCTTTATAAAAATATCACTGTGGTTACATGTTTTGAAAAACTCCGGGCACTTCACAGGGCAAAAGGCATGGACTGGCTAGGTTATAGTTTAGCTAAGATGCATACCCATGCCTAATATTGAGTTGGTTTAAAAAAAAATACCCCAACAAACTAATAAAAAGCGATATATTTAAGACAGAATGCCAGTGTCATTCAAATAAACTGAAATGGTAGCATTCATGTCACGGGAATCATTAACTGCTTTGTTATAGTCTGCTCTGTGCAGTGAGCCCTTACAGACTTCTTCAGTCCAGACAATCTTAAAATCAGGAGCACAAAATGCCGATACACAAACTGCATCTTAAACAACTCCAGTCTGATTACTGAGGTAACTTCCAGAGGCACTTTCAGAGGAGAGTTGTATCAGCAGACATTAAAGACAGCAGCAGTTTTATGGCTCTCATGTTGCTAAACAGAAGAGAAATAATTTCTGGCTATGAAATTAAATAGTTGTCCTGGTTTAGGGCAAA
>VZSE01005678.1:0-11706 GCA_013398275.1 Promerops cafer
TCAGCCTTCAGCAATGGAAAAGATCACAGAGACTGGGATCACTACAAACAAGACAGCAGGTGAGTTTCTAGAGCAATTCTGAAATCTGGTCAGAATTCCCTTTGTGTTTTTGTAGTTATGCTTGTAGGAAGCACGAAACAATCTTTTATGAGTAACACAAAATTGCAACAGTGATCTTTCTCTAATGCAGTTCTGTCAATTTTAGATAACTGTGGCTCTTGATGTGTTACCAGTAACTCTAACACAAATAAGTTCTTATTTTTTAGATACTACAGTGATAGTAAACATAGGAAGTTAGACGACTACAGGAGCAGAGACCACAGGTCAAGCCTGGAAGGGAGTCTAAAAGACAGCCGGGTTCATTCGGATCACCGCTCCCATTCAGACCACAGGATACATTCAGATCACCGCTCCTCCTCTGAGTACAGCCATCATAAATCTCCCAGAGATTATAGGTACCACTCAGACTGGCAAATGGACCACAGAGCTTCGGGTAGTGGCCCAAGGTCACCACTGGATCAGAGGTCTCCTTACGGTTCAAGATCTCCCCTTGGTCACAGATCTCCATTTGAACATTCATCAGATCACAAAAGTACTCCTGAACATACATGGAGTAGCCGGAAAACATAACAAAGACTGATATTTTCTGGACCTTCTTTTAGCCATATACAGTAAATTAACACAGTAATTGCCTTACATGACTTGAAAGATACAGATGGGATATTCTATCAGTAGCAGTATTGTTACTTCTTTCCAGGATGCAAGGTCTATTATCCCAACAGAAGAAAAATATTTTTGTATTTAAAGTTTATGCTGCACTGTGCTGCAAATGCTGTGGCACTTTTTTTTAAGAAATGGAAGATGTTTACTTTTACAGGGACCTCAACACTGCCCATTTCAGACTGGATCTTACTATAAAACTCTTCATGTCAAAGTGGTTTGAGGCTGATAATGTTTTAAGTTATGTTTGTAAACGAACTTTTAAACACTGACCTGTGCTCATATTTCAGGAGGGAATGGGGAGAATATTTTTTTTTTTCTTAGTAAAGAACTCTCAAGGACTTTGTTCACTTTCCAAAGCTACTTGTTTACATTGTACACTGCGACCACCTTGCCGCTTTTCATCACAAGCTTGAATATTTAAATTCTGTACCTATAACTGTAAAATAGCCAGGATTTCTCCTGTTTGTGATCAGTTACAATGCCTTTTTACAAAACAAACAAACAAATAATAATAATAAAAAAAAGCGAAACACAAATGGCTGTAAATTGTTGTAAATTTATTAAATGAGCTTTTTCCCCCCTCAGGCTTTTTTTTGACTGTTCCTTTCCCCACCAACTCAGGACTTCTTGTCACAATTATGAAATAAAATCAGTGTACGTACATGTTTCAATAAAAGATTTTGATGGAGTCACTGCTCAGAATGTAAAAATGGGGAAAGGGAACTTTATTCCATTTAGTGCTCCCTTTTTTGGATACTTTAGATACATGTTTTGGTTTGTGGTTTTGTGGGGTTTTTTGGTTGGTTTTGATGGGGTTTTTTTGTGGAGTTTTTTGGGGTTTTTTTTGTTTGTTGGTTTGGGTTTTTTTTGTTTTGTTTTGTTTGGGATTTTTTTTGTTGTTGGGTTGGTGTGGGGCTTTTTGTTTTGGTGGGGGTTTTGTTGTTGTCAGTTTGTTTGTTTGTTTGGGGTTTTTTGGGTGTTTTTTTGCAGGGAGTCTTTTTTCCATATTAAACTGTTGGTGTTGTGATTGTTTGTAATGAAATGGTAAGAAATATCTAGCTAAACTGTGCTCTGGAAAGCTTTTCAGGTGCATTGGTTTTAAAGGAGGTGTGTCAAATACCTGAACACTTCAGTATCCAAATCAATCAAAATTAATTGTAAATTCATATGTTCCCTCTTCAACATGGGCAATAATGTCAAATGTGCTATGCAGGTAGTTAATATTTTAGAAGATTTGAATTATGACTTTATTGACAGAATTGTTACAATGCACACTGACTGTACATAGATAACTTCTATCTGACAAATTAAATTTAAACTAAAAGGACATGTGGGTCTTGTAGTTTTCTGCTGTGTTTTTCTATACAGTGTTACTTTTCCCCAGGTTTACCATAAAAACATTGAAAGTACTGAATTTTAATCCTGGTGATAAATAGAGAAGGCGCCTAGCCTGGCATTATGTGGCAGGAGCTGCATCTGCTGCTCCAGTTTTTCTCTGCTCCTGCAATGTGGAGTATTTTTTCCAATTAAGCAGGTTTACATGAAAGCATTACCATAGAACCACGATCTGTCCACAGAGTATCTTTAAGGATCTTACTATAGGCACAGTTGCTGCACATTAAGTATTAAGCTCATTTCGTGTAGGCTGGGACGTGGTTAATTAATACTGCTTCATTTCTTAACTTTTCATCTTGACAGGATCTGAGGGGTTTGAGTGGCTCTGCTTCCAGCAGATTGTTGAACAGCACAGTCTGTTAAGGTTGTTCATGTGTACCATGCACGTTCCACTTCCAAGGGTGGAAACCTGTAAGCTGGAGCATCTCCAGCCCTGGACACAGTTGTTCCTGGCTGGGAAGCACACAGATGCATCCTAGAGCATAGAGAGGGCACCCCCCAGGGCCTGGCTCTCCACCAGCGTGGCTGTGATACAGCACTGCAGCCTCATGTGACATTGCTGGTCTCTACATTTTCACTGGAGGTACCTCAGGTCTCTGAAACGCTTGGTGGCTTTGATGATGTGGATCTTTGGGAGTTCGTCTGCTTGTGCTTTGTAACTGTAACTTCTACTCCGTCATATTTACAGATGCACAAATCACACTTGCAGTAGTTTAATTTTTTTCCCCCTGGTTTCCATTACATTGTAAGTATTTGAAGTTTGATGATGGAAATTACCTTCATTGCTGGTAAGGCCTGTTACGGTGTATCTTACTTTTCAATCCCATATCCTCTGCAAATGAGCCATCTATCATTCTGTCTAAATGTAGATTTGATCCTTCCTTTGCTCATTTGTAATGAAAAGTCTTCAAGGAGTGTGTCCGGTTCTGAAGCATCCATCAGATAGTAACATTGCCTGTCTGTCAAAGATTTTGGGAAGTAAGAATTCTGAGGACTGCAAGAGAATTCCTCATGTATCTATTGATAAAGGCCTAGGCATTTCGTCTACCATGCATGGAAGTGTAAGACTTTCACCTTAATCCTGTTACATATTTCTAGACTACCATTCCCAGCACTACCCAAAAAGAGTAGACTGTTGTTAAGTATAAAAAAGCAGATTAAACACTGGATTACTGCTCTTAAGGTTCGAAGGACAGGGAAATGCATATTCTGGCTGCTGTTAGTTGTCAAGGGTGATGATGTGGTCATCATTCACCTGCTCACAGTTGCTCTGTGTTTTCCCCCATTTTGATCCTCCATGCCTGTGTCCTGGTGTCTGAGCAGCGTTCAGACAGTTGCTGGTTTCTGGGAGTCTTTCACCACGATCAGCAGGACTTGCAAAGGACTCGGGCACCAAGCACGGAAGGATGGCAGCTCCCGCGGTGGTAACATGACACTCCTCGGAAAGGAGTGTGCCCTGACCTCCCGTTGGGACACCGGCTCCCTAGGATAAATATCTCTGCTGCCCTTTTGAAGCTTGATTGGCTTGTTTTGTCCATGTGTGACAGTTTGTCACTCACAAACATCTTGTCAGTTTCACAGCCCTAATTGTGTAGCTGCGGGGCTCCACTTAAAATGTAAAATCCCAGGTAAGCAGTCTAGTTGCAAAGCAGTTTTAAGAAGCTGTTTCCATCTCCAGTGTTAACACCTAGTGCTGTGTTCAGTGACAATAGCTCTTTTTGGTAGGAAATTACCTCACCATTACTTAGGAATACACAGAAATCAATGCAGACAATTTGTTTTTGTTGGAGAGTAGTAAGTAATGTTAAAATCAGTAATACCTGGTATGAGTTATCCATTTGTACCAAACAAGGTTTGTTTTACTGAACTGTGTTGGGACAGGTATGTAGTGCTGTCACTTTATGTCTTCATTCTTCCAACAAACTAGTGTGGCTGCACCTGAAATACCAGGTTTTTTCTTAAAATTTTATGCTGAATCTTTTATTTGTGAAACAGTCCAGAAGCAGTAGGAAACTAAGGGATATAGTTACGTGGGATGCTGATAGGAGCAGAATGAAGAGCAGGTTCATGGAATTAATTCTTTGTTTCTTAAACTTTTTGTTTTCCTGTGTATTCCATTTACCTGTCTTAAGATACATTACCTGAGTAATGGTAAGTACGTTCTGGTCACCTATCCTTAAACTCATAGTGTATTTGGATATGGCCAGCACAAAACCATTATTTCCCAGGCCCACAGGCCTACCAATTTACTGGTAATTCTTTTATTTTTTGTATTTTTAAAGCTTTTAAAATTGAAAAATTGCTTTGGCATTAAAGATGAGATTTAGTGATGATTGTTAATTTGCTTAAAGATGTAGGAATTGCTGTTGTCCTGTTCAAAAGAAATTAACTATTTCTGAACCTTGCATAACAAAATAATTCTGCTTTTTAAGTTATTTGTAGCATCTTCATAAACCTATGCAAAAACTACTCTTGAGGCTGAGGCATTACCACAGTTGATCCCATGTTCACACAAACAGGAAGAAGGGCTTAGCTGGGAGGCTGACAGTCTCAGCTGTGTGTAGGATGCCTGTGAGGGAGTCAGGTGAGTGTGCATTTCTTGGGTGCCAGACAGGTGACTGTGAGGGAAATGGTGCCCCAGGGTGCTGCAAGACTTTGGAAATTGCTGCTGCAAGACTTCAGAGACGTTTTGACATATAAACTTTAGATCTATACTGAGTTCAAGCACTAAGGCTGAAGCCTGAATAACACACTTGCACATTACATATTACTTATTTGACACAGGTTTTTCATCAGGCAAGTCTGTCTTCGCTGAAAATAAACACACAAGAAATCATGGCAGAAAACCATGCGACACTGAGTCATGAGAGAAAATAATCAGCTTTTATTACTGCAGTACTCTTGGACCTCCACTGTGTTTTATCTGTCAGTAACGGGGTAGTATTTGCTGAAGTAACTGAAGCATTTGGAAAGTAATCTCACTGATCACTTAAAATTAGTTACTGGGCTCAGGTTTCCCTAATTCTAACACTGGTAAGTGACCACCTGTATTGTATAGACCAAAGGACACTTTGACATTCTTTAATCACTGAGGAGCACAGCAAACTTCAAAGCTCTGATTTGTGCAAGCATCCTAGATCATCATCCTTCTCCAGTCTTGGAACTGTGAAATGTAGTCGATGACTGAGCAACACATAAAACTGCCATGGCACCAAGTATCCATAACAAAGCTGTTACAGGTCCACAGCCTTAAATGCCCTTTAGTCTTTTTGTCTGGAACTTACTGTTCCACCTCTTTTTGGTTCTGCTTGCAAAGAAGTTGTTGATATGAGAGACAGCTTTCTAGTTTAAATTTTAACTAAATTTCACTTGGGAGAGTTGATGATATTCTTCCTGTAATGAAATCTGCAGGTGAATTCTCCATCCAGAATAAAGCAGGAGGTCAGTTTTGAAATATCTAGAATATAAAATTGTAGTTCTACCTCACAGAACTCTATCAAAGCCATAAAATCTGGAAGTGTAAGGTGTAACTCGTTTTTTTTCTTGTCATGAAAGTAAACAGGGCTGGAGAATTACTTTCCAAGATTCTAAGTGTTCAATAAGTCATGTCAAATTCCAAATAAATACATCTGAAGAGTTAGGTTAGAGTTATTCATTAACCATAATGCTGGAGGGAAACATGCACAGGAGAGATACACCATGAGCTTTAATGAAAAAGAAAAAGCACATGGAGCATAGCACTCTCTAGTTTGCTGTTTTAAAACTGTATTCTTTCTTTCAAATGCCTCTTCTAGTGACTGAAGAGAGGTGAGCTACCACAACAGATCACCTTCCAGCATGTTCTGGACAAGTTTTTAAAATACAGCTTCCATCTGATGGGTTACTTTTGACAGTCCAGCCTTCCTCATTTTGTTTTAATTAAATGAATACTCTGTAAGATGAATGAACTTTATCCTTGTGATAAGTGGATATCTTTGGGATGACAGTTGGACCTGCAATTGCCTTCCTTATGATTGTTCTAAATATCGAGGCAGATGGGATCAAATGCATATTCAGCTCACTAATGGTGGCTGGGTGAAGTGATCCTACCACTCTTATTACAGGGATTTTGAAGGCTGTAAAGCAGTAGGGAGGGACAGATTTTCTGACCACCTACTTTTAAGCTTCCCCCAATAAAATTTTACAAGTAAAATGCATGTTGCATGTTTTCCATAATTATCGGTGGAAGTGGCAACATCAGAACAGAACTTGAACCCTTTTTATGAGTTCTGGCCCAAATCCAACCAAGCAGCTTGGGGATGTAACTGTAAATGGAAACCCCATTTAGGAGCTGGGAAATGCAAATATTGTGGCTCTTATGATGGGGCAACTGTTGTTGGAGTACTGTTAGGCCCAGGAAACAAGCTGTATTTTGACCCACCAATTGTTGACAAAAGGTGGGAAGGCCCCTTTGCCAACAGAATGTGGGCCTTGAAAGGACATTACTGGATTTGTGATTACCCCAAGGTACCTCCAGACTGGTCAGGGATGTGTTATATACCCTATATTAGACTGTTGGGGTATTCTTACTACGGCAAGTTCAGGGAAATCAGGAGTCAAAGCATATGATGATTTAACAGAGAAAAGCAGTCGATTGACACATCCCTGGCTGGAGGGAGTGCCCAAAAGCAGGGAAAAGATGAATGGCCACCAGAACAGATCATACAGACCCAGCCCCTTGGTAGCCTAACAATTAATATCAGGCACCAGAGAGCCCGTTTATAATTGGAATTAGAGAATTGGGTTACAAGCTGCCTTTCAAATAATAACCAACCAGGCAGCTACAGCTCTTGATCTTCTTGCTGACCTGTTCACTCAGATGAGGAATGCAATATTTAAGCATGGGATGGTGATTGATTATCTGTTAGCAGATGAAGGGAGAGACTGTGGAAAGATAAATGACTTAAACTACTGTTTGCAAATGGATGACAACAGAAAAGTGGTAAAACAGATAGCAAAGGAAACAGGAAAGTTAGCTCATGTACCAGCCCAAACATGGAAAGGATGGTAATGGGACATGTTTTCATGGTTACCTGGTGGACCATGGGTTAAACAAATGCTGTTTTTCCTTTTATGTGCTATAGCAACTCTAATCTTTTTACCATGCATGATACCCTGGTTAGTGCAGCTCATTCAGCAAGTAGTCAAGGGGATGCAGGTGGTAGCCATGCCTACAGATCCAGAAATGGCTAAAGGACAGAAAATGATGTCACCATGAATAACTGCAAAACCAAAGACCCAGGAAAAAATCATATTAAATCAATTACAATTAAGGTTTGCAAAGACAATTATTGAGAAAATAAAAAGAGGAGGGATTGAAAGGAATAAGAAGAATGTGTCTTTATAAACAGACCATGTGAATTTGTTTGTAGGTAGGGCCAGAAACTTACAGATAGGGAAGTAAGAGAAGAAAGAAATGATCAGTTCTAGAAAATGTTACTAATTGGCATGGACTGCTGCTCAGCCAAGGCTGTGTTAAATTCCTGAACTTAGAGGAAAAGAACAGACACGCAATAGAATTATGAATAGTGTTTTGTTATAAAAGAAAAAAACAAAAAAGGAGGGGGAAGCATATTATAAGGGGGCATAGAGCAGGTGATTCAGGGTTTCTGTACCTTCCAGGTACCTCGGCCAAAGGGGAAGGGAAGAGGGTGATGCAGGTGGGAACTTAGGATAATAAGGGGGCTGCTTTCCCCAACAATTTTAGAGACTCCAGGGGAAATGCCCCATGGCCTCCCTCTTTATTTGATTAAAGTTACAGGACTCCCATGTCTCCTTCTTGGACATAAACCTCTGGCATTTTGAATTTTTCCACACAGTTTCCTCTTTAGGTTGTATGACTGCGAAAGCCTAATGCCTTTATGGTTAAAAGAAATGTACTTAAAAATGTCTGCATGACCAGTATTACATAAAAAAATACTGATTTCTGTAAACTTGCTAGCAATTGTCAGTAATGTCAAAGAATACAGCACCCTGAAATATTTTAATATGGTTGAGTTCTTTTCCCAGAGCACTGTTAATGTTCAACTATTTTTTAATGTTAAATATGTAATAATTAACCATAATTAGTATTAATTTTCAGCTTTGTGAATAGTAAAATTTTCATGCTTCCTACAGTCTGTGTATTTCTCTCAAACCTAATTCAAATGTAAAATATGTATGTTAGCTGTATTTTGAGCTCCAGAATGTAGCAACCTTCTTGCAATGAACCCCAAAACTAAAACTGGGAGAACTAGATGGTTGGTACAATTAGCTTCAGGTCTTTCTAGACTCTGATGTGAGCCCTGTTTTGTTTTCCCACCAAAAGAACAATCATATTCTAAAATAATAACTACAGCACAAATATAAAGGTACGATCATGGCTATTTGATTGAAATTAATACTTCAGGTAAAGTTTACAGCATCAGAAAGAGAGACAAGAACAGAAGAACTAAGCATCACACAGTCTAAGAAAAGACCTTTAGAACTGAAGTTGCAGTTGGTAGATAAAAGAGTGAAGCTTTTATCATGTGTTTGGGTAACACCATGGCAGAATTGCTGAACTCTCAGGGGGCATGAACAAGGGCAAAGCAGACAAAGAGCAAAGGAGAGTATTTCCAGCAATAGACTGGTCTTAATTACAGCCCAGAGCAGTCTTGTGAGTCTTGTTCACCTGTGCCTGACCTTGTCTAATCATTTCTCCTGACAGCAGCAAGGATGTGTCAGCCTGTGTCAGCCTGACCAGCGCTGCACTTGAGGGCACGGGCAGAGCCTGTGCACGCTCAGGTGTGGGAAATGAAGGGGGCAGAGGCTGCAGGGCGTTCTGCCCCACCTGCACATCTGTACCTACAAAAGGGATTTAGTGCCCCAGCAGCAGAGAAGGGGACAGGCCCCCATCTGGCAGCCCCTGAGACCCTCCAAGAGTAGCTGGGGGAGGTGGCAAGTGACAGTGGGACTCCCTGTGGAGGGGCAGAGGTCCCCTCCTACCACCCTCCCTGGCCTGGGTCAGATAAAGGAGGTGTGCTGCTCCACAGGGGTGCTGTGGGGAGGCTAAGGCTGCTCCAGTTCCTGGCCAACTCGAGAACCAGCCATATGGCCAGATGTTCCAGTCCCTTAAGCTGAGGTGAGTTTTGCTTTGATCCACAGCTGAGCAAAGGAGTTAGGTTCTAGACATATCTGAAAGCAAGATTAAAACACAAACAAGGTTAGATGTTTGGATTCGAAGTGGTAATGCACTTATTTTTTCATGAAGGAAGAAAGACACAAAGGAAATAGAAAACCAGGAAATTTTCAAGAATAATTACCAAAACCACAGGAAAGGGCTTACCAGGGGTCCAGCACAGGTTTATAGAGTGCATGGAGAAGATCTCCATAGGGCATGATGGGTCTTTGTTGAGTTTTTAGACATGGGGCATGTTGGCCACATCCATCATAACTTCATTTGCTCTCTTGAAGTTGGCTGGTTCATTGCTGTCCAGGAGAAGTTCATCTGATGTTTCAAAGTTTATTACTTGCTCTGCTGAAGTACCAACCACAACCTCTTTTAATGACCTGAAACAGGATGCCTCATTTTCTAAAATAAAGCAGTTTCTAAAGTTTTTGTTACAGGCAGTTGAACCCTTCAACTTTCAAACCTTAATTTTCTAAGAGGCAATGGAGAAGCATTCCTTACCTTTTACTCATTCCCTACACCAGGGGAGACCTGGAGCAGAGCAAGGAGGAGGGTGTGGCTCTGAAGTGAGGACCAGGGGTGCCAGGGCCCAGTGGTGCCACTTGCCAGTGAAAGGAGGAGCTTGAGGAGGAGTGGATAGATGGCACAGGTCAACAACCACTGTTGCAGCTGGTCTTGATAAAAGCTTCAGCTTTTATGACCACAGGGCCATTTTGAAAGACCAAGGACAAGCAGTTGGTCCAGCGTGACTGAGTATGACAAAACAGATTCTCTTATCTGTCAAGTCTGGGCAAGCTGGTGAGAAGAGTTTTGAACTAGAAACAGCAAGTGGGGAGATGATGATCCACCGTGTGAGAGATAAAATAATGTTTTCTTCAGCCATAAGAATATATACTTCTGTCTTTTAGGCAAAGATGTAGCTAGCACGAGCTCAGGCTGCCTGAGCGTGGGGTGGCAGGAAAAGGGGAGTTAACCAGTGCTTGGTACTTAGAGGGATAGGGGAGGGGAAGGGAGGCATCAGCTTGGGCACTGTGGGCAGGCAGAAAGCATGTGAGGAATGTGAGTTCCTGAGTACCCAGCCAATGTGAAAGAGGGACAGGGATGACAGCAGTTGAGGAAGGGAACAGAAGTTTGTGCATTTTAGAGGGATGTGTGCCTCCTCAGTGAGATGCACCTGACTCAGCTGACTCGTTTATATCAATAATTAAGTGTTGCTTTGATGACTTTGTCCTCTTTCAACTTTATCAGCAAGAGAGTACTGCTCACAAGCATCAAGAGAGGAAGCTGCAACCTGGACTGATGTGCAAAGGGCTCAGGCTGACGTGGACAGGAGAAACCTTGTGCCAGCAAAACAGGGCAGAACGGGGCCCAGCCCACACGAACAAGGATGTGCAAAGAGGACTTTGTGTATCATGGTGAAAGTTATCACACCTTTTACACAAGATTATCATAACTGGGTGCCTCTCTTCATGCATGGAGCATATAGTCACTACAGACTTGACCTGACCGCCAGGGTTTTCCAAATGCAAAGGATGAGGATCTTGAGATGCAACTCACTAGGTCCCAGGATTTGTGGATATTCAAAATTAAAGCTCATCTGCAAAAACTGGAGTTTGTTAATTTGCAGGGGATAACAGCCTTTTGCAAGGCTATTGAGATAATCCCAAGGGTTTATCCCTGTGTAGAAGGATTTTTTCTGTCCAGGTAGAAAAACAGTATGAGAAGAAAAGTAAGAACACAAGGCTCTGTTACCTTCACGCGCGGAGCTTTTCTTGTGGAATGTTTATTTGCTTGCTAAAATTACGTTTGTGGGTGCTGAGTGGGAAGGCACTGCTGGATACTTGGAGATGAAATGGTAACTCCAACTCAGCTGCCCCCTGGTAGCATAAGACAATCAGTGTAAGGAAGTGACAAGCATTGCTTTGTCCCTTTGTAGAAAAATGCAGCTAATGGTGAGTGCTAAGAGTTTGAATACAGGGATTATTGTGTATCACCTTTGGCTGAAGCACTGCATCCCTGAGTCTCAGACAAGCTCTTTCCCCTGCATGCAACTTCAAAAGCTTTGTTTCAAAGTTATGTCTAAGGGTGAAATAAATGAAGAATGGAAGAATTGTATTCCCCCTTTAGGAGTGGGATACTGAATGCTGACGCTATGCATAAGGAACAGAGGTGAAAAGGCAAGATAGAGAAATTCCTAATTGTCTTACTCTCTAAACCACTGAATACTCTGGCACATAAGAAAATTGTGTCTGGAAACTAAAAATCAGGGAGACTCTCTATGTACATAGTGGTCCATATACATATATAATAAAGAACCCCACTGAGAGGAAATTAGTGCTAAAAAAGCCTGCTTAAACTGTTACCTCAGGAAGCTTCATTAATGAAATATAATATAATAT
>VZSE01005678.1:11737-27691 GCA_013398275.1 Promerops cafer
TAATATAATATAATATAATATAATATAATATAATATAATATAATATAATATAATATATACAATACAATCCTATTGTCCACAATTACACTGCAGTTAGCGTCCCTTGGTTTAAGGCCTCCACCATTTAACTGCTGGCACTTTAACTAGCCAGTAAAAATATCCTCTGAGCAAGGTTGAAACTGGGGGGTTTTTTTGTCATCAGACTAATTAACTGCTTTTAGATTGCAGGGTTCTGGCTGTTACTTTTTACCCACAGTGGTATTACATAAAATATTGATTTTAAAGGTTTGCCAGGTGTCACACTCCTCTCCCAACTTCAGCTACTTCATCTTTCTTAAGTAAGTACTATTAGTTTCCTAGCAACTTATGGGAAAAAAATTCTATAATTTAAAAAAAAGAAAGAAACCCAACCCCAACAAGCTAGTGTAGGAAAAACTCAGAGCAAAATCATCTCAAATGTGCAGAACTACAGATTTCCCTACACATTTTACTCTCAGCAGACAATGTAGGAGCAACATCCTAACACATTTTTGAGGAGAGCTCTATTTGGCTTCATTTTTGTAATTGTGAAATTTGGATTTTTATCTGAGTCTAAACCCCAAAGTAAAAAGTGCTTCTACTTTTAAGGGTCTTCTGTTCGAGAAACAGCAACATCAGGATTGTCAGATTTTATGTTCAGAGTAAAACAATAAAAACAATACATCCAGAGAAAGTCAAAAAGTAATCCATTGTCTTAAAAGAATTAGCTGATGGTCTGCTGAGACAGAAGAAGCTCTCAGCACTTCTGTCAATGAACAGACAGGTCTGATTGTGGAAAGCTCTCAAGGACTCAAACACAGAGGGTCATCTCTGCAGGATTTCATATTTTTTGGCCAAGAAGCCTTGACAAGTTGTGGAGAAAGGGCAGAAGACTGTGACTGCCATAGACACAGGCACATCTGAAATGATTTTTTACCAATTATTCTTATTACAGAGGGGTATGTTTGTGCTTTCCCTATTTATTTATCTCTTTAACATACATAAAGTTCATCTCATTTGCAAGAAGGTGAGACTTTGACTTTTTTACATGCACATTAAAAAAAAAATCATTCTGAAATGGTAGCATTCCAAAGCAACCCAAACGCTACTGTGCAAGGCACAATTTAATGATTAGGGCCTTTTTATGGGATTTTTAATTGCTAAAGCATTGTATATTTCCCCCCCCCCCAAAAGCCTGTTCTAGTAACAATTCTCTCTAATGGCTGAGTATCAACTCATTTTTACAGAGAATTAGTTCATGGTGTTTTAGCAAGCTAGTGAGAGATGACTGGCAGCACCTGAAGGAACAAGAACGAGATGAAGGCAGGTCATGCCAAACCACTGGCACTGCAAAGGTCAGAAGTAAGGGATTAGAGATGGCACCACAGATGGTGATGTACATGACTTTCTAACTTGACCTGCCCACAAGGGTTTGCCACCACTGAGATGTCTCTACAGACAGTGTTACAGAAAGTTATTCCTCTGACATACCACACCTACAAAGGGGGACTGGTTTCAATCCAATATACTCTTTGAAGGCAGGTGTCATACACTTCCACGCAGAGCATTTTTCCTGAGAAAGGACAGCAATTTGCTCTTTTATCACTGCCAGATAAAAATCGTAAGCCCAGTAGGATAACTATTGGAGTCACTCAAGTAAGCAAGAAACTTTTGTTTACACATCTCCTTCACACATTTTGGAGTGGGGATCCAAACAAACAACCTCTTACTTTCTAGTCAAATACATCAATAATATGGCTGCAGGGTATGTAAGGGTTTTGCCAACTTCAGCTGTTGAAATTGTTTTGCTTTCTGTAAAGCACTTGTTTGGTAAAGGCAGCAAGGACACATCCAAGAAGAGCCTCACAGATAAAATACTCTAATTAGAAAATGCAGCCCTTGTTCCTCTGCACAATGGTTATATACTTTACATCATTCACTGGAAAATGTAAACAGTCTGGGATTTAAAGACCAAAATTAAGATTAGAAGCACTGCCACTAAGACCTTACCCACTTGGTCTCTCTCCTCTTTACCCTCTGACTTCAGCTTTTTCATTTCTCATTTCTGCCCTTCCCCTGGCCCACACAGAGTGCTTTGGCAGAACGGGCCAGTACAGCAAGGATGGGGTGGCCTTACTGCCTTCTTCAGTTCTACTTCTAAGAGAATCAAACAGTGAAGGTTTCAGACCAGAGGCAAGACCTAGGTGTGGTGTGAGACTTCCCCAGGCCAAGGTGTCTCCATCAGCCAGGTCTGGGAGACAAGGAGCTGTGCAGGAAGCACTGGATCAGGTGGCTTGTCTTTAGTGAACATAGGATGTATTTAAAATGTACCCATCAGGGCTGGACTAGTTTCACCTGACTTCAGCTACCTAAAACAGCTGTTTCCTCCTCTCCTGGACAATAGCAACAGGCATTTCCAGAAGATAATTCAATCCAATCTAAAATGCTGCCATTCACTCCAGCAGCTGCAGAGGCAGCTTACAGGTTTAGTTTGCTGATTTTAGGTGAAATACCTCCCAAGCGCTCAAGTATGCCTCCAGCCTCTTTTGAGGCACCCAAGACCTCTGGACCTAAGTCTGGACAAAGCCACCCCCCTGTAACACCACAAAGTGGTGCTTATTCGATAATAGCTCCCAGCTATTACTCTCACAAGATGCAAAAGACCAAGGCAGAAGAGGAATTTCAACTTGCCTCTCCCAAACTCCAGCAGAAGTTTGTGGCTCACCATCACTATACTCGAAACAACTCCACCATCACCTGCCAAACATGAGTGAGCAAGTCAAGTACCTGCCCAAAAGGTCCTGCAAAGTAAACCAGGCAGATGGCCAACATGATTCTGGCTGGGATGCAGGTACAACCCTCATGACTACTTTATTTCTCTGATCAGCAGCAAAATACAGATTCTTTAAGGGGGCTCACTGGACTAAGAAGAGAATTAGAGATGCCAGAGAAACATCTGGGTCCAAGCTGAAAAGGCTTTACTGTGTGTCTCAGTTTGGGATTTAGATACTTCACATACTAACTAGACATATAAAACTTCTGTAGATCCAGCCCTCAGCACATGCTAAATCAATGACATGCACATATTTTGTGTACATAATGAAGTATTCTTCTATTGTTACAGTGCAGACAGAAGTGAAAATTAAGCTTTAAATCTAGTGTAAAGTAATTCCTATAAATAAGGTACATGCCATATGACATACTTTTTTATATCTAGTTAATGAGTTCTGATATATACCCCTGCACAAAGACTGTAATCAATCTTACTGTTCACAGTTAATTTAATAATAGCAGCTTTTAATGTCAACAAAGTTTAGTTACAAACATAAAGAATTCTGAAACAGATCAGATGCAAGTGTTTTACATCAGCATCACAACTTTACCTGCATACTTGTACTTGATCTGTGGCTATGTTGCTCTCCATAACAAGGTAATTAATGAGAACTATAAAACCTAATGGAAAACACTGATCCCCACAATCCCTGTTTGTTTTGAATACAGCTGAAGAGAAGTAGCAGCACAACACAGAGAATGCTTATCTTGTAAAAAATACAGAATACCTGCTAAAAGAAGGGAATAGTCACTAGTCCTGTTTGGACATTGTATAGATAGCAATCTTCAATAGCTGGAACAGGGAAAGACAGGAAAGAATTTATATCAGTCAAGACATAGATGGGCATTAACCAACCAAAGCATGAAAATTTCAGTGTAAAAGACCATAGCTGTACTTACATGAAGAAAATGAATGCAAGATTTTAAACTGTGCTGTGTGTCTCTTCTCAGAAGAGAAGAAAGCCGTGAGACTCCTGGGCTTTTTTCCAAAACATGTCCACTAATGAAACTCCCATTAGGCAGTACAGAGCAGAATTGCTTGCTTCACTTTGGCGTGTATATAAGTAAACAGACAGCACACTTGCACAGCCTCAAAACTCATGAAACAAATGCATGGTAGTCATAATGCTAACGTAGGAGAATGTAAATAATTGGTAATCTATTTTCTGGCAGTACAGCAGCAGTCTGAAAGGAAATACCACACTAAAGGTCTGTGACTTGACTGTAAGAACAAAAGGTGGTACTCTCTGGTTGTGTTCCACTTAACAGATGCTTTATGCAGATTTTTCTTCCAGATAGGTTTTCCAGGAAGAAAAAAGGAATTTTTGGTTTGACAGGCAATTGAGCCTACTATTTCTTTTTATAACACCCTTGTTTAGGAGCCTTCTGTACACACAAAATAAAGGAGTAGGCATACAGACTCTGCCAGTCCTGCAGCACGCTTACTAAGGAAGTTGTCAGACTCCACAACTACAAAGAACTATCATCATCTGTTGTTAGAAGCTCTGTTAGCATAGGGTTAGGAGTGCACTAGAAGAGACTTAAAAAACCCCTTTGAGTAGGCCACTAATATCCAAGGGCAGCTTAAGACAGAAGCCAGCCAACAGACAGCATCAGCAGTGGCTGGCTGGTCGGACGATCAGTTCACAGAGCCTTCTGCAGAGCCTGCGGTGTTACACTGACACCTGCGAGTAAGCTCCAGCAGCTGGGACAGCTGCCCTCTCTGTACAGTACACTTACACATTATTTAAAGCTCCTTTTGCCTTCTACAGCAATCTCCACAACTCATTTCACTGATACATCCTCCAGATAAGATTATTTCTCACACACCTCAACTTCTAGCTGTAATACAAGCTTAGTGAAGCAACATTCACAGTTGTGATTAGGTTTATTAGGTTTGTTTTTCTTTGTATGTATCTGACATAGCTTCTTTTAAGTTTTGGCACTTTCAATTTATCTTCACACTGTGTGATTAGCCTTGCAGCTGAAATACTCCATATTTACTTAGCAGATCATCTTGTTACACTAAGTTCTGTAATCTTGTGGACTCTTCTATATCATTGATTCAAATTTCACCACCTCTTCTTTAGTTTTACAGAAAATAATTTTCTGTTCCAGGGTTCTTCTGGTCTGAGAGCTCTCCAATAATGTGAAAAGAGGATTTTTATAATGTCTCTCAGGAGGGATGCAGCAGTAACATGGATCCCTGTATTAAAGTTCTTGTAAGTATCTCTGCAAACACTACAAAGGAACTGTACAGCTGGGATCCTGAGGGAATGGTTCCTCATCTTAGTTTCCTCACCTTTTTCAATAAACTGGCCTGGTTTGCAGCTGCTGGTTATAAATTTACACATCTTATATAGCAGAGGGAAACAAGCATCTACAAGAAGTGTAACAACTGTATTCAGCACATTCCTATCCAATATCCTACCCATCCTATTTGGCTAGGAGACAAACTGAGAATTTATTTATAGATTACCTGCCCAGTATGTGGTCTACATCCCCAATTTCTGTGCACCCCACCAGGGGTCACTTATACCACCTTGCCGCCGTTCCTCAGCGAGGGGGGCAACTATTCTTCTATTATAATAATTTCAAATATTTACACACTGCACAGCCACTCTTTTACATACATACAAATACTTACTGGTATACTGATGAACCACATCTAAAACGTTTTGCAAAGACTGATGCATTGTGGGGTTTCCAAGCATGAAAAAAATATGAATCTGTAGCCTTCTACACCACAGACAACTGGAGGGCCTGTGGAGGGAATAAAAAAAAAAAGTGTTCCCTCTAAGTTTAAGCTCCCTCCACTCTCTCCAGAGACCACTTACTAGCTTCAAAATATACATGCTTGACATTAACTAAAGGTCTCTTGGGAAAACCCACAAGTTAATTCAGTTAAAAAAAAAAAGTGTTAAACCAAGTAGTATTTAGAGAAGAGAGAGCACTGAGTATTTCATGTGTAATACATAGTTACTCAGATCCACTCATATATTTAATATGTAAGAAAATAAAGTGCTTTTTATCAGGTCCCAATGCAGGGACATTATAAAACTTTACAACAACTGTAAAACAAATAGATACATAGAATACTGAATCAAACATACATGAAAACAGTTAACACCCAATCTGATGGATGCCCCAAGACAACACATCCCTTCATATACATGATATATACATATATATTCATCTTTGCTCAATATATTATGACAATATATATTTCAAAATTTTGTTAAGAGTCTAAAAAAAAAAATCGTACAAATATGCAACAAGGATCAAGTACAGGAGTCCAAGACTGACAAAGAATTTGCTATTCCTGCCCACACCACCACCTCCACTCCTGGGAAAGATATGCCAGTGCTCTTTGCTGGGGTGCAGCGCCTCCACATCCTGCAAGGCACTGTGAGCAGCAGCTGTGAAGTTGGCATCGCCAGTGGTAAGCAGATCAAATACACACGAGTAAAAATAGATGTCCTTCACAAGCATCTTCTCGTGGCATTTGGTGGTGGCCGTTTCCAGTGTGTACCCTGACGGGGGATGGGACGCAGCAGCCCACGGAAGCAGCTTTCCCATCACTGGCAAGGGCAAGTGGCCACTGTGATCAATGCGCTCAGTGGAAGGGCAGCCGTTCACGCACAGCTGCAGATCCTGGCTCTCCTCGTAGGCCAGGGCCAGCTCCCGCGGCATGCGGATGGCCAGCGTCAGGTAGTGCCCGAGCTGGCGGATGTACACCGTGGTCCCGATGTACCTAGCATGCATCTCAATGTATCTGCCACTGACTTTCTCCACAATGTGCAAGCTCCCGGTGTTCCCATCTCCTCCACCTGTTGTGCCATCAACAAAAGCGGCAGGCAAGTCATCAGTCATTGCTTGATATACTTTCTGATCTGTACAGTCTTGGTATGATTTGAAGATAATAGTTACCTGTGGGGGAGGGGGGGGGAAAAAACAAAGTTAGTAGAAAGAAATCATCATCTCAATCCCTTTTCCATTTTGTAACTGAATATATCTGGAACTGCCCGCTACCTTAAAACCTGACAGTTGTCCACAACTCATGCCTAAGGAAAACAGCCTGTACACATGCTTAAAGCAGTATTTTACCAGATGGCAAATTTGTTAAATTTGTTCTCATGTTGGTCTGGAAGCAAGACTATTAGCATGTGGCAACAGCCTTGAGGTCAGGAAAGAAAAATGCTTTATGTTTAATTAGGCATCACAACAACCTCCTGCCTGACAGTTTCTTAACACTTTGGAATGCATCCTGCAATGACAGAGAAGCAAAAGGGCTGAGTAATTCTAATTCCCACAATGCTGGTGACTATGGCAAAACCAGAATGAGACCATGCAAAATCAGGGAAAGGTATAATCAGGACCGAGAAGAACAACTAGTCAAAAAACAGCTTAGGGATCCTGGATACATTAGTCCTAGGAACTGCCAGACACCCAAAGATGAGCCTTTGAAGAGTGAGTGACTTTCAACACCAAATCATTAGCATAAAGCAATCAATTTTTTTTTAAAGATTAGACCTAGCCTTTTAAACCTTTCAACTTATTGGACTAAATCGCAACAAAAGAAAAAGCAGGTCCTCCAGTCTTACTTGAAGGGAATAACTAGGTTGTATGGCAGACCAAGTTTGGAGTGTCTAGCAGCTTTTCCTAAAACAAAAATTAGCATGAAAATTCACATCTAAGTATTACAAACAGATATGCTACTTCCTCTAAAGGAAGAATGACTAGAGGGGAATGACTCCTTGAAAAGGTCAAACGACATTTTGCACCAATAATAGATATTTTAATTATTATTTTCATCATTGATTGATTATATCGAATTAGTTACAGTCTACAATTTAAGTCATCTTCTACAAGACTCAGATTACTTCAAAACATATCAGAAGGGATTTTTAAACTAAGGTTAAACTTAAAATCTGTTCCACAGCAACCTCACATTTTAGTTTCAGTTAACTATCACACTTCTGCACAACAACTTTTATTTTGGCCTCTCTTTTTTAAAGCAAGAGCGAGGTTAAATCAAGAGCCAGTTACAAACAATTTGAATAAAACCTCTGCCCTCAGAGGTTTAGCCTCACCTCTCTACACCACTTGTATAAGACACAAGTATTCCCTCCTCCCACTGCAACAATTTCTTCTTCAGAGTATGCAGACATGCCCTAAACAATATTACATTTTCAGTATTTGGTTCATCCCAGGTGGTTGATGCTTTTGTCAGTGTTTGTCTCACAACATGGACTCTACTTACTATTTTGACTTTGTATGTTCTCACTAGTGCTGATTGGATTTTTCCAATGGTTTTTCCTTGCATTAATCCGTTATGCAGCATGAGATGTATCAGCCATATAGCTTGAGACCATCTGTAGTCAAGTAATTTGGTAAGGTGATGTCTGTGAACCACAGCTGATTTTGGGCATAAACTGGAATGCTTATGCCCAAAATCCAGAAAACACACAAGTGTCCCTGTTGCTGTAAAGATCACCTCACAGCTTTGTGCTTAGTAAAGCAAGCTCAGCAACCTACAGAAGAGAAACTGGAGGTCTCTCAAGTGATTAGTATTTCTGCATATAATCCAGGACATAATGCAGTAAAAGGCCTTTTATTTTGTATAACACAGTTTGAATGAAACAGACTTCTATCTCAGCCTGCTCAGACAAAGAAGCATTGCTATTTCCTTGAGCACATTTGTGTTGTTCTGTGAGGAAAGCATGATTTACACACCTACAGAAGTAAAGCTCTAAGACTCCTTAGCACTTGAACAAGTCTGAAGCCAAAGAGAAGTCTCATTGTTTTAATGAGACACTGAACTGGCTGCTTGATAGAACATTTAAGCAAGGCACCTGGCAAAATTTATCAGGAAGCAGCTACCAAATTGCTCTCTCCAGAACTCCCTCATTTACAAGAATGAAATGTACACGATTTCAAGATACAAAGAAAGAGCAAGAAGCCTTCACCCTAATTTAAGATTAGCAATAACACTGGATGCTGAATGAGACCTGAAAGACTGTTACATGAATTAAGGCTTCCATGTATGTTGCAAGGACACACTAAACGGAGAATCAACAGAGACTATTAAGATTTTCCAAGGATATACTTGTATTTAAACATTGCAGCTCAAGACACTGATTTTGAATATTCCGCTGTCTGTTATGTGACATCCATCTAATCCATAGGCCAGAGTAGTAAAACCAGAGTGCTGCATGGGTTTTGCCTCATCACACACTCCTATGTCAGTATCACACCCTCAATACCCTGGTACCGACAGATACTCCAGAACCTGTTGCAAAGGGAGATGAAGCAAAATTTCATTGCAGAGCTTTCTCTCTTTAAATTCTCAAGGTAACAGAGAGCATTAAAAAGTGAAAATGGTTATTTCTAACAAACTCAACACGTGTTGTATATATTTATGTACCTACAGTACTTTTCACACTCTGTCTGGGTCCCAAGGACACCTTCAAAAAGCTGCTTGTGCAGTACTGTTTATAGACCAGATGTCCATAAAGATGAAAAGAATAATGACATGTGACAAGTTACTTGATCCTTCTACTTGTTAAAACATTTAGAACTTTATCTTCCAATTATCTTTTAATTATTTTTCTATTACACTGTGCTCACTGCAATGATTTCCTGCAAAAATTGAAACCATGCTACAAAAGAGGTATTTAAAGTGTTTTGACTCTGAGTAAAAGTACATTTATCCCCCAAATTCCTTTACCCTGCTGACAGCACCAACTCCCAGGTTCCAAGGTTTATACCCAATAAATCACTACAGTGAAAAGCTCTGTAGTTTTTTTCCTTCTCTGTGTCCTTAAATTCACTCTCTCACCCTCAAGCTATCTATTACAGAACACCTGGACAGGAAAACCTCCATTTCCAATTAATGCAAACAAGAAGACACCACCAAACAAGAAGGAAAGCTTTCCATTTGCAAGCCCAAGCACCTCTGCCTCATTTGCTATTCAGGGACAATTACTCTAGTGATATCCAGAACACCTTTCACAGCAGCAAAAGCCTATAAAGACTTTGTACTCCTCCAAGTAAAGTACACAATAAATAAAATCTAAAAAACCCCAATGTTCTATTTAATGCACTATACAATACCTTTTCTATCTGCTCCCTGTAATAGACATTTATTCTCAAGGAACTGCAAAACCACTTCCAAGACAGGGAAGCTCTTTATCTTTATTTAGAGCTGCAGAAATCAAACATAAATAATGCCAGTGACCTACTCAAAACCCATACAAGAAGTCTGTCAGAAAGAAAAAGAAAGAAGAGCTTAAACTCAGTTTCCCAGTTACTTGCTGATGATTTTCCTTTTCCATCTGAAAGGCCCTAGGATCCTATGCCAAGGGGCATAAGCACATCAGGCAAGCTCAAAAAACCAGAGTTGCAAAGTTTCAGCTAAACCACGGAACGTAACATAACATAGCTTTGCTCATGGTGAAAAACAGATGTTACTATGAGTAACACAAATGTGCAAAATACCTACAAACAAATTGTCAAGAGCATTTTTGTAAGTACACAACTCTCACAAGATGTGCTCTTCCAATTAAGGAATTAAAGGGAAATTTTTCCTGCTTTTCATACTTCCATGACAGATGCGCAGTGAAGGGTTGGGGAGAAACAACTGCTGAAATAACATGCTGTTATTCCTCACATTCTTACTTTAAGTGTCCTCCAGGCATTCTCTTGTCCCTTATGAACTTACTGGATAGTCCTCAGACTGCTGGGGTTCCCATAGTCTCTTAGGTTTTGGAGAGAGAAGAAAACTTCACTCATAAGGTTGCCTTCATTACCACCTCCCTCAAAGACTGGAACAGCAGAAAGCTAGGATAAAAGTGAAAAGTACTAACTCCCTACAAGGGCAAGTGATGGTCTGCACCTTTCAAAGGACAATGGGCTGAAGATTAACCATTCTGTTTCTCCGGCTTCTTAAACCACTTCCCCTAAAAATGCATTCAGGAAAAACTAGATCTTCTACTCTTCCTTTCATTAGGCCTGCTTTAGAGAGGACTAATTAGGTTAGTATTTGCTTTGGCTTCTGTACAATTTAAGTTCAGCATATACCTTTGTTTTTATTTCCCATTAAACATCTATTTCAAATACATACAATGAAAGAACTGCTAGACTAAAAAAGGAACAGTCTGAAAACTTTTCATACGATGAAGGCAGAAGACCTATTGGCCTGCTCTCAGCTAGGGATTACACTGTGTAGATAAATGTCACTGAAGTGTAGCTCTTTGGAAGTCCTTTAAGCTACCCTGTGGCCAAAACTAGTTAAGTACATCCAGCAGCAGATAGTCAACCACAGTTAAAATGGAATACTTGCAGAGAGAAATGTTAGAGGCGTGAAATTAGCAGTGGTAATATAGCTTAACAAGCCTTTTCTCTTTCATTTATAGTAGCCTGCTCCTACTAGAAATAACAGTGTCAAGGGCATGCATTAGAGATATTAAAACTTATCTTCTAAGTCACTTGTACATTCAAACAACCTTCCTTGCCTACAACAGGTGTGCTAAATTCTGTTATCTGCAAAAAAAAAAAAAAGAAAAAATTCAAGGACTGTGCAACATATACGATATACCAGTATTAGAAATATTTCTAGTATCGTAAACCATAGATCTTGTTTTATTTAATTGCTTCTGCACACTTAGCTGTACTTGGGCAATGACAGGGACTACTAGAAGTGAAGAAAAAACCATTTCACCCAAGTCAAAGAAACAGACAAAAAAAACCTCTCTTGAGAATAAATAAAGATAGAAGGCACACCTTTTAAAATCATACTTTCCTGCAGTATGTACATCCATTTACTCCTGGTATTCTCCTCTTTATCTCTTTGAAAAGACATACACCAGCATAATGTGCTACCACAGTCAATCATTTTCAGAATGTGGCTAACTTAAGATCACCTGTCTACTACAACCACACCCTAGCCATCTACACGATTTGTACACAGAGTCTAAACTTTTTCCTCTACCACTACCATGAATAAGGAAAAAAAGAAAATTCTGCAAGAGTTTAGCAAAACTGAGGATAAAAGCTTACTGCAGATTTCTTCCACTTACTTAGGAATATTTAGAAAAAGCTACTGGAGGAGACTGCAGGGGACATGCGCCTCTTTTGCAAAGCTCACTCATGTTAGCCTAATCCCCTTATTTTATACACCTTCCCAACACATTCACAAAGAAGACTGTCTTTGGAACTGGCACAAGTTAAGAAAATGTAATTCTGAGCTTCAGTCCAATCTCTGTTCTCTCATACAAGCATTACCATTAGTCAATACTTCAAAACCCAGCACAAACTTAATAGTAAAATTGATTTTCCTATATTAATACTACTGCCCAGCCAACTCCACAGAAGATGTGTAGGGTGTACTCTACTGTGACAGACAACTCCTGCTTCTGACTCTAGTAATTAAAAAAACCTACTTCCAGGCTTAACAACACAAGAGCTACGCTACCACAATTTTAAAAAAAGTCCTTTCAGTCCAAAAGAGATATGTGCAATATCAGCTTCAAATACATGGTTAAGTAATTGATGGACATAGTTGCTACCTGCATTCAGCACGAAGAGACAAGGATTTTTCTTAAGTTAAAGAAATGGCATCAGTTATCAAATACCAGTGGATGTATTACTACTCTAGACTCCTCAGCTATCTGAGAGGAGTGCAATCGTAAGTCTTGCCTGTCTCAACCAGAGTTTAATATGCTTGGCACAATTTTAAGGCCACTTTGTTTAGTAAAGCTGAGGTACTAAGCCCTTATCACAAGCACTTAGCTTGCTACCTCCTCTCAGTTCTCTGCAGTTTGCCCTCTTGTTTTGGCTCTGAACCACCAGTGTTCTGGTAACCAGTTTTTTGTGCCACTCTCAGTATTATTTGTTTTCTACTGTTACAGCTGTGAAATTTAGAAAATTAATAAAAAGCAGAGACATACATTCTCTCCATCTTTAAATTCTATTCCAGCCCAAAGCATTGTATGATTTTTTGAATTTCTGATGACTGCAGAGGCAGTCACAGATGTACAATAATCGATAACTGTTCAAAAGTGTTACATCAGTATTGTTACATGCTTGTGCAGTGATATGAACATGTTTTCTTGTCATAAGCAGGAGCAGAGGGAATAAAAGAATCTGTTTTGTTTGATGCTCATTAAGGAAGATGCTGAGTTTTACTTTTTTATACTACTGCATTGAAGATTCTTAAGCTGCTACACTTCTTCACTGTTAAGGGCTAAATTACTTATTTAACTGCCTTGGCCTTTTACTTCTCCCTGCATGCACAGTGCACAAAAAAAAATCTGTACCTTGTTTGTAGCAGTAGCGCTGGATCCTGGGACCACAGGCACATTGGTCACTTGCACTGATAAGTAGTTATTGTCTATGAGGGGCCAAGCACCTTCCACTTTGCATGTCTGGAAGTGATCCTTAAAAGTCCTCAGATGAGGATCCCCAAACAAGCCACAAAACAGGTAAGTAGGAGGAGGCGTCTTCTCTCCCCTCTGATGTTCTCCCACTTCTGTGTGGCCACTGTAACTGCAAGGATCACGGGTCATTTCAGGGTTGGTGGAGGACGTGGGTCCATCTTTGGTACAGTTTCTCTGGGTCATGAGATCACCAATGCCAAGCACTGCAGAATGGTAGACTAGGTTTCCACGGCATGCTTTGGAATTGCGATAGGTACACACAGAGTACGCCCGCAGGGCCTTGCAGAACTCCAAATCAAAGTCCTCAAGAGCCGCGTTCAGATGTGAAGTGAAGGACACAAAATCAGTGGTGCACTTCTGGATTCCACAAGATGTGTGCAGCTGACAGTCACCTAAGCACAAAACAGACAGCAGAAAGACATAAAGCAAACCTCTTAGGTGGCAATATCCCTTTCCACTCCCACAAGTATCACAGAAAATAACTTGAAAGAAACTTAAAAGTGCTCACCCATTAGAGAAACATTGCATTTTAGATAAAAAGAGGTTGAAAGATAGATAGCAATGGAGAATACCTCAGAGGCTGACAGGACTCACAATGTCTTAAACCATTACTTCATATTGTCTAGATGAAAATTAAGAGCATTAGGTCCCATCAAGTATAAGCCAAACATTTCTTTCTAGATACCAAGGTGACGGTGCGATTCTGTGTTTAAATTTATCACTTAGTCAATAAGAAGTTTCCATTTAGTCTTTCAGTGCTTTACACAAGTTACTGAATTTTTATATAGAATTCTGCCCCTCAGAACAATGTGGTAAAGGCAACAGTGATGTTGTTTCAACATTGTTTAGATGTTAGACATGTCTAAATGTCTAAAAATGTTTAGACAAAAACTAGACTGAATAAAGCAAAAATCAAGTTCTCTTCTAGAAACCAGGGTGGGGGGACGAAGGGTAGGTAAGTGGCACTGCCATAGCCAGAGCTTCACTGCTCTTTTTGGGACTAATGTGTGAAAAAACCCAGTTGTCTGAAGTGCAAGTTTTCAGCTAACGCTCCTGTACATTGCAGTAGCTGTACCTCTCAGAGCATAATTCAGTAATAAGATGCAGGGGAGAGAAACCCTCTCCCCACAAAAGCCTAAAGTACTTATCAGATGTATACAGCTGCTACAGAGTTCAGTTTACATGAGCAAACCAGTCAGACTTTATCTGATGGCCTGATTTCCATAAAAAAGCACAGTTAACATCCTTGGAAGCAAACTGGAGTTTTACAGTTGTCTCCTCCATAGTTCTAACAGGCATGACCTGAAATCCTTCCAGATTCTCCTGGCAGTTAACAATGGCTTTCTGAAGGTAACTTTTACCAAAGAACTTAGCAGGGGCAAAAATTAAATGAACAATACACACTAAGGGAAACAGAGCCACACTTTTCACACAGGTTAAAACCAGGAGGACCCCAATCTACGAGAGACTGCATTTCCTGCCATCCAAAGAGAAAATGGACCTTCATAAAGAACAGGTGCACAACTTCATGCAACAGCTGTCCAAGCCTGCAAAACTATCTACTAAAATTCATCTGTGGGAACATTTATCTGTAATTTCTCACTGTCATAAAATGGGTCTTGAATGCTACAAAGACACACAGAAGAGTTAAAAAAAAAAAAGGGGAAAACGAAATATATATCTATGAGAAACTCCTGAGCTGTGAGAACTGGAAAACAGACTTGCTAACAACATTTTTTGTTTTTAAATAGTTGTTTTCTGCAATGCACCCAGCGATAAGAAGACAACAGCAATTTCTTTGCCTGCCCCTTATCTGACCTTCCTGAGTCAGTACTCATATGACTTACTCTGAAAATCCAAACCATGAATTTATAAGAGCAATATGTTTTGCCAGTGATGCACAGCTAGGACAAATCTCCTGTCAAAATCCCAAGACAACACAAAGCAGAATGAGGAACTCTCCACCTACAGCTAAGTATGACCATGACTCGTGTAAGTAACCTGAAAATTTCTTTGTGCAAGCCATATATACCTGTGCAAAATACAGAAAAAAACCCCCTAACAACAATCAACTTCTGTGTTTTCAGATACACAGAAAAGACCCATGCCAAGCAAAATGACAGAAGGAACGCTGCGTTTAGAGCCAGACTTTCAAGCATCAAAACTTTTATTTCCTTTCAGTTGCATTCTTAATATTATTTTAATCACAAATAAATCAGGCTAGCTGAGCAAGTCTGTCAAGTTATCAAGCAGTCGAATAAATCACAGAATTTTTAGGGCTGGAAGGGACCTCTGGGGATCATCTAGTCCAACCCCCCTGCCAGGCAGGATCACTTGGAGCAGGTGACACAGGAACGTGTCCAGGTGGGATTTGAATGTCTCGAGAGGGAAACTCCATGACCTCCCTTCCAGTGCTCTGCCACCCTTAATGCAAAGAAGTTCTTCCTCATGTTGAGGTGAAGCTTTTTGTGTTTCAGTTTATAGCCACTGTTCCTCCTCCTGTCGCGGGGCGCCAATGAAAGAGGCGGCACCATCCTCTCGGATGGGTATTTATACGCATTAACGAGATCCCCTCGGAGCCTTCTCCTCTCTGGACTACACAGGCCCAGCTCGCGAATCCCTCCTCGTGAAACGCTCTACCGGAAGGAAAAGGACCCGCCAGCTC
>VZSE01005678.1:28329-76098 GCA_013398275.1 Promerops cafer
TCAGGGATGGGACGGGGAAGACCTCCGGCGCAGACACAGGACACGGCCGGATAGGGCAAATGGCAGCACCGGTGCACTGCTCGGAACAGGGCAGGGGACATCGGTGGGACAGAGCAGGGGGTACCAGTGGGACAGAGCAGGTGGCAGCTCAGGGACAGGGTGGGTGACAGAACACCGGGCAGAACAGGGGACATCACAGGGGTGAGAATTAGGAAAAGAATTTGCAGAAGAAGGTAAATTCCATAATGTCGGGATATTTTTTGAGCGTCCAAAGGCAAATTTCCCTTTGAATATGTCATTAAGACGCTAACAGGAGGAACTTACAGCACATCTCAGATGTAAGTAAAAATACTGCATTCAGGCTGTTTGTTTTTCCAATCTATTTCTCCTTTCTAGCAAACATATTTCATACTGCTAAGATTAGACTGGCTGAGGCAGGTAGGTTGAGGTTCAGCAAGGCCAAGGGTCCTGCCATTGGGTCACAACAGCCCCTGCTGGATGCGGCAGTGGCTGCAAAGCTGCCTGGGGAAAAGGTTTGGACTCCTCGCATCCAGAAAGACATTGAGGTGCTGGAGGGAGTCCAGAGGAGAGAAACAGACCCTGGGGAAGGGTCTGAAGCACAGGTCCTCTGAGAAGCAGCTGAGGGAGCTGGCGGTGTTCAGCCTGGAGGAAAGGAGGATGAGTAGGGACTTTCTTGCTCTTTACAGCTCCCTGAGAGGAGGTTGTAGCCAGGTGGGGATTGGTCTCCTGCCATGTCTCTAATGAAAGGACAACTGGAAATGGTGTTAAGTTGCACCAAGGAACCCACGTTGGTGATTCTGTGATACAGTTCTTCAGGAAAAGCATGGTCAATGTACACAAGTAAGAAAACTACAAATACAAAACAGACAACCTGATTCCCTTGGATTTCACTTTATTAGAAAGTTTCTAGAAGATAAAAATCCAAGAAAGAAACTGTTCATTTTATCAACCATGTCTGAAAAAAACCCAACCAACCAACCAAAACCCCCAAACCCAAGCAAAAATCTGAGCTTCAATAGCCATTAAAATGAATGTGAATTGCCACAACCCAAAATGAAGACCTTTGGCTTCTATTGTAGGTCACATAGTATTTATTAATCTAGCTGGAGCTCTGAGAACTGCCATTTATGGTTTCCTTTTTCTTAAATGCTCTTAGCTAGAAATATTTCTGCTGTTCACCTCTACTAAGAGACACGACTCTTCCTTTTAATTTCATATTGCTCTAATTTAATTTTCATAATGCAGTAACAGCTACTTGTATTCCTCGAAGCTGTCTTTGGCTTTGGATGTTGTCAAAGCAAGGGTACATGTACATGCTGCTTTTGGAGGCTCACAGATGCTCACCCTGGCTGTTCTCCCTCTGTTCCAGAAGCCAAGTAGCTGTATTAGTGCATGGCACAGCTGATTTTGTGTCCATCTTCTGTCTCAAAGGGGTTTATCCTCACAAGATCCATGCCACAGCAACACCTCTGGACACAGGCTTTGTTTGGGTTCTGGCAGAACTGTGGCCAGATCTGAGCAGAGGCAGAATCTTCTCATGCTGAACTACATAGTATACGAAGTTCTGCAGCCTTAGATGTTCGTGATTCTGTTCTTACCACATAGCTCTATAAATTGTCCTATTATTGTCCTAAGACAATACTTCATTAGAGGTCGTATGGCATATTTCTTTTCTCTTAGGATCTAATATTGTCATACTGCTATGGACTTCTTTTACTGGAGCAAAAAGTACAAAGAAAACAAGATGATTGACACGGTGATTTATATATAATTATGTTCCCTTAACTAATGCTGATTCATTCTACAAGCATAGCCACTGATTTATGGAACCAGATTGTGTTATCCTATATCATGCTGGTTTATGTAAATCAGAACTAAAACTGAGTGCTTTTACCTATAAGAAGAAATTTTTCTCATGATCTGTAATATTACTAAAGATTTTTAAAGCATTCAACCACCGAACTAATGCAGTAAAAATTCCTTAGGAGTAGGAGGATGGATAGCTTGTGAGGGGTTTTAGAAGGTGAGGCAAATCTCTATCTTACATGTCTGAAACTGTCTGAAAAATGCTAAGGGCTGTATTTTGAAAATAATTTCTCAGAGAGTACACAGATCTACAAATACATTGCAGACTGCACAATGGATCTCCTGGACTCCAAAGTAATAACAGGTGTAAATATGCCTGAAGAGTTGATACACTGTACGTGGGGTTGATTTATGTTCATCTGCTTGTTGTGTGGGAAAGTAGCGGTGTCCTGAAAGAAACAAGATGTCCTCTTGGACTGGGGGTTTCTTTCCCTTTCTCAAAGTTACACTTGGGATTGTAGCTTTCCTTAGCAGGCCCTTGCAGTGAGTTATCCCTGAATGTGTGGCTCCACTGGCTATCCAAACCCTACAGTTTCTTTCCCTGCCTTTATGGAACTGCGGGATCCGTGAGGCATGCCTGCCTCTTTTCCCCCAGCCCCTATCATCACCCATTGCCAAAATCCTCCTGGATCCTAAGGTGGACATCTGCTAGTTGCTTCAAATACCACAATTCATACCCCTTTCAGTTTAAAAATTTCATTGATTATACAATGCTTGCAACCGTGCTGCTTATATACAATTACCAGTTTCATTTAAAAGCTTACTACACATTGGTACAACTGCACTGACCATATATAAAGATACAAATGTCACTTTCAGTTCACACAATCAAATGTATTGCAGGTTACAAAGTAGTGCCTATATATATATATGTACACAACAAGACTAACATCAGTTGAACTATATAAATATCCACAGAGCAATAACTAAACTGTACAGCTCTACACAGCTTTACATAGAACTCCATACATATATAAACATGACAATCTATGGTATATAAATATATTGACATCTGTGTAAATATAACAATACATGGTGAACCTATACATAAATATGCAAATACTAAAGTACCTATCTAGGTACTTTAACTGTACTACCTATCTAGGTACTTAATTGTAACTAAGTTAATGGTATACAATTTGAAATACAACTCTTGACATACAGAAACATAGCTATATATAGACAGAAACATAACTGAATACAGATAGGGAGAGAACAAGATATAGACAGAACCCAGCTGGCACATTTCCCCATGATTCCCCTCAGTTGCTTCCTCCTGTGCAGAACAGTCCTTCTGGAAACAGAGCAGACAGGGATTTAGGAAGTAAAGGAAATACTGAGTGACCTCCACCATGCCCTTAGCCTCGCCAAAGTGTCTGCACACCTGCAGCTCACCCAATCCCTTCAGACCCTCCAAGCCCATCAGCCCCCACAGTGCTGCCATCCCCCTCAGTGTCCCCAGTGCCCTGAGCCCCACCGCTCCTCTCAGCCGTGCCATTTCTCTGTCCCCTCAGTCCCTGCCATCACCCTCAGCTCCCCCAGACCCCTCAGTTTCACTGCTTCCTCTCAGCCCCGTCAGCCTCACCATCCTCTCAGTACCACCATCACCACCCGCAGCAGCACCGTGCCTTCAGCAGTGCTGTCCCCTGTGACAACCTCGGGTACCCTCAGCCTTACCAGCCCTTCAGCAGCTCCCTGATGGCTTGAGCCGTGATGCCCCCCAGGGGGATGGTGCCTGCTGCCACCAGCACTTCCCACCGCTCCCGTCAGGTGCGGGCAGCCGGGACCTGGGGCTGAAAGTGCTGCTCGGCCCGGCCTGCCTGCCAGCGTGACAAGAGGGGACAGAGGCAGCAGAGTGGGGAAAGAGGTGAAAAAGCAGCATATACCTCTACAAATATTAATAGATTACCTAAATATCCGTAGACATAGAACTCTAGAAATACAGGCCTCTAGAATTATAACCTTATCTAGTTTTCATTAGGGTGTCACATTTTTTCAGAGTGATGTGATGTGTACATCAGATGGGGCTGTACTCTTCCACAGGAAGGTGGCTTCTGTTGGGGGTCTTCGCTGGTGCAGGATAGCCAGCAGCTCCAGCAGGAGACACAGTGTCTTAGGTTGCAAATGCAAGATGTGGCCAGGGATGTGTTAGAGGTGGGGCCATCTGTTAGAGGTGAGGCAGTTATCTTCTGTTAATTGGGCCACCTGTTAAAGCCAGGTAGGGCAATTTTCTTTATCTTTTCCATGACCCATCCTCCCTCTGGGGGGATATCTTCTGTTAGTGGGCCATGGAGTCTCACTGCATGACTGATAAATTTACATCATCCCATTGTGAGATGCTCTGCCCAGAGGGAGGAGCCAAAGCATTCCTAACTGGACATAATCTGAGATTTGGAACACCACAGTCAGCCTTTTCCCACTGGATTCCCAGAGGAGCAGCCTTTTCCCACTGGATTTCGCAGAGGAAGAGCAGGCCCATCTACACCACCACTGGACTTTCAGAGGAAAACTCCACCCTTCTGCAGGATCACTGCTTCAACAGAACCACATCTGTCACTCCAGGAGGACTGCAGCCACCATTTAATGGGGCTGTTACCAACACCCTGACCGACAGGGTGTCAGGTTGTATTCTGACTCTGTCAGTGTTGTTTTGTATTAGTGCATTTTTATTTTTATTTCTTCCTAGTAAAGAACTGTTATTCCTACTCCCATATCTTTGCCTGAGAGCCCCTTAATTTCAAAATTTAATGATTCAGAGGGAGGGGGTTTACATTTTCCATTTCAAGGGAGGCTCCCGCCTTCCTTAGCAGACACCTGTCTTTTCAAACCAAGACACACAGGGTGCAGGGACTTGTCTGAGGAGCTGCATTCAAACAGCAGTGACCCATAGGTGTCTCTGAGTCCTCTGAGAATTCCCTTCCACAATGTGCAGAAACCTCCAGGTGCTCATGCCTCCACTTGGAGGGGGGAGGGGAAGCAATGCATGTTTTTAGTGGGAGTACAAAACTGGAGACTATCACTGCTAAACCATGAAAGTCAAAATGGAAATGGATGAATTTATGCACTGAAAAGCCTCTGATATTCTTTTACTGCAGAAAGTGTACATTTTATGTACACAATTAGTAAGGAGAAAAATTTCAGAGCTGTATAGTGTTACACAAATCTGTTGTGCTGTTTGGTAGCCCCACGCTGTCTCAAGGACTCACCTACCTTGAAAATTCCCCTGCTTCCAGACAGACAAACAGGACTGCCTCTATTCAGGGTTTGAACTCATGTCCTTGACCTGCTGCCTTCTCCTCTCACCTGCAGCACTGACACCAGTTTGTTCTTTTCAGTAGCACTTTATTTTGACATCTAGAATTAAATAACAGAGGAGCATTCCATACAAAACTTTCTACCAACAGTGCTTCCCTCTTTTGGTCCTTGCAAAGGTCCACTGTAGAAGTGGAAGTTGCAACTTGGTGAGAATTAGTTAGCTCAGATATTGACTCACCTTCTGTGGTCTGGAGTTTAGAGTCCAGCAAATAATTTAAAAGTGTGCTGCCATCCAGCAGATATCCATCATGGATGGGACCGAGATTTAAAGCAATGTCTGCTGAGTGATCTGATGCTGCAGATTCTCACAAGCCAAAGGGAATCTGTTTTTGCAAAGGCACCAGGAGTCCAGTGCTGGACAGGGAACTTTTTTTTGAGAAGGTCTGACTTGGGAGGCTGTAGGAAAAGTGGTCAAAGTGGGGAGAATGGGCAGATACATCCATGGGTGAATCCACATTCTGATGTCTGCTTCGAGGACACCTCCTGCCATGCACAGGACATGGGCACTCAGAGGATGTGTCCCTGAGATGTTGACAACACAAACACTATTCAAGTGTCATGCAAACACATATGAGATGAATGCCTCCCTAGCCTCCTCACTTGTCATGGGGACACTCAAGCTTTAGGCATCCAAATTTCATGATTCGTGGAAAAAAATGGGAAAAGTCAAGCAAGAAACCTGCTCTTGCTGTGGTATATCTCTAAAAAATATCTGTGGCCTGTGACAACGTCTTTGAGAGTTTCCCTGGGCAAATCTGTGAGCTGCAGAGATCGACCTGTAATGGACAGAAGTAAAAAGAACATTCAAAAGCATCTTTCCCCCTCCCATCACATCTAAACCAGTTTTTCTCTCCTTCATAAAAAGACAATACTGAGTATCAATGCACCTGAGGAACTGAGAAGCTTTTTCCTCTGCTGCTGTGCTACAGACAGATTTAGCAGCATCACTTCATGCAGATATCCACAAAGTGACCAAAAGCCACTGCCTTTGTGCCCCTTAAATTCAAAAGTCTAAAATCTCAAAGGATCCAGATGGAAGAGACTTGCATGCTACCTATTTGCTCTATTGACCCACCTCTGTCCAGCACACCTTTGCATGACAAAGAATAATAACAAGGGACAGCTCCCTGTCACCCACGCAACCGAGGGACCCCTCTGGCCCCAAGACTCAGGGCACCCTAAGCACCCACTTTGTAAGCAACCAGTTCTGCTCCCATGGCAGCCAACCACCAAAATCCTTCCTGACTTCAGTGGAAGTAGCAGCAGTTCCCATACCTGATGCATATGACTGAGTCTGGGCTGGACAAATGAGACAGCAGCAAAAGGAGCTGTCTTTCAAAACAGCCACCTGCCACTGTTGCCTCCTATTTGCTGTAATGTCTCATCAGCCCAAGGCACCTGGCTGCCCTCAGTGCCAGCTTAGGTTTTAGGTGACAGGCCCTGGGCTCCTGGAGGTTATGCCGCCAAGCAGAGGTGGGGATTCCCTTTCCAGACTGAGCAGGGCAGCTCCAGGCAGCAGTTCTGCTCATCCCTGTCCTTACTTCTCAGAGAATCAAAAATGACCATTTTATGATTACCGAACCCAAGCCAGCATCCAACCCTCCTGCCACTCACCAGTCCTCTGCTCACAAACAGCAGGCCCAGCGTCGCCATCCCTCACTCACTCAGTTACCAGCTGTGTCAGAAGTTCTCTGTCACACGCTCCAGGAACCTCCTGGATTGTTTGCTCTTCTCTGCACTACACTGCCAGCAGACATCCCCACCTTGTTCTGTTCTTCTTGCAGAGCCTTGTACCTATTTGTCCATGGGCACCTGGAAGGGGGCAGTCACAGAGGAGTCTCTGCCCTGGCAGAGGGTTAGAGACAAGCTTTAGCTACCAGAACAGAAAAAAAAACCATAAATGAAGCCACACTTGTTCCAACATCCGAAGGATCTTGTCCTGACTGTCAAGTTCATTGCCTGACCTAGTTAGTAGGAACTTCCCAGCAAAAGCACATTTTACTCCTCTGCAAATTGATTCCAACTTTCCCACAATTGAAAAAGACCTATGTGAAGCTGAAGTTGGTTTCCTATGATACAGCTGGCAAAGCAAAACAAGTCCAGTGCAAAGGAAATCCACATTTGCAGTAGATGCAAAGAGGCAATAAGCTCACCAATTTATTTAATGTACCAAGACACAGGCAAGGATTCAGCACGCAATTATATCTGCCATCTGTGAAAACAAGATCCCAAACTTAGCCGGGCCACCCAGACACATGAGAGAACAATATCCAGATGGTTTAGAAGCCTGAAATGGTCAAAGAGCCAACGAATTTGAAAAAGATAGTACAGTTTTGAAGAAAATTGATGCCTCTTGGTTAATAAAGGAAAAATCAAACAGAACTGCTTGGGCTTTGGTTTGTTTTGCTTAGGTGGCTTGTTTTGGGATTTGTTTGTTTGTTTTAAAATTGAAATGGGAAAGGGTCAGTGTACCCTGGCAGCCAGGACAGCCAGCTGTGTCCTAGGGGACATCAGGCCCAGCATGGCCAGCCAGGCGAGGGAGGGGATTGTCCTGCTCTGCTCTGCACTGGGGCAGCCTCAGCTTGAGTGCTGGGGGCAGCTGTGGGCACCACAATATAAGACAGACATTAAGCTCTTACAGGGCACCCAGAGGAGGGCCATGAGGATGATGAGGGTGTGGAGCGGAAGCCGTGTGAGGAGTGGCTGCGGTCACTGGGTCTGTCCAGCATGGAGAGGAGGAGACTGAGGGGAGACCCCATAGCAGTCTACAGCTTCCTTGTGAGGGAGGAGGAGAGGCAGACCCTGATCTCTGCTCTGTGGTGACAGTGACAGGACTCGAGTCAATGGCCTGAAGTTAAGTCAGGGGAGGTTTAGGTTGGATATCAGGAAAAAGTTTTGACCCACACGGTGGCTGGGCACTGGAACAGGCTCCCCAGGGAAGTGGTCACAGCACCAAGCCTGATGGATTCAAGAAGTGTTTGGACAATGCTCTCAGGACCATGGTGAGACTCTTGGGGTGCTGTGCAGGGCCAGGAACTGGACTCGATGATTGTGGTGGGTCTCTGCCAAGTCAGAATATTCTGTGAATGTATGATTCTAGGATTCAACCTGGATTTCAAAGGCTGTTTATCTCACTGCTGAACTTGCTGCTGGAAAATTCTTGTCATTCAGAGACAGAACTCAAAGACAGTTCAAAGTGTGTACATACAATAAGTTCGACTGATGTTTCAAAAGTTTATTACATGCTGGCCTGATGTATCTACTACAATCAAGCTTTATGACTTCAAACAGCATATCTCGTTTTCCAAAATAAAGCAATTGCTAAAGTAAAATATAATAACATAACGTAACGTAAGGTAACGTAAGGTAACATAACTTAACGTAACTTAACATAACGTAACGTAACGTAACATAATATAACACAATATATAATATACATGCAATTGAAACAGAGAGGGACACATACTATATTAATATGTGGAAAGTGTTAAAAAAAATACATGAGTGAAATTTTACGAGGTCCAAGGTAAGAAATTACAGTCTCATGGTTTTCTTTTATCTAATCTGAGCTCGTTAATTCATCACAGATTATCTGAAAGTAGAACCTTGTTTCCCCTCTCCCAGGGGCCAGGACTTTGCCCTATAGGCAGCAGACAATAAATATCTTACCTTTGTGTTTCTCTCTGTCAGAGACTGAAAAGGTTCATGCCTTAAACATTGTTATGAAGAAGTTTTGCCCATTGTAGAAAAAACTGTATAAAGAAGCTACAACCACAGAAGCCCACCCCTCCTTGATGACACCTGACTAGAACTTTGGATTGCTCTGGAGGGAAGCCACCTGGATAAGATAAAGGGCACAAAATTGTTCAATCATCTCAGGTCTAGGGAGAAACAAACATGGCTGAGGGAAAGGAATGCATCCACAAGAAAGTCAAACACAGCAGAAAATCCTCCCTTGGCTGGTTTGAGGTGGGGAGACCACAGCCCACAGAGTCCAGGCTTACACAGACTGCCCCCCAAAATGAGGTGGGGGGGAGGATTCGGGTGTGAGGTGTAACCTCTGGTCAGAGGCACTGCACACCCATCCTCCTTACACAAACCAGCCCAGCTGTGAAACCCCAGCCCTGGGAAGGCCCCACCCACGGGACATTCACGTGGGAGGCAGCTGAGGGGGTCATAATCCATCAAAGCCCCCCAGAGTGCTCCCCAAACTCATTCCTGGGGCCCTGCAGCAGAGCACTGCACGAGAGGCAAAGTGATGCAGCAGACCCAGAGTCTGCTGCAGGACTCTGTGGAGCTGCACCCCCACCCCCCTCCAGGGGAGGTACCTGGCCATTCCCACCTGGCCTGAGCTTATATTAATCCATTAGATTCTGTGTGTTTTGGGGGACCCTCATCACCAAGACCAGATGTAGAGGATCATCAGGAAGCCAGTGGGATCCATGGAGTGATATTTCCTTTAACGTCTCTGTCACTCTCTTTCTGTCCCCACAACCTCTCTTCTATTTCTCTCTCTCTTCCTTTTACTCTCCTTTTCTTCTTCTCTCTCATATTTACTATTAAATAAAACCCATACTATTGATGTTGGCATGTGGTCTCATTTGCATGTTAATTCAGGCAGAGGCATTTCTAATAACTTTAAAAACCTGACCATGACACTCTTGTGATGGATGTGATGGATGGTTTCCATTTGACCAGGCTGGACAGTTTATAGAACTGCAATTTGGATGAGTTGTTACTATGAATGAAGGTTTCTCTAAAGCTTATGGGCATTCCTGTAAGAATTTGAACCTGGATTGTCAGAAAAGTAAGAGAGGCTAAGAACAGCATTCATTGCCATAAAGAAGTTGCGATGAAATCAGAAAAGTGAAAAGGTGGTAAGTAAGCAATTTCACCATATTATCCTCTATACCATCATTAAAGGGTTTTTACTCAGATGAAAACTGGCTACATCCACTGTGACAGCTAATGATTTTTGGTTTCAAGACTTTCAAAACTTGGTGCATTTGACTGTTACAACCTCTTTCAAGCATGTAAAAGCACGCTCTTGTATGCACCACGACAGATTTTCTGAACAAGAATAGGTGGAAGATTTATTATTAAAGTGGTGGTAGTTTTGTTGTCCTTTCAGAGACACTGGTGTCTGATGCTCTAGGGAATCCATGGACCTCAGTGGGCAAAAATTAACTAATTTACTAGGGAAGACTTTTTCCCATAATGTTCCTATAGTTATAGTGCTCTCAATGAAGTAACTTCTTTTGCAGATTGTGAAAGGTGCAGATTATGCCCCAGTCCAGACTGACCAGTCTGTGCTATTCAGACACAGTCAACTACATATTTTTAGAATAAGATACTGACATAGACTGTTTCTGTTAAATGACTCATACAAATTTTATCATATTAGAGATTGTCTCTAATCTTAAATATAATTACCTCTTCACAGATTAGTATCAGGGAGATTGAAGGAGTGATCCATTTTTCATTGTAATTTTGTCTTTTGTACTTTGTTTAGTAGAAAAACATGAACTTTTCATTAATCTTTATTTAAATAGTTTCTAAGATAAGAATAAGAAAACAAAATATTCTGCAATAGAATATTCACCATTATAAATGAAATAGAATTAAATTGCTTTTTGTTCTACCTGGAAAATGATTTTAAAAAACTGGTTTGCAGATGGAGATTTTGTCAAAACTCTAAGACTTGAGGAGTTGCTGGGCATCAGTCAGTTAGTGGTGTGCAATTTCTTTTTGTGCATCTCTTCTTTTTGTTGGCTTTGGTGTTGTTTTTGGTTTTTCCTCCTTTTTGTTTTTTTCCCCTCTTTTTGGTTTTTTTCCCCTCGATTATTAATTACCTCAAGGCACAAGATTTTTTAGTTTTTTTCCTTCTGAGTCTCTTGTCCATCCTTTTGGGTAGAGTGATCAAGCTGCTCTGGTGCTTATGAACAAAATGCTTTATCAGTGGGATCAGTGACTGCCCAAAAATATTGTATTTAGGAGGCCAATGATCTTCCAAACCAAGAAGACAGCAAGGTTGGGCATAGTGAAAAGATATTTTAAGTTGACTGTTGCTGTGATTGAAGGTAAGAAATATTAAAGATTGCTTTTAAGATGGGCAGTGAAGGAATCACTGCCGTCTGGAACACATAAACTGTTGTCTTATTGCAAACTTAATAATCACAAAAGTTTGCATACCTAATGGAATGCAGTATTTTTAAGATACAATTTTATATTTCCGTATATAATTGCATATGAAGCTCTAATTCAGTATCTTCTTCATATATAGGAAGCTTTATTTCCTTTTCAATTAATATGTCAACTTTTACCAAAAATACAGAAAAGGTGAAAATTTTGAGGTTTATATGTACAATGAGGCCCTATTTTCAAAACAAAATATAACTCTAATAAAAATCTAACTTTCTCGCCAGAAAAAAAACCCAAATAGTTTTTCATGTTTCATTTAATTTTACTGTAAACTAAACAACACACTACTGGTACCTTTATACAAAACCTATTTATCAGTTAATTTCCTTCCTTTAAAACAGAGAAGAACATGATTTAAAAAAAATCAATGTAGAAAAATGGGCTCTTTTGCTAACCAAAAAATGGAGTCAAAGGAAGTACAACTGTGAGGGGAGTTCCAATTACTGTACTACTGTACTACTTACCACACATTTTAACTTTGAAACAGAATTTTTTAATACCTCATCCATACCTCTGGCAATTTGCAGACTTTTGATATAGCAGAATGGTCAGGAAAGCTGAAAAATGGAAATATCATTACAGTTTCCACCACATTAGGGTGGGTGAGAGATAGCCAAGTAAGACTAGGGTTGCCATAGAGACTTCATCCTCAACAATATTTGAAATCGAGCAAAGCACTGAGCAGCCTCATTAACTTTGAGGCCCGTGCTGGTATTAGTGAGAGCCAGGTTTGATAACACGGGAGGTGTTCTCTCACCTCTTCTTGACTCTGACCAAAGCTGCTTGCAAGCACATTGAACACAGAAAAGTGATCTGTAATGAGTTGGTTGGTAAAATACAAAATTTGAAAGAATGAACATGGGGTTTAAAACCAAGATTAAAATACTGATCAGAAACTAAAATAGTCACAAAGGTTTGGCTTTTCTTTTTAACCAGGAAGGCTACAAGTCCAAGTGTTTTATTCAGCCAATTATTTAGACAAAAACTAATTATTTAGTTCTGTTTAGTTCCGAAATAGGAATGACAATGATTTTCCCTATCTTTGGTGAAACTGATACATAAGGCAAATCCCAGGCAGAAAAGATGGGACTGCTGTTTGTGCACTTAATGTGTGAGGTATCCAGTCAGTTGTGGATGGCTGTTTTTGGCTGGCAGGTCTGATTCTGTGCTCTACCCTGACTACGTCTCGTTGTCTATAAAATGATGTGACCTTTGGTGCTATGGCTTTGTCACAGTGAAGAAATCTGGGCAGATCTCTTACTACCAGCCAGCTTTAGTGCCAAGAGAGGAAAACATGTCTGAGGCAGCACATCTGAGACAGGAGTTGAGCAGCAAGAGCTAAATGAGCAACCAGGACAGTCACACCAAACTCTGCCACTTGCAAGTAATTCTCTGCATGAGAAATCATTGCCTCACTTCAGTAGAAACAGCCTTTGAAAATTCAGTGTACCATAAAACACTGAATCCTCCAGTTAAAAACTGCCTTTTGATTTAATTTTGATTCCAGGAGTTGAAAATGCTTACTTAAAGAGTCAAAATGTCCCAGAGTTGAAGAAAAGCATTGCTTACTAGAAATAACATTTCTTTGTGACAAATGGTATAAATTGAAGCAATGCTGGCCACAGCACAACAGTCATTTGGAAGAAATGGGCATGTTCAAAGGAAGATATGCTCTGTGCCAGGGAATTTACCTCACCACTTCCCCTCAGGTAGGATTGTATGGTGCCAAGTACTAGGAGAAAAAAAAAAAAGAGTGCTGAATACTAAGAAATAAAGTTTGGAATATATTCTTATGCCTTGCTGTGTGTTACATAGATTATTTTATCAGCAAATTATAATTAAAAATTCATAGACGTGTCTATTATATTTAATCCTTTTTTATTTGCAGAAGGAATTAAGTCGTTTGAACTCCTATTATTTTTAAATCCTATTCTAACAAGCAACGTTGTTTTGGAAGTCAGACTACAGAGGAGCCATTCTCTAAATGCAGAGGAGTCATTCTTTAAGAAGTACAATAAAACAACCCTGGGAAAGCTCTCATTTGCCTGAGGGAGAGTGCTGGTGTGTTCTGGCTAGAAGGTGCTGGCTGCACTGCTGTGTCATGCTCCACAGACTTCTAACCCCTTGTCAGACACTCTGACCCTGTCCTCTCTTACCTTCCTCCCAGAACACCTGTCCAACCTGTCTTTTGTCTCTCATTGTTCATTTCACAGTTGTAAGATACCAACACTCATAATTGGGTTGAGGGTGCTGAATTTTTTAACAGAATGAAAAAATATGAGGAAGAACTCATTCTGATTAGACATAACCATTGTTTATAATATACAGTAACAACTACTTATAATAGTAGACATAACCATTATTTATAATACGCAATTATAATTACTTTGCTTTATTTTGAATCTTCTTCTGTGTTGCACTTTCTTTTCAAAGTTAGCTCATTCTTTCTTTAGTATATAATGAACAGTTTTCAGCATAGCTGCAGGCTTCAGTAGCCCTCACCTGCACCTGCTCCACATAATATGATAGGATGCTGCCTCTAGTCCCACTAAATACTGAAATTTGGCCTTGTAGTGGTCAAGAAAAATGCACAGTTAAATAAATAGTTTCACATATAAAACCAGGTTTATTTGTGAGCTTAAATGGACAATTTTTCTGCAGTTCAGAGCTGCACCTGATACATCACTACAAATATGTGCATGCCAAAAAACCCTCCTGATTCTTGGGAATCAAACAAATGTGCCTTTGCAGGGGGACTGGGGTGAAACCCAAAGGTCTTTTCCTGAATGATTATTTAATGTATTTGTTTGGCTTTCATGTTTTTATATATATCCCATGTTGGCTTGCATCTGAAAAGAACCTGAAATAACATTGCATACTATGAATTGCAGAAATGGTACAGCGTGCTCTTTCTTTACAGTCTTATCCTCATGGTTCCTCCTTCACTTACCTTCCCTGACAGGCTGCTCCAGGATAGGCCAATGCCTGCAGTGCCTCCCCATGCCAAGCACTGCTAGGATGTACTGCCAGGAGACTGTAAAGTTATTGCAAGCACTAAGATATCCATTTTTTTTTACTATCTCACAATGATTCCTCCTGAAAAATGCTCCCTGCCATGAGAAAACCCTTTCGTGATGTTTGGAAATTCCTCATTTAGAATCAAAGAATCACAGAATTGTTCAAGTTGGAAAACAGCACCAAGATCATGAAGTCCAGTTTTTGACCAAACGCCATCATGTCAGTTAAATCATAGCACAAAGTGCCACATCCAGTCATTTCATGAACACCTCCAGGTATGGTGATTGATGTGTTCATAGAAAAAAATTTGATCCCTACCATAAGTAACTAAGAAAGAAGAGATTTTATGTACATGTATTTTTCTTTCCTTTTCCTTTTCCTTTTTTTTTTTTTTTTTTTTTTTTTTTTTTTTTTTTTTTTTTTTTTGGTTTTTTTTTTTTTTTTTTTTTTNTTTTGGTGAGCAGTCTAATAATAATTAGCTCTACCTAAAAAACTTTCTTCTCTTAAGCATCCAAAATGATACTCAGCTGCTAAAACTGGGGCGGAAGAATGTAAACTGGGTAAGCCACCAGTTCCATCTTTAAATTTCCGGCTATTTGCTTATACCGGGTGGCCCCTGAGCTGGTGGGCTCTGTCGAGCCCGGGCAGCGGCTGAGCGAGCCGGAGCCGGCCGATTCCTTGTCTCACAGCGGCCCCGGGTGGCTGCGCGTCCTCAGCGCGGCTGCAAACACCAGCATCGCGCTCGGGATGCAGGACGGCTCCAGGCGCGGCTGTTGAGGCGGCTTTTCCATACCACCCCGTCTGGAAAAACAGGGAGCGAGCGCTCTTTGATTTGTGAAACGCATGAAACTGGTGCCCAGCTTCAACAATCTTAAAAACAATTTCTCTTGCACATCCTAGCAGGGTGGGGCTCCTTGCAAGTGGCCTCTTCAGTGGCATCAGGTCCCAGGGTGAGTGCTGCTGGAAGCATTGGCTTCTGCATTCTCGAGGCTCAGGAAGGTGCTTGAGTCACCTTGCTGCAACCCGAGTGTCACCCCCACCAGGAAGGTTCTATGTCAAGTGGTTGTCAACCAGAGCTTGTGGGGTCACCTGCAGGGCAGCCCTGTTGGATGGCAGGGTCTCAATAGATTCAAAATGTGCCAAGGTGAATTTTACAATAACTGGAACCAGAGGGTGGTCTTCTCCGTGACAAGGTAAGGGCTGGTACAGAGGGTGCCTGGGAGACAGGGACCCTGATCTTTCCTCAGCTCCTGCTCAGGGCAGTGAAGGAAGGACAGCGTGGCCTGCAGCAGCTGCTCCCTCATGCAGGGACACAGCAGCTTTGTGGAGAGGAGGAATGATCCTATACAGGTAGCTTTCCCCAGGTGTTCAGCTGCAGTTGGAAGGAGTGCCCACAGCAGGGATTTAGGGGCACCAGCAGGTGGTACACAGAGATACAGGGCATAATCCTTGCAAGGACAATGTCTTTCCTGTTGTGAGGGGCCCAAAACAAGACAGGATTTGAGCTGCAGCCTCAGCAAGTGCCCTGTACAGGCAGGGCACTGTAAAAAAAATTACTAATCCATTTAGCTACTAAAAACTATAATAAACTTCGTATGGATAATTTAATCAGGCATAAATCATTGTCCAAGTCTGAGACTGATTGCACCTAGCTGCACCAAGGTTCCATAAGGAGTTTAAAATGCAAGAGGATCCACCATGAGCAAGAGGATCCCCCTGTACAGGGGGCAATGACTTCCCTGGTTCTGCTGTTCACACTATTTCTGACACAGGCCTGGATGCCACGTGCCTTTTTGGCCACTTGGGCACCTGGTGGCTCATGTTCTGTTCTGGCCGACCAGCACCCCCAGGTCCTTTTCCCCTGGGCAGCCTTCCTGGCACATTTCTCCACAACTGGAGCATTGCCTAGGGCTGCTGTGAGCTGTGGCCGAGTGCCTGATCAGGCAGGCAGGGGAACCACCCTTGTTCACATCTTTATGTTACTGGTGGTGGGAATGCTGACAGGACACTAAATGGATTCTGGTCTTCAATATGCTTAGAACATCATGGGTGGCTCAGTAGCTGTTAGGGCAGGTGCAGGATCTCAGCTGTGTGGGTGCTTGTGATGTTACATGTGGCACAGTTCCTCATAGTGCACACATGGCAGCCTGGCTCGTGCTGGTGATTGTGTCACTGGGGGATGAAACATTGATCAGGTAGATCAATGGGGGATGAAACATTGATAGAGCCCAGTCGTGCAGGTGCTTGATGGTATCACACCTGGCAGAGGAACTGATGGAGAAAGTGAGGGAACAGCTGCACTTCACTTCTCACCATACTTCACTTTAGGCTCACTAAAGAACAACAAACCTCCCGTCCTCATGGTGTACCTGGGAACTGGAAAACCCCATCTCACATTCAAGGGAGTGAAGATGCCTTGAAATATTTGAGAAGTGGTTTTGAAACCCAAAAATGCAAGATAACCAACGTACAGGACAAGATAACAGTACTCACATGAAATCTATCTTGCCTGTACTACTGATTAGCAGCCAACTACTTCATTCTAAAAATATCACCATCAGGACAAGCCCAATCTGAGGTGTCCCCAGACTGCACGTGGACTGTCTGCCTGCTCCACTCCCCCCTAGAGCTGGGATGCCTCTTCAGTTTAGAAACACTTTACCTGGGATGAAGAGGTTGCTCCTTATCCAAGGCAGAAAGATTCTTTAGCCATGACAAATCCTCAATAAGTGACTGATAGCATGTTGGATAATTACAATGAAAAATTACTAATCCATTTAGCTACTAAAAACTATAATAAACTTCGTATGGATAATTTAATCAGGCATAAATCATTGTCCAAGTCTGAGACTGATTGCACCTAGCTGCACCAAGGTTCCATAAGGAGTTTAAAATGCAAGAGGATCCACCATGAGCAAGAGGATCCCTTGTGACTCAATGGGAATTTACTCCTTACTCTTTCTGTCTGTGGTCTCTATGTGAATCATTCTAACTCAATTCTAGTGACTGATTTTTGAAGTTCCATGCATTCTCATTTGTTTAGCTAAACAACTTAAAAATCATGTGCTTTGTCAACCCTTACTGAATTCCCCCACTTTACTCCATTATTTTTCATTCTGCTCACTCCAGGAATTTTAAAACTTCATCTCTACATTGTCTCAAGGTGTTCCTCTCTGCTTCTGGACTATCATCCCATTTTGGGATGGCCCTCTTTGGCTATGCTCCTGGCTAGCACAGTCCATCTGCAGACCACCTTTGATTATGCTTCTGGATTCATATACACTCACCCAGAGCAAGCACTGATTGAAGCAATTGCTGGAAATCTGCCCGAGTTTAATCATACGGTCTGAGAATACCCCAGAATGTCTGGGCTACCTTTTTGCAGTCATGTCTGAGCCTGAGCATTTGTTGTTGCTATAAAAAGAAATCATTATGGCTAAGAGGTACAGAAACAGTTCTGAAAGTCAGATGTGGGAGTAGAAAAGGCCTTGACACTGTGTGCTCATTGCTCAGCCACAGCTCAAACACTGCTGTGCTAGTGACAGTGGTTTGGTCACAAACCCAAAACTTGGGTTGTAACCCAAAGGTAGGTCCTGCCATTTAAACTGCACCTCGTATGATTCTCTGTGGCACAAAATACATTATGGAACTTACCTATTTTTAGCAAACAGAGAACTTCTATGCTGACATTCAAACTATAGGACATCAGTTTCTATCCAGCTAATGACTAGGATTTAAAAACCATTTAACTCTGTGTGTTGGTAATCTTCTCTTGCTTCTCACTTCAGGGGCATTAGTTTTAACTGTTTTCTGCCTGTCTGGACTTTGGGGAATAGGGTGAATCCTTTGCCTCCTCACTAATTAAATATCCTGAAGTCAATACCTGCATCCCTAAAATTATCAGGAGTGATTCATTAACTACCAGTGAAAAAACTGCCACTAAAATCAAATCACTATACTGAGTTCAAACAAAGAAATTTTAGTGGAATGACCCATGACACTTTCCAAAATAATACAAATGGCAAATTAGAGACAAAATCTACCTTTGATATTTAATTTTAAAAATTATGGTCTCTTGTGGAGAGACAATTTGAGTTTCAGGGTAAAATGGCAGAAATACTTACTTTCTCCTGAAAATATAATTAGATGTTAGGCTTGCCAACAACCATTTCTTTTATTGCTTTTGTTTCAGATGTTTCTAGAAGACATTTCAAAAAAGAAGTGAGGAGGTGGTACTATATACTTGTTGGTTAATTAATTGATTAATTTCTGCTTAATTTTGTGTTAAAAAACCATTTCAAATAAAGAGAATTGCATTTTAGAAAAATTCTGCTTTGTAACTGTGAAAGCACAATGGTACACTACTGTAGAGGCCTTGTTTCTTCTGCTACTTCTTATCTTTGCCATTTATGAAATACTTTAGAAGTGTCTTTGTAGCTCAGTCTGTAACATACATTTCAGGAAATCCTATTTTTATGTTTAGAAGTCAAATATGAGAAACATAAACTACTGGGATTTAACCAATAAATCATAGACATGATCCCATTCTACTACACTTTAAAGACTGACCAAAAAGACATAAATTAAGAATGAATGTTCCTGCTAACCTAATACAAAAGGTACCTAAACAGCAGGGGCAGCATTTATTTATGAGATGCTCAAATTGTTGTTTATGGAACATTGGGCTATTAGGGGAAATTACAGGGATTCTAGAGTGTGAGAGACCTATTTGTAGAGGGTTTTTTCTTTCTGCTGTTGCAGCTGCTGGTGCTGGCTCTTATTCTTTTCCAGTTCAGCTGTTTTCTAGTACCCCCAGTATAGTTAATAGAAATATTTTAAAGGGTTGCTAATGCAGACTAAGACTGAGAATTAGTCACTCAGTCTAAGGGGGAATTTGGTGGGATATTGTGTTTCAAACTCAGAAAGAAATGGGTTGTAGAACTAACGTGAAACTAAAAAAGGACTTTGAGAGTGAGAGAATTTTAAAAACTGAGACAGAACCAGCCTTGACACAAAGGAAAGCCATTTTTCAATACAACATACAATACTTCCCTAATGCTGAGGTTAATTTAGTACTCTTAAAGCCTTTTTTATTTGTAACGTTTGGCCTTGCTTTTCTTCTTCCTCAGTAGACTTCTTTGCAGACTCAGAAGCATCAATGAGTTTTGAATATACTTTCTGACATGAAATCCTTTAAGAATGATAAATTTACATTTCCAAGTAGAAGAATAAGGTATGTGTAGCACTAATTAACCATTGCAGCATTGCCTACACCAAAACCATCAGAAACCATTAAAAAAATTAAAAAATGAAAAGTAAGTGGAAGGCCAGACCCAGCTAGAACAAGAGCTGACATTCAGATGGGTGAGATATGGCAGATATCAGCTTGTTCTTCCTGTTCTATGCTTAGAAACTAAAAGAAAACTACAGACACAAATTAATTTCCTGGAATCTCCTACACTTACTGAGTAATTTCATAAGTAAGCATAAAGTCAGCAGCTGCCACACATTTAATGTCTATGTCAGATATTGGAATAAAGGGATTTATTTTACATTATTTCTAAGCAGAAGTCTGTTGAAGCTTCATCTTGATTTTCTGCCCACATGACATTTTTCTTTCCTTTTTTCTTATCTTTTAGTCCCTGCTAGAAGGCAGATATAAAGAAGCTATCTACCTATCCTTGTTAATGTTTTTTATTAGGATATTGAGAAAGTAATGCTTTGCCTGACCACCTAGGAAAATTCTAGCTTGCTTTTGCATGTCTTATCCATGCCTGACACTTTCAAAATGCACACACAACTTTCTTGCACACCAATAAAGCTATTTGAGAAAAGCAACCCAAAGAGGGTCTCTTAGATTTTTTTACTGTGGACACAAAGCATAAGTCTTCAGAACAAACAGACTCAAATCTTTAAGGCTGAATAAAAGATATTCTAACTGAGCTGAACAGAGTCACATGAGATGAAAAACACAAATGGGAATGATAGATCAGATTTGTTAGACACACCATATAATTTGTCAGGAACTGTAAGACTGTTTACTGACATTAAGTCTGTAAATAGTAAACCTACCATCTCTCAGGACAGGTCTGTTAACTGGAGAGTCAGGGTAGAAATGTTTTTCAGACTAGTCTTCAGAACTTAAACTGGGATTTATATCGCTTCCCTTATTGGCAGGTAAAAGAAGTATTACCAGTCAGGCTTTATTTCTACATTTCATCCATTAGTCTTAGATATTCATCTGTGCAAAAGACTAAATCCTCAGTTTAAATGGATTCCGTCCCTATTTTTTCCCTACTGAACATTAGCTGCATTTCTCAGCAGTTTGCCAACTTTTCTATCTTAACCCTTTCTCTTACCACAAAAACTTTTCCTTGTAATGGCACTTCGGATTTTTTCTGGAAGTCCGTCCCCCATTTTTATTGTTTATTTCTAATATTCTAGTAATCAACATTGAGCAGAGTGTTCCAGACAAGAAGGTGGCTCAAAAAGTGATCTTGTATGGCATACTCTTTGCTTTATTTTGTGGCTTAAATGACCATAATATTGTACTGGGTGTTCTTAATGACACACTTGTTTTGCAAAGACTATAGCTTGCATATATGTGAATATATTAAAAATTACTTGGTCCTCTTCCTTCTGCAGTGAATTATGCCTGCATTGCAGCAATGCTGAATCACATGTTTTAAAGCCTTTTATTCAACATGTGTGACATGAAAAGTGATTTTGGTTATAAGTACTAGGAAATATGATTGGAAATAAATAATCCAGTCTTGGAAAAATCATTTCTCACATGGTGCCTAATAGCTGAAGTCATGTTTGGCAGCTTCACTTTCTCTTAGGTTCCTCATGCTCATGTTTAAAATTCATCCTAAAATAGAGTGGGTATGATTTTTTTTAGTTGAAACTACCAGCATATAATTTGAGGTTTATGTTCCTTTGAGGTCCTTTTGTGGTATTCCTCTTTTTAAAAACCTCACAGCTCTTACTGGCTTAATAAAAAATCTGCACACTTCCTCAATGTGGTGTTTGTTCCCCTTTCTGGAAACCTAATGAAGTGACTGTATAAGATAATACCTTTTCCCAACGACCAGTGTCCCACAGCTTGCCTATCTGCAGAAATTACTGTGTTGTAAACAAAGGCGTGAATTAACTCCATGATAATTGTTTTATACCCTTCTCTAGACAGATGCCATTGATGTAAATTAAGTACGTATTATGCTGATTTCTAAGTCAGGGTTTGGCTGTTATTCTGAACATATCCTTCCTTACTTGCTCCACAGTTTGCAGCTAAACACAATGCCTGCAGACTGTTTTTTACAGGATATTTTTAGAAGAAACAATTGAGTATTGTAGGATTGCTTCAACTTGATGCCTACACCTCTAGCATGCATAGGAAATAATGGAGACAAAATGGGATGAGTATCTCAGAAATTAAGTCACCAACCTGCCTGATGTTCTCTGGTGGTTATGGGTCAGGTTGAGCTGCTGGAGGGAACCAATAGGATATTGCTTTAAATTAGGTTCATAGAGAGGGAAATCGACTTCAAATGTGTATAAAGAGACTGAAGAAACAACTTTTGAATTTTGGATTGGAATCTTTACAGTTTGTCTGAACATATTTTGTATGTAAAATGGTGGAAAAGTTAAAAATGTGACTTGAGCATAAAAGTTGCATAGCCTGCATCTCTGAACATCAGGTCACTGCAGGTTCCTGAAAAACACTCTGTGTGCTACCTTGACTACTCACTTCACAGTCTAGGTAATGCTGGCACTGTAAATTCTGCAACCTAGCCTGTGTGAGCAGGCTTTGCTAAGAAACTAAAAATATTCTGCTACTGGAGTGGAACTCCAAATGTCTGCAAGAGGAAGGGTTACAGTGTCAATTCCAGTGGTGGAAGACCTGGCTATTTGATACCTTTAGGTCAGACCTAACCACAGTGCATGTTTGCATCACTGGAGACTCTTCCCACAGCAGAATTATCCATTATCTAACACTGGTCTCTGTGATCCCACCATGAGATCTTCCAAGTGAATGAAACTGGCAGAATCAGGATCAGACCACTGAAATAAGTGTCAGCCTCTGGGAGGACACCATAAAACTTTCCCCAGCTGCTATTAAGAGTATCCTTAAGTAATTTGATTGCTTATTAATGCATGCTTCTTTTGGGGCAATCCCAGCTCAGAGAGATTGTTCACAGTAAACGTGGGACTGTGAGTGGGGCTTCAAAAAAAGCCCCATCTCATCATACAGGCTGCACTTCTCACCTACTCGAGTGAGACCCACTGATCTCAGAGCCCTTCAGTCTCAGAGCTGCCCATTCATCTTATGTCTGCTATTGAATCTTTCTGTTGTCAGGGGTTTGGACAAGGGAAATGTGCACTGTGACCAAAGCTGTTCAGCAAATTTGATCCATATATGTGAATGTTTTCCATCAGCCTGAACCAACAAACTGTACAGAGCGCTGAAAGACTAGTAACGAGAAAGAAAAAAAATTATACAGCTTTATTGTCAAGCCACAGCTTTTCTGAACTAAAAAGACAAGTAAGTATCCCTTGCTGGTATATGACAGTATAATTTGCACAATTTATTAGGCTGACAGCAGCCACAGTCTGACAGTAGGTTACTTTTGTCAAATTAAATAAAAAGTTCAGTAGTGAAAGCCCTTGGAGACTATACACCAGGAAAGGTCATGACACAATACAATGCACACTTCCACAGTGCAGCAACACAGAACCTTTCCCGTAGAAATACACTTCAACAGGAAACACAGAGGATTTTTACTGTTTTGTGTAGCAATATCACACCAGTAGCTTGAAAAATATCAAATAATTGCCTATATTACTATCTGTTGAATGAAAAGTCTATCAAACCTAATGCATGATTTTTGATACTTGTAAGACTGCTAACTTTTGTCACTTTCAGGATTTTTTTTCCAGTTGAAAAGAAGGTAAAGCATTAGTAGAGCAAAATATTAACAGTAGCCACTCAAGCAAACACAACAAGCTTGTATAAAAGCATTCTTAAACCCAAATATAAAGTCTTCCATGGGTGTGGTTAACCAGTTGCTTTGGCTGCCATGCAAGAACCCATTTAAGCAGAGAAGATAAGAGCTGCATGCATCTAGAGATGACTCTTGCTGGGGATTTATTGACACTGTGTACTGGAGAATGACATTCAGTTGTTTGTAATCTATATATAAAATACCTGGCATTTAATATAATTGTGCATTGTTTATTTTTCTGCAGTATAATTTTGATTTTATTATGTCCACTTAGGACTTGTACAAATTTCAGCATAAAGATAATATTCAAATGGATCACCCACATAGAAGTAAAACCCATAAATCTTTGTGTTATTTGCAAGAGACATCGTTCCAGTCATTACTTCTCCAAAAAGCCCTTTGTATTTGCATCACATCCAAACAAAACATCAGAACTTAGAATACTAAGCATAAATGTCTTCAGTATCTTTACTGTTCCTTTTATATCAACAAATTTCCTCTGCATGCTAGAAACTTAACTGAGGACCAAAAATGGCATTCATTTTCAGGCAAAAACCATAACATAATGTTTATTTTGAAGGCAGCCTATGGTGGTTATAGAGTCTTCAGTCCAGACACTCAAACAAAATGAAAATTGTCTGGATGCCCTAAAAAGGATACACTCAAGTCCTATGAAAGGACCATTAAAAAATGAGTGGAATAAATGCTCCTTGTAGAACTAAAACTTGGCCTTTGGGAGAAGGAGAAATCTGTATGCTAATGTAAAGTCTGAATACCTGTGAAATGACAAATCACAACCCAAACTGGGAGTTAATTCCCAGTAAAGAAAGGGCAGTCTGCTACTATTATTTCTATAGAGAATATTTAAAGGAAAGGGACTTTGAATATCAGTAGGTGTGAAACTGAGAGAGCTTTTGCTTCTGGGTGGTTTAGGCAGAGCCTAAGTGAGATCATTAGTCAGTGTAATTTTCAGCATACTCTTTGAGAAGACATCTTCAAAAGCTTGGAAACAATTTCCCATTTAGGAATTTTAAGAAGACTTTTTTTTTCTGAAATAAGTATATTACCTGAAGGAGGGATATAAAGTTTTTTTTGGCAATGTATGCAACCCTTCAATTTAATACATCAATGATGTAAAATTGCTGTCCATTCAAACTTACGAGATATTTTTAATTTAAATGGTACAATTCATCATTCTGTGACCTTCCGTTGCCTTCATGGATGCTCAAATCCATTTAAATACATGTTCTTTGGGGAGAAAAAATAAAGAAATTGTTATTCCAGGCACATTTCCAACAACCACAGTCTATAAATAAACAATTAAAGGCACATCAGTGTTCCACCACAAGCATCCTAACAAACTATATCCCCATTACAAAATGGCTAGCCATGAATTAAAACCACACCAACTGCAATAATTTTTGAATCTTAATACAAGGGCAGTTGTGCCAGCTCCTTATATAAGTCCCAGAATGCCTTCTCAAGTAAAAGACTACAAATTTTGGTTTTGCCACCTGCTTTCCTTCTCATTGAATAGCATGTGTGCAGCAGGTGCCTCACAGTTAGTGATAGAATGCACCAAGCCAGGCACATCAGGTTTGTATCCTTCTAAATCTGACCACTGTGAACACAGAAATTCCCAAAGCAACCTCCACCAATATGAGCCAAATAGTGCATAACCACACAAGAGATTAAGTGTTATTTAATAGAATTAAGCAGAGGACCACACTGACTTTCTCTGCCAAGGATGTACAAGAGGCCTCTCTGTAACTATTTCCACCTTTAAATGAGGTCACAGATAGTAAGGAATGTCACTGGCAATAAACAAGTTTGCTACAGGCTGGCTTTAACACTGCTGCACTCAGCATGTTAATGAGGATTACAGAACAGCTCTGTCTGGAGGGGGCCTCAAGAGGTCACCTGGTCTGACCTTTCACGGGAAAGGGAACCTTGATGGGATTGTCTAGCACCCTGTCTCCATCTGGAAAACCTCTTGTGATGGGGACTCTCCAGGCTCACCTCCTTCTCCAGCCCTTTGGTACATCATGGCTTAGCTCATATGCACCAAGCAAGCTCAGTGTATGTCACCATGGTGGCTGAAGGCAAGGCAGTCCCCTTAGTGACACGGATGTCATCCTTTGATTGCAAGTCTGGCCATTTAGGTGGTTGATACAACATCACAGATGTTCTGTCAACTGAGATCCAAATCTTTGCAAATTAAATATAAGTAAACTGCTGCCTTTTATTGCCCATAAGATTACTGAGACATGATGTGTGTACAACTTCAAAGTTTTCACTTTTCCCCCTCAAAATATGTTTCTAGAGTTGTTAAGCCATGGCTCTAGGGATTCTGTTCAGTGAATGGATGTCCACAGGCTGCAAATACTCAGCATAAATTTTTTGAGCAGTAACTTTTTAACAGTGAAGGCACGTCCTGCCTATCAACTGGTTGAGGCTTCAGAAGAGGACAAGGGAAAACAAAGGAATGCATATCAGAGCTGTGTGCAGAAGATAAAATATTCATGTCCTGATTTTTTATGAAACTAAGCAGATATTTATTTATTCTTTGCGGATTACTTTGTTAATTCAGCTCTTATCATGTGGGTGGATTCAATACTTACATAGCATTGCTATGTTCACATAACTCTGAAAGCAAGTCCTACTGCACAGTTCAACTGTAATATGCAATATAGCATCAGAAACAACATTATTTCCTCTTCTTACATAAATACCTAAATAGAAAGAACTCCTCTTATTTTTTAAACTTTTTTTGTGTCTTGTGAGGGAATTCAAATATTTCCGAAAAGACAGAGTTGTCTAAACTGAATTCAGACTTTAATTCTTCCTCCCTCTTAAAAGCAGCTTTGTAAACTGGGGAAAATGAGATCTTCCTGCCCACATATGAAACAAAATAAAACAAAAAATATTTTTCAATTATTGCAACTTGTAGCATCAGGAACTGAGGTTGTGAATATATACATGTACCTGCGAATGTATCAAACTTAAATATTCCACTTCATTTGCAATTTATTAATAAAGCAAACTGCTGTGTTCTTATTGGGATAACAAACATGCATATAAAATGTTGTAATAATCTTTCATGGATGATAGCTTTGTCAGTTCTCAGGTGAATAAAAAGCAGTTGTAACTTTTCTTCTCTTAAAGGCCATATTGACTTCCTTCTCGGGGTCAGTAACGAATAGGACAATAAATAAGGATAGAAAAATCTTTCTTCTTTTTTTTTCCTGAGGTTTTGTCTGGGTTCCAGATAGAATTAAAAAAGGATGAAAAATACTACAAATTTAAAATACCCAGGTCTTTCAAGCAAGGGAAACTATAGGTTGGGCATTGCAAATTTACAAGTTGAATGAATAGTAATTAAAAGTATCTGCTGTTTGAGTAGAAACAGTCTGTGAAAATTTGTTCAGCTTATTTCCACATTATTTCCTTTTCCTGACTTTAATACAAATTCAACATCAACATTTATATTCATTCGGATTTTTCTCATTTTGGAGAACAGATAATTTTGTATTTTTTATGACAGTGCTAGTTTATGAAATGTACATTGCACATTGGAGGTTTGAAGTGGCTTTCAGGTCTTAGAATTCGATTTTTCCTAATTTTCCATTGCCTTGGACTCAGTTCTTCAAATTTCTGACATTCAGCACTGAAACACGCTTATCTTCCATTGAAAAGCCATAATACTGCTAGTTGCAAAAACTTAAGTGTATATGAAGTCCAGTAAAGCTGAATCTGATGGATTTTCATGAAAGTTTAAAATTTTAAGTTATGAATTGTCCCTAGGTTAGCAATCAGGATGTTTTTGTAACACCCTTCAACTCTGACATCAGCACCTGTGGACCTTGCACAAAATTTAAATTGGATTACAATATAAAGCTATGATTTAACTTTACACTGAATAAATTATACCTTATCCTACACATTTTCCCTCTGTGCTATTTGTTTAGTTCCGGGGATGTATTTCTGTTTAGAGTTTTGAGGGATTTTGTGTGTATTTTTTCTTTAAAATAATACATTGCTTCTAGCTCTCCTTGGAGTAAGATAACTAATTTTGCCAGCATCCTCTTGCAAAAGTAATGAACTTGCTTTGCAATTTATCGCTCCTCACTATTAAGAAAATTACTTTGTTTCTGAAGAAATAAAAATTTGCTGAAATCTTCCACAGAAAGATATTACCGGCAGTTGCCTCACACAAAGCTAATGGAATATTTTTCATCATTTAAAAAAAAAAATTAAATGGCACATCACTAAAAAAGAAATTGTAGGGCTCTGCATAGAGTTTCCTCTTCTCCCCTACAGTAAGTGATTTTTTGGTTATTACTAATTGCTCTGTGTCTGGCTGGGATGGAGATTGTTATCTTCACAGCAACCCATAAAGTGATGTGCCTTGGATTTCAGGCTAAAGGAGCTTTGATAGCAGATCAGTGTTATCAGTGCTCACAGTGCACTCATGTTTTCTCTGTTTACCCCCCTGCCCCACAACAAACAAGCTGGGACAGGACACAGCCAGCACAGCTGACCCAAGGTGACCAAAGTGATACCTCCCCACCACCTGACATCATGACAGCATTAAAAATGCTTCAGCTCAGGCAAGAGAGAACACTTTGTGAGATGGTTGCATGTCTGAAAACATGACTGATCCCAGTGATCAGTTAGCCCTACTGATCCCCTTCAAGCAAACGTTTTGTAGAAAAGCAAAGGGTAACAGACACTTGGGTCTACCAACTAATTATTTCACTGATTTGTTTTGCTAAGTATTATCATGACTATACTAAATAAATAAATATAAAGGGAGGAAGATAAAGAGAGGCAGAGCTCTTACACTGAAAAATGTTAAGATGTGGAAAGTAGTGCTCTTCAGAAGAATAAGACCATGCTAACCACAAGAATTCACTTTTAGTTGGTGACTCTTTGATAGCTTCAAGAATACTTTCAGAGGCATTCCCAGAGAACAAACGTTGCATCAGAAAAATCACTACACGAGCCAGATATTTTTTGAGGTTAATAAATAAATAGTGGAAGCCAAAGCCTGAGAAGAAATGATTACTGAAATATTAGGAAAGCAAGAGGTGCCTAAAGAAAGAGAACTTCATCTCAATAGTTGCTAGATAACACTTCAGAGTGAAGAAAATGCCCAAGAGGTCAAGCACCATCTGATGAGCTTGTGGAATTTTTTTCCTACTCGATTACAGAACATGATTCCAGAGGTACTTGAATTTGAAAGGGGAAAAAAAAAAAAAAAAGAAGTAGTACAATAAATCTGTAACTTGTTTTGGCAGAGCTGCATGATGCAGGCAGGGAATTTAAATGCCGAGGTGTTGCTTCCTGCCAGTCTTGTAAAACAAACGGTATTGTAAATCAACATCAGAGTGAATATACAGTCACGTGAATGTCTGCTACATTCCAACTTACAGCTTCATATCTGGTTTTGAAAGCAGAACCCAAAAACCAGAATTGTAAGGAGCAATGGCAGCTGAAACATCTTGCAGCCAGCCCCAGAAGCACTGCTGTAGTAAGCCCAAAGGGGTTTACTTGCCATACTAAAAAAAAAAAAACAACAAAACCACAACTATCCCACAGTCCTTACCCAAATCACTTACATAACTCAGAGTTTGGCTGACAAGTGGTAAAGTATTGATAAACCAAATTTACAGTAAGGATACCATCACAGAGAAGAAAGAAGTCTTTTGGTTGTTGGTTCGGTTTTTTATTACCACGTTTCATTAGAGATAGTCTAGAAATATTACTGGTTCTTCTACCAAAAAAAAATAACACAAGGTCTACAGGACTGGCAGATAGTTATGGCTCTGAAGAATTAGAGATAACATATGTATTAGGCTTGTATCTGGTTCACCCAGGCTGAAGAAGCAAAGGGGTAAATGAGTTACGTATATATGTTACAAATGCGCAAGGAAACAAGGTCGGATTTCGTAGAATAGGTTGGGTTGGAAGAGATCTTAAAGATAATTTTGTTCCAAACCATATGTCATAGTAAGGGACACCTTCCACTAGGTGTGTACTTATTTCCAGTAAATATAAATCAAAAAGAACTAAAATCATATCATAATTCTACATTGTGAAAGACACTGAGTATGAGAGATTGAATCTAACAGCATTACTAAAAGGTATGCAAGGCTGCATGTCATGCTTGGAGCAAACAAAAACACTTTCATTTCAGAAGAAGATGAAATAAGTCTTAAGAAACTGGGCTGCATACCTGTGGTATGTTAGCATCTGCTTCTTGGCTTTGGCTCTTTTTAAAATATAAATATTTCTGATGTCTTTACAAAACAAGCAAAGGAAGGATTACTTGCTTTACATTTATTACTGCACTGTACCCAGACAGCTCCTTGGTGACTAACAGACACACGATGTGATTCAGCCTCACCCCGAGGGACATTTCCTCTTTTGCTGGAATATGACATTCTGCTGTTCAAGCAATCTCACAAACCCCGAAACATAAAGTCTCAGAGACAAATGATCTTATGACAAGAAGCAATCACAGATCTTGTATAGTGAGTGCTAGTACCTGACAGTGTCAAAACATCTATGCACATGGTGAACTCTCCTGATAAAATCTGAAGACAAGATTCAAAGATTGCTGAAGTCAATGTACGTATTTCCTTTTTCTGCATTTTGTTGCAGCTATAAAATCCTAATTCATACTTTGCAAAAAAAAAAGGTCACTTCTGCTCTTCTTCTAGCATAAAAACATCTTGGCAATAAGGGGTTTAGTGCTTCTGAATGAAAAGAAATAAAGTTCATATTAGAGCAAGCTAGAACCTGACTTAGTTTACATTACAGTGGTGCCCTGTATTGTCACTAGATAATCTCCAAAGGGTGATTCACCCCCTCTTTAACATCTATCTCATGACACACTGGAGGTCCTTATGTGTCTCTATTGATTTTATAAAGAATTCCCCCAGCTACAATGGACAGGATAAGAGTCTTGTCTCTTTTGTCATTCAATTACAATACCATCTGTATACTTACATTTTAAATACATGTGTGATGACAATCTATGGTCTTTGCTTCAGAGAACGTAAGGGGGAAAAAGTCATATATATGTGAAAGTTGTACATTCTGATGTAGCATATGGGATGAACAAAACCTGGACACTGCTCACAAGTTGTTTATGAGAATCTTACTCTGGCCACTCTGAAGAAAGTAGTTCTGCATGTTATCTTGCACATTTTAAACTAATGATATACTTTTAAATCTTTCAGCATACACTGTGAATTTGAACTTCAGGGATCTAAAATATGTAAATAGAAACAGCTGAATGAAAGCCACCAGAGAAACATCAACCATGAGAACTTTGCTGCATAAAAATTATGTACATGAAGGGCATAAATTTTTCTACTATACATGAAATGGGTTGATTTGAACAAATACAAGTAGGCAAAAGTAATTACAAAGTCATGAATTAGACAGTGGCTTAAAAGTGAAAGTCACATAGCACCACTGTGCATGACACCTTTCTACTGGCTGGAAACTAAAAGAGGATGATTTCAGTTTTGAAAGAAATCATGAATGGTATAGAGCCATTGGTTCATTCTCATCATGAGGAGAGGTGACATCATGTGCACACTGCTTCAGTCTTCAGATAATTTTTTACCAAAAGAATCTGATCATATATTATTGCATTGCTCTAATACCACCTAATTTACTTATAAGTTCTTCTTAATTTGTAAGTGATAAATGGGTGGATCATAACAAGCTCATGCTTACAACTACTGCTGTTCACAGACAATCTTTCTGAGTGCTAATACCCTTATGAATAGGAAGAAGCAATAGAAAGAAATTAAGGTATCTTTTTGCAAAACCCAAAAAGGCATAAATAAAAGGAGTCTTCCAGCATATGTGGTGTCCCAGTAAAGCCTTGGAAGGCAGGTGAGGGCAGAGATCATCCTTCAGTTACGACTGTCTGAAATGGCTGCTGTATGGGAAATCACAAGCTGAATGGGATGCTAGCTTGAAGTCTGCATTAAACTGACAGGTTTACATTAAATATTAGGAAAAAGTTCTTCCCTGTGAGGATGGTGAGGCCCTGGCACAGGCTGCCAAGAAAAGCTGTGGCTACCCCATCCTTTGAAGTGTTGAAGACCAGGTTGGACAGGGCTTAGAGAAACATGGTCTAGTGGAAGGTGTCCCATGGCAGGTGGGTGGAACTGGATGATCTGTAAGGACCCTTCCAACCCAAACCAGTCCATGATTTTATGTATCCACAAAACACTGAAACATGAACTCTGTCAGATAAAGAACTGCACTGCTGAAAGATGCTAACATAGATTCCAAGACTGAAATGAAAGGACTTCCCTTCAAGGTCTGTAAGATATGGTTGTACTCAAAGATATATCATGATAGATGTACATATACTTCTCTGCACACACACACACACACACACACACACAGAGTTGGACTCACCTTATTTAGCTGTAGCTATTTATGACAGGGCATGGACATCTTCCAGTGGACCAGGTTGCTCCAAACCTCATCCAACTGGTCTTGAACACTTACAGTATAACTCAATACACCACTGATGCAAAATACTGTGTCTGTAAAATGGAGAAAGTGAAAACACCAGTTATTGTACTTTTTTCACACAGCATGTGGACATATCTAACGGCTTTAATATTTTAACTATGCACTCAAAACACACAAACAATAGCCCAGGACATGCTAATGATTACTGATGTCATGCATTTATAAAAACTTAAAGGTTTGTTAGTAAAATATTTTTGTTTCCTATGATGTAGCTGAACTGAAGCTCCAAATGAGCTGAGAGTAATTAGAGCTGAAGATATCTGATGGAAACCCTGGCAGCTGTCCAGCTCACTAGGATTTGAATAAAAGCAGCAAAACTTTATTTCATCTGGTACAAACAAAACAAATATCATCACTGACGTGTATAAGAGAAAAAGGGGGAAGGGGTGCCACATACAGCCCTGGAATAACAAAATACAAAATAAGAGCAGTACTTCCAGAATATTTAATACGAAGAGAAAAGGTAAACTAACTTCATTTCAGCACAAGTGGCAGGAAGAAATTATTTCTTTGTTCTTCCTTACCTTTTCTGTTTCAGAAGCCCTAAATAAACTGAGAACAAGTTCTTCAGGCTTCAAGCTCTAACTCATTAGCTGTAACAAAAAAATCTCAGATAATAGATAATTAAAAATAAATATATGAATAGGATCAGGTGCACGTTAGTGTTGACAGATCTTGACCTGACAGTGGCAAGAAGGGGAACAATTAAATTAATTTTTTATTTTATATGTTATATTTGGTCCCATTATCAAAGTAGATTAATAGGAAAGGCTAAATATGAATGCTGTAACTTACATTTATAAAAAAATCTCAGACTTTACAGTGCACCACACACACTAATTTGGTATTTACTAAAATATAAAAACAATATAAATTTCTTCATGTCAAAAAAAAAGAAAAAAAAAGGAAAAAGAAAAAAGAAAAAAGAAAAAAGAAAAAAAGAAAAAAAGGAAAGTACTCTATTAATTTCAAGGAGTTATTACTAAGATTATTTTTACTCAATATAATAAAATTTTACATAAGCTGGGTTTTTTCTTCTCTCTGAATGCCATGAATAGAATTTGAAATATGCTTTCATTGTGCAGCAGCTGTATCAGCTCCTTGTGCTTCTTCTTTTGTACTGTTTCTACATTTGAGGATTGTAAGTAAAAGCACAAATGAAGCAGACAGAGTGCAATGTATCACATTCTGCTTCACAAAGAAACGAGCTTCTCTATTTAACTCTTTGGGATTGTTCCCGGGATTTCTTTGAGGAACATATACCTCTGAAAATTGCTTCCACGTATTTTCAGCAGAGGTACTGTGCCTAAGTTTAGCTACTTGTGTTAAGGCAGACAGTACTATCTGTGGAGAACCATTTACTTATGGAGATCTAACATGTTTGTTTCACAGTGGAATTACCCTTTCACTCTTTAATGCACTGCACCACCTTCTGCTGCCTTCACAAGTCTATTACATTTCCAGGTCTTGACTCAAGTTTCTGGGTTTAGCTACAGTTTACCTGTCCTGAATCTGTCCTAAAATGAATGCATGGTGTTGGGATACATGCCTCAATGCCAGCGAGTCTATACTCATACTTCTTATAACTTTAGGCTAAAAGATTTAATACTATAACTATTGAGGAGGTATGCTTTCAAAAATATCCTCTTGCAATGTTACCTTGCACAGAAGGTATGGCAATATAAGTGTAATTACACAAACTGAAGTAACAAGGAGAAAGGAAACAACTTTAACACCTGTTGACTGGTAGATGGGCAAATGTTTAAGTAAAAGTTGAGATAAGGATCAGATCTTAAGCAGCTGAGTTAGGTAAGAAAGTGAAAAACACTTTTCTAGAAGAAGTTACATGCCTAAATGGAAGGCTGGGCATGAAGTAAATGGAAGGCTGAGCAGGAAGTAATATAGAGAGAGGATTCAAAAGCTGCACTACTTGTTTTTTTAATTGTTTTGGGCCTTTGATATAAAAAAGATAGCAAAGACACTAAACACATGATAAGAGAAGGGAGAGAAAGGTTACTGGAGGAATTTAAAATGGTTTGGTACTAATAAGGCACATGTCATTTTTTGTTTCTATTATTATTATTGATAATTTATTATATAGTTAGCAATAATGATGATGAGATGATGGTGATGATGATGATGTTGGTAGTAAAGAAGTTTAACTAGTTGTGCTAATTAAATCTATTTAAAATGAAATTATGCTAGCTGATTTGCTCAATAGGTTTCTTGGATTAAGATTACCTTTACTCCTGCTATAGAGAACAGCCTCCTTCTCACAAATAATTGGTGAGAAAGTCAGATAACAATACCGGGGCAGGGGGGAAAGACAACAAATATCTACAATAATTCATAATATATTATGTTGAGTGAAATCACATCCTGAATATTAAATATTATGTTCACTTCTGATCTCCACAGTACAAGAAAGACAAGGAATTACTGGAGAGGGTCCAGATGGGCCACAAAAGATGATGAGGGGTCTGGAGCATCTCTCATGGGGAGAGACTGTAGGAGCTGAGCCTATTTAGTCTAAAGAAGAGAAGACTTCTTAAAGAAGAAGGAAATCTTGTTAATGCACATCAACATCTCGAAGTCAGATGCCAAGAGGAAGGCACCAGACTCTTTTCAGTGATGCCTAGTGACAGGATGAGGAATAATGGCCATAAAATAAAGCACAAGAAGTCTCATCTCAACATAAGGAAGAAGTTCTTTACAATGGGGGTGGCAGAGCACTGGGACAGGTTGCCCAATAAAGTGTAGAGTCTCTGTCTGGAGATATTCAAAACCCACCATGACCTTGCCTTGGCAGAGGGGTTGGATCTGCTGAGATCCCTTCCAACTCTAACTACTCTGAGATTTTATGGTATTTTGTTTCAAAATATTATCTTCTTTTTTTCCTCTAGAGATGACAAGGGCATGAATCTGAAACTGAAGGAAAGCTAGTGTAGATAACTCACATGTTAGGCAAACCACAAAAACAGCAACATGGTGGAAACAGTACTCTGAGACAGACCCTTAATGACTCAGATATTCTGAATTACTTTTAAAAAGGAAGTGCTTATTTCTGTGTGGGGGGAAAAGATATCAAGTGTTGCAAGACACTTCACCATACTTGTACTCAGGGCTCTAATGAAATCACCGATGGTTGCCAATATATAAGCACAAAGTACTTAACACATTTCTCAATATTGCCATTACAGGAGTGGGAGAAAAAAAACCCTTAAATTTAATCTAATCTTAGTTCTCTTGCAACAAAGAAATTATATCTTCCCTTTTTTGTTTGGCACCGACCCTCAAAGTCAGAAAGTTCTGGCTTTAAAGAAGTGTCAGACTCTTCTGATGAGAGATAATTCTTCCCCCTAACCATTTGCTTAGACAAAACCAGGATCAATGGATACAGCAATGGGACAGAGTTTACCTTGTCTAGTTGAATCTCCTGCCTGGTGGGTTTCAAATATTTAAGCTCACAGTTCTGAATTAGATGTTGGACTTGCTGAATTCTCTTTTGCACATAGACTTGGAGAAGAAAAGTCAGGCTTTCACACTCTATCATTGGACTGTGAAGGAAGATCATAGTAAGGTAACATTATTATACAGTTTTGTACATCAAACATTTGTAAAATGTAAAATACTTGTAAAATTTGTACATCAACAATTTTATATACAAACATCTTGTCAAACAAGCCATTTTTTATTATTCTTATATGACTGTATTGTTATGCCTGACTTCTTAGAAGAACAGGTAGTAACCCACTGGTTCAGTGCTTTCCCACCCTCAAATCACATGACACGAGTTAAAATATCTGCAAATGATCTGGATGGTGGTGGAAGTGCACCCTCAATTTGCTGCTTATATGACACTGTGAGGACAGGCAGGTACTAGGAGGAGTGGGTGATATGCCAGAGGGTCGTGCTGTCATCCAGAGGGATGGAGAAATGGGTTGACATAAAGATTGTGTAGTTGAAGAAATGCAAAGCCCTGAAGCTGGGAACAGTAAGCCCAGGCACCAGTACATACTGGGACCAACCAGCTGGAAAGCAGCTCTGCACTAAGCCCTAGGGGTCCCGTTGGACTAGAAGGTAACAGTCAGTGAGGTTGTTAAAGTAAGCACCCAAGAGTAATAAAATCATAAAGTGGCACAATTTGGAGTAATGGTCCAAGCTTTTTAATTTTTTTTTGGGGGGGAGGGTGTGTGTGGATGTGTGTGTGGGTGTGGGGGTGTGTGTGTATGATATGAGCTTGGTATTATTAAATGCATTACACATTTTCTTCCCTACCCCTTCTGGGATTTTATAAATGAAAACTACATTATGGCATTTTGCTCAGATTTGTAAAATCTGCTGGTAACATTTGAAATAAAGAAAAGTTTTTAATAATTGCTTGTAAATACATAGCTCAAAATACAAGAAATTATAGGATTGGTCTTGTAAACAGAATAAATATAACTTCCTTTAATGCTACAGCACTTGTGCATTTTTTATTCCCTTGACAGCTCTTTCCTTTTCAGGTTAATCTTCCAAAACAGTCAGACAACTGGATTCTCCTTGTATTTCACTAGAAGCATTAGGTTTTCCCTTGCATTTGTAAAAAAAGCTGGGTATATTTCACCCAGAATGACTACATTTTTGTTTATAGGAACTGATATTTCAAAATTGTAAAACAAAACTCAAGGTTGAAGCACATACTTAGGAAAGTAAATGTTATCCACATAATAAAGAACTTCAAGAGAGGAGAGAGGACCTCCTTTTCTGCTTCCTTTTTTGCTTTTCCTTTAAAAAGCAATGAGATAGATCAAACTAAACCCATGAAACACAAAAAAATGGAAAAGAAAAATCCCTGTATTTTTAGACTAGCAATAGAACAGTTATTTTCAGAAGTGTATGCCTGAGCAAATGTCTCCATTTTCTATAGTACTGGATCTTATTAAACAAACAGAACACTTAAGTAATGACAATAACCCAGCACTGTAGTAAATGTAAAATATAGACAAACACATAAAAGCTATGGTCTTTCATGTGCAAATGTAAAACCTTTACAAGTTCCCTTTACAACTAAATGGGAGAGAAAACTTTGAATACAAAGAACACTAATTCTCTCATCAGTGAGACACAGTGGCATTTTTCTGGAAGATAAGCATAACAAAAAAAAAAAGTTACTGAGGTTTTCAGTGAAAAATAATGCCTTTGTTCAATGGCATAATAGCTGGTAAATGACAGCCATGTAGAACATCAAGAATACTTTGTGTGTTTAGTGAGAATTACAAAGCTGATCTAAGAGCATTCCCAAACAAAGGAATGGGCTAATACATTAGATTTAGTGATAGTTTCCTCTGCCGATGGACAGTGTGGGATATGGTTCTGTCAGACAAATGCCAGAGGGTCAGCAGAAAAAAATCCTAAACACTTTCATATAAGTCTCTGCCATTTTTTAGTCCACTCACCTTCTACGCAAGAAAACTTCACATATATATGTATAGACAGATATACATGAAGTATGCATAGCCAAGAGCTAAAGAGAACAGATGCACTCTTCCTTTGGTGTAATGTGATTGTGCCTGAGTGACAATGCTTAAAACACAATTCCATGTATCTGTTATCATCTATATTAAATAATTGCAGTAACACTTTTTAATTTAAAAAATTATTCCCACCTTTCAATGATTAAACATGTTCCTTTTATGCAATCAGAATTAAGTATTAACTGCCAAAAGCAGAAAATTAACTTGATGTTAGTCATTCAAGATATATAATTTTTCTGTTGTTTTTGTTCTTCTAATAGGGGCATATAGATTTAAAGCACTTTATCCAGTCCTCCTCAGTTACCTCCTTTGTATGTTCATCTCACAGCTATTCAAATAACCATCATTTTACATAGTGGTTTTACAGAATCTAGCCTGATCTTAGAAGAACATTTCAAAATACTTTAGTGCCATGTTTCACTGCACAGGATTTGAATGTTTTCACATAAATTGGTGGTGGGTTTTTTTTGGTTTTTTTTGGGGGGGGGGTTTGTTTGTTTGTTTGAATAGGTACTTGCACTCAAAGAATTCAGTTTTTTAAAGGAAAGACTGCAATATGGTAGTTCAGATGGAGCATTTGTACAGTTTTTGTTCTCAGCAGTATGTAGGATTATTGCTGGTCTTACAACTATCTCTTCTTTTGTTTCTATGTAAATGCCAGCCAATATGACATGTGGGGAGAAATACTCATGGCATACTACAAAGCAGTTTGCATACTCTGAATAAGAGAAACACTGAACTTCACTGAAAAAAAAAAAAACCACAACAAAAAACCCAAAAAGCATAATTATACGTTCAGAGGGCATTACCAATTGTGCAACACATCCTCTCTAACTGTGAGTCAAACTGCATCTGGTTTCCACTACAGAGAGCCTGTAGTAGATCAGATCCTATTTGAAAACAAATTTGTGAAAACAGCTTACATCAGGGTGAGACAATAATGCCATTTTTATGTATATTGAGTGGAAATCTGAAAAGGTTGAAATGTTTCTTAAAATACATAGAGGCTTTGGCATTTGGCTTTGCTCTGTTTCCCTCTCAAAATATCTGAGAAAGAAAATTCAAGGGACTGAATTAACCATTTTAGTTATGACAACATACTGTACTTACTATGCACCATGAAAATCAGAACAGAACAAAACTATTTCAAATTAACACAAACATTTCTCTCCCAAAGCAATAGAATCTTAAGCAATCAAAACAAGGGTGAGTTGATGTTCCTCTTTTGTTCCAGAGCTTGAAAATGTGATGCTCCCAAAAGCTTTTTAAATGGTTTGGTATTGACTACTTTGCATTACTCTGATGTTCCATTGAAATGACTCTTCTAAATTGAGTGGGTTTGTACAAGAACACTGTTAGCAGGCTTTCTTCCTTATCTTACCTAAATAGGTTTTAAGGAATGACACATCCCATCTGGATTTCTTAGGTTTCTTTCACCCTTCATCCTCCATTTCTATGAGCAGAGGGAATCAGTTCTTGAAAAATGAGATGACTGAGGTAAAAAGAATTGATTTTCCCCCTCTGCTCTGCTCTGGTGAGACCCCGCCTGTAGTACTGTGTTCAGCTCTAGGGTCCTTATTATAAGAAGGATGTGGATCTGTTGGGACAAGTCCAGAGGAGGCCAGAATGAGGGTCAGAGGGATGAAGCGCGTCTGCTATGGAAACGGGCTGAGAGAGTTGGGGGTGTTCAGCCTGGAGAAGAGAAGGCTCTGGGGAAACCTTAGAGCCCCTTCCAGCACCTAAAGGGGCTGCCAAGACCTGGAGAGGAACTACTGGCAGGGGCATGGAGTGACAGGACAAGGGGGAATAGCTTTAAATTGTCAGAAGGCTGAGTTAGATTAAATATTAGGAAAATATTCTTCAGTGCAAGGGTGGTGAGGCCCTGGCACAGGTTGCCCAGGGAAGCTGTGGTTGCCCCAGCCCTGGCAGTGTTCAAGGCCAGGTTGATCAGGCCTTGGAGCAGCCTGGGATAGTGGAATTAGATGATCTTTTAGTTCCCTTTTAACACAAACCATTTTGTGGTTCTATGATTCAATGAATTGCTGTGTTAGCTTTCCACATTCTTAACAATTTTCAGTATTTCTATTAGCCTTTTCTTTTATGCTGTTGCTTTTTAAACATAAAATAAAGCAGTGAGCTGCAGTTAACATCAGTGATTTTCTGGACTTGGACAACAGTCTGCAGTATTAAATTTCCATAATACTTAAGACTCTGAAGAATGTTAGTACAACTTCTGTCTTCTCAGAATGCCACTTGTGTTATTCAGTTCTTTTGTTTTTAAGTATTTGAGGTACATCCATTTCTATCTCTCTTTCTGTGTACTTTAAAACATGCTGTGGAACCACCCAGCTCAGAGATACCTCCATTAGCAGAGTAGAGCCTATGTGCCATATTGGACACACTTGATGTTAGATGAGCTGTTCTTCATCTAAAATAAGGATACAGAAAGATGGCATGGGTCTCTTAGTGCTACCTTTGAATTAAAAAATAATTACAGCATGGTATTGAGTTAAGAGGAGTCTTCCTTTTGACGCTTGTTTAATTCATCATTATACATTATCGTTAATATTGAAAGATATTTTGCTAATCTGTGCAACAAAACAGCAAAGGAAAAATGTAACTCTTCATGAAGGCAGAGGAAGACATGACAAAAGATACAAAAAATACAAGCAAAGGTACAAAAACAAAACTAAGAGAACAATGTTTCCCATCTCCCTTCTTCCCCCTCCACTGGAAGGAAGTGTGATAATGGTTTCATGACACAGCTGAGCAGCCCTCCTTCCAGATGTGGGCATGTCTTGGCCCTTCATATGAATTGCTATCACCCTGCAAGGCATTTAAGAAAGCAAGATAGGAAGTTCCTAATGCTTTAATACGGCAATTTTTACATCTGAAACATGGTATCTTGTACCCTGTGGTTGGATTAAAGTCTATATTAACAGGATTGCTGTTTTTCAATGAATCTCAGCAATTTAAGATCTTAAGCAGTTGGTAATGTGTAAAACTCTTGATATGACACTGATAATAAAGTTTTCATATTGCTGCTTATGGAATTGTTGGTACAGTACTCTCACTATAGCACTGCAGAACAATTCATCTGAGACCTTGCTTCTCCACTGACATGGTACTACTCTCAAATATGCCATATTTTCTGTACCTGATAGGCAGGATTTGTTTTAATTTCTTCCTAGAGTCTGATATGATCCATGATCTTAAGTTTGGTGATGAGGCATGGTAAAGTTCTAACAAAAATAGTGTATATACTTGCTATGCTGGCATCCAAACTGAGGGATAGAAAAAGGCAGAATATGGCCAAATTCATACAAGGTGTTCATACAAGGAAGCAATGTCAGGCATTCCTGTTGTCCAGGTACCCTATTCCCTGGGAAACAGAGGTGATGCTAATAGGTGGATTGGCTGGTTAGGATGGTAGAGTGTTTGGAAGGGTGGGAAAGCAAAGGAGGAAGGCAAATGCAGAAATACTAGACAGTTTGGCACAGATGTAACTAAACAAATTTATGTTGATGCAAATTTTCATTCCCACAAGAATACATTATCCCGAGGAAATGTGAGTTACAGATATGTGAGTTCAGTTGTACACTGGAACAGTATCTTTTGCACTGCTGTAAATCACATACACAAGCCCAAAACATTTTCAATTATTATCTGCTTTAATTGAGGCATGGAATAGCCAGGCTTTCAAAGGCAAGCCCAATTAAGAGTAGCAAGTTACCACAGGAGGTGATCTGTCAGTCCTCTACTCCCCTGCTAATGCACAAAACCTCAGAAGCACCAATATTAAGAAGCATCCTTTCTGAGTGAGAAGGGACACTGTCTTCTCTTGTGCAGATGTAACATGAGCTAATCTGCTGCTATAGAGATATCTCTCCCTACAGTGAAAACCAGATTTAAAAGATGGAGCAGTAGGCTCAAATACCTACAGAGTGAAGACCAGTGAAGACCACTGCCAGCTCTAAATCCATTAGAAAGGGACTGTAACCTTGTCTGAAATCTGCCAGTCTGACTTTGTTCCTCTGGGAATTGCTGACCACTATCTGGCATGAATTTAGGCAGAAGCCAGAACCCTTTATTCCCATCATGGTGCCCCCATGCTCCCCTGCTGCAGGGACTAGATGTGCCTATTCCTTGTGCATGCCAAGGCAGCTCCTTGTTTCCTTTTTACTGTGTACACTTCAATTTCTCATTAGTTAGAATAGAAATATTACTAGTATTTAGCCTTCCCTAATTTTCTATTCACTGTGCTAAACCCTGCTACTGTTATAAGCACATATACTGCTGCTTACACAGTACAATTTCCAAAACACAGCAAAAGCCTCGTGTATTCATATTATACACTCTGTGATTGATATACTTCTCCAAAGAGTTCATCTTTCACTGTTTTACAGAAATAAAGTTAGAAAAATCAATCTGTCATTGCTCATTATGAGGAAATGGATATCCCTGCAAATTGTGCAATATCAGTGAAGCTTGCAAAGCTATTCACAGGCCCTGAAAAAGCAGCAAATGAACAACTATATACTAGCACATCTTGGAAAATCTTGGATTAAATTTAAACAGTGTTAATGAGTTACCATTTAAATGTCAAATGAAACTAGTATTATTTGTAGCTAACTGCTGCAATAATTGCCCCTATGTAGCAGGTGCCATACATCAGATGCAATGTTTGAGCTTCCACTTTTTCCTAATCATCATGAATGTCATGTTGAAGCATATATATAAGACTTCTATACCTTTCAAAGAAATTGGGTTCAGCATTATCACCATTAAATCTTTAGGTACCTCTGATTTAAATAGAATAGTGAAATGACAGCTATTTTAATTGCTTAATACCTTTTAGAATTCAATCCACAATAAGTTAAAATGGAATAATCACAGTGTGAGTATGTTTAGGTTATTCTAGAATGAATTACATCACTCCTTAAAACTTAGACTACATATGTTCCTACTCCTAGTAGTTTCATGCTCTGGAACTGATTTAAAAGTCAACAACAGAAATACAACTAGCTTAAGCAAATTGTTTCATACAAGTAAATTCCATTACAAGCAATAAACATAATAGTAATGGAAAGAATGATAAGTAGACTATGTGAGAAGTAAAAGTTTAGATTAACACATTGTAAGGTCAAGAAGTTTAGGAGTCTGGGCAGTTACATAATATAAACCACAGCATTTTACCTATTAAATCTTGCAGTTAGATTAATTTAGTGCCTTAAGTCATAGAATCCTATAACAAAAATAGCTAAGGATCACAGTTACCATATTGAATTTTAACAATCGATTTCTTCTTTCTAACTGAGAAACATACCTTAAGGGAAAAATTCATCCCATGATGGAAGACATATAGAAATTAAACTGTAAGTAGAACAATAGGATACGTAAATTATCCCAGTGTAACATATGAAGGAACTTGCTCCATGTGAGTATATACATAAGGAAATAGGAATCTTCATATACAGAATGGATGGCATAGATGTGTAAATATGACCTTAAACAGTTACTCATTTTGCAAATGCATTTTATATGTCTCTCATGCAAATACTACTTTCTGTACAGTCAGTAAGTGTATACAGAAGATTTGATGGCACCATATGAGCAGACATTTTAAAACTTAATTGGCTTCATACAGATCTGATGTCCAGGAAATTAGATCTGGCTACATCTTAGATAAAGAATCAGCATTTATGAATCAGCATTTTCTCTCCTTACTTTTCAGTTTTCAATGACACAATTAATGAAGACATTAATTTAAAAATGTAGGTCAAAAATAATTTTTTTCCTCCCTGGAAACTAAAAAGAAAATTTTAAATTCAAAGTAACTTCCACTGTTATTATCTTATAAGCTTCATTATATAAACATTCCTTGAAAAGACCAATCTATAGCTTACATATATACATTATATTACATTATATTACAGCTACATCTAGAGTTTTACTCTTTAATTGTTCTATTAAGCAGATCCTCAATTTCTACCATCAATGCAGAATATGAGTCTGCTGGCTAATATATGCACTAAAGATTTTTGTTGATTTTTATAGGTTATACATATAGCTATGCCTGACAGAAATATCCTTTATTTAAATACAAAATATAGGTAGATGTTTTATATTAAGCCATGGAACTAATAACCAAAACCTGAGAAATTATTTTACTGAAATGAGTGAGAATGATGCATTCCTCAATGGTGTTATTAACTGTTTATTTAAAAATTTTAGAGTAAACAGCACAAAAAATTACCCAAATTTGAAACGAAAGACAGTCCTCCATGCAACAGCTGGGTTTATCCTGCGCAGGTTACATCACTGGTCTCAGAGGAAGTTCTGTAGGTGTTAAGAGTATAGTTATATTTTCCTGTTTGTTCATTCTTATCATGCTGTTTTCCTTTCCCTAGCTGCTGTAGAAGCACCTATACAAACATCCAAAGGATACCTAAGCAGCTGCAAAAATATGAAGATGTTTGTCAACATGTAACTTTTGTCCATCAGCAGCCAGAGATACACTGCAGAAACCTAAGCTCCATCATTACTGAGAACCTTTATGAAAGTTAGATGTAATTAACTAAGCACGGAAATTATTACATGCAAATATTTTCATGTTTGAAACTGGAAAAAAAAAAGCTGTCCTTTGCAAATCGGTTTTTCATTTCTTCTTATGGAAAAAACTCAATAACTAACAAATCAGTTTCCAAAGATGAGGATAATTTTAGTGTTACTTAAAACTTAATATAATTGTTCAGTGTATCTATACATGGAGTCAGTATGTACAGGCTCATGGGAGAATCCAAACATTCTTTTTATGAAGGCATAAATTATAAATATAGGTAAGTATAAACAGTAAGGTTTCTCTTGCATTTAAACACAGCCAATAATATGGGATTTTAATAAAAGGATCACAGCCATTAAGAAAGACTGACAGAGCAATCATGTAGCACTTTTTTGTATGCTACTAAAGTTAAAGAGGTGTTGGGTTGACAGAGTGTCATGGTTTAAAAGCCCAGCCAGCAGCCAAGCCCCAGGCAGCTGCTTGCTTACTGCCCCACCAGTAGGACTATGGAGAGGATTGGAATGGTAAAAGCCAGAAAACTCACGGGCTGAGATATAGACAGCTCAACAGAGAAAGCACAACCCATGCACACAAGCAAAAAAAGGAATCAACCCACTGCTTCCCAAAGGAACGTCGTTGTTCAGCCATCTCCAGGAGACAGGGCCCCATCACACGTAATGGTGACTTGGGAAAAAAAGGTGCCATCATTCCCAATGTTCTCCCTCCTCCTCCTTCTTATCTCAACTTTTTATACTGAGCATGATGCCACATGGTCTGGAATGCCCCTTTAGTCAGTTAGGGTCACCTGTCCTGGTTGTGTCTCCTCCCAGCCTCCATGCACCCACAACTTCCCTGCCAGCATGGCAAGTGTATGAAAAGCAATATATGTAGCACGACAGCTATGCAGGAAGGAAGAAGCAGCACTCCCTGTAACTGTTTCTTTTATGCCTGTGGGAGTACAAGGGGAAGAACTGGAATAGCTGGAGCATTCCAGGTTCTTCATTACAGGAGAGCTGCTTTCTTATCATTCTGTCCTATGACAGAAAGACTGAGAATTCCTCTGCTGCTATTAATTTCTGAAATAGGAGAACACTTCAGAAAAGCAGAAATAAACTGTGCTCAGGCAGAAGAGAGAAATAGGAAATAAGGAGTGAAAGGGAAGGTTTTGTGGTATTTGTATCTACTATCCAAGCAACACCTTCTCTTTTAACCACAGAAATACTGTGTCACACTTTATGTGGCTTTTCAACATAATAATTAGGGTGTTTAACAGCTTTCAAATGTTGAAAAAAACCCTTATTGATTCTCTGACAAATCTGTGAAATAGCTTCTTACTTTACTGACGGGGAAGGAATAACCTTGCTCAGACTACTTGCCCAATGCCATACAAATCAGTGACAAACCCAGCCTGAACACCTGAGCTCCTAATCGGGCACACACCTGCCAGGAACGCCTCCCCTGTGCCACTGTTCTCACAGTATGTACTGTTACATTAGCTCAAACTAGGGAACCTGCAAATACATGCATGTATTTTCAGGGAATCTAGCCTGACACCATTATGACACAGCAGGGATGAAGGACTGACTATCCTAGTGCCATTTATACCATGTATTTGCAGAAGCTCAAGAATTATCAAGAAAAATATCGTTTCACTTGCCCCTTCATCCAAATACATCCATTTATACAAAAGTCCCATGAAGGCTTGTAGCTGTAGTTTTGAGTAGTCCTGAGAGGAGCAAGGAGTTGGATCCAATGATCCTCATAGATCACTTCCAATCCGAGATATTTCATGATTCTAAAGAGGCAGTTGACTTGCAAGACTTAAGAAGTGACACAAGGGCATGTGTAGCACCTCCAGCACGACGGGTCTCAGGATGGCAACTTTGCCTGCAAAGTGAACAGAAAAGGTGTGTCGGCTGCAGGGAGGTGACAGCTCAGCTGATATTACTAGGAGCTCTTTCTCTGCAGAATTCTTTTCAAATTCAAAACTCTTCTCACCAAAATAAACCTCCTGAAGGAGTGTTGTAGACACATTACCCCCTTCTGAGTGAAATTCTTAGCACAGCTGTCCTTCTAGTCCCCACGCCCCCACACACATGCTGCTGCTCTGGAAGGCACTTAGAAAAGCTTGCCTCATAAAGGGAATATTTTAAATATTTACACTGCATTTCTATATTTAGGCTTATTGCTACTACTACAGAGACAAGGCTGTGTTAAAATTATTTTGTTTAATAACCTGTGAGAGAAAGCAAGAAGCAGTAAAGGGAAACCCACAGAGAGAGCAGCCTACAATATTCTTGAAATTACAATTCCTTAAAGTAGAAAAACAGCAGTAAATGGATATTTATATCTCAGTGTAAACTGAGAGCTAGAGCCAGCTTCTCTTTTCACTGTGACCCTGGGCATAAAACCAGCATAATTCCATATGTCTTAGCTGTGTAAGTTGGAAGCAGAGTTTGCCCTCAGAAGGAAAGATATGAAACTGTTTCAGAAGATTAAAAGAGCTTTAGAGCTGTGAAAGTGGGAACAGTAGTTTGTTTTAGTGGCCTCAGGAAAAATTCACTTAATACTTTTGGGTAATGCAAAGCTTTGAAAACCTGAATGTTTAGATGCCTTCTGAGAACTCTAGAGAAACATGCAAGTGTAAACGTGCTGCTATTGTCAGCTCTTTTAACACTGGGGGAAAAGAAATCTAAATATATCTACATATTGTATTGCCTGGTAATGGCAATCACATGATGTCTTCTTGATCGCAGAGGTACTTAGGTGTGAAGTGAAGCTGATGTACCAAGTAAACCCACTTAAGGGAGAAAAATGGTTGAAGGTGAAGGTAGGTATAGGTTTGCATAAGGTGGGATTGAGAGCTTGAGTAACACGACAAAAATACAGTTTCAGGGAAGTACAGAGTAAAGTAGCAACGGAGTCACGGTTCTTACGAGGTAAAGAGTACCACCAGAATGAACTTTTTAAATTTATTGATAGAATAGAATCAGAATCATTAAGGTTGGAAAATAGCACCAAGATCATCGAGTCTAACCATCAACCTAACACTGACCGGTCCACAGTGAAACCACGTCCTCAAGCACCACACCCACATGGTTTCTGAACGCTTTCACGGATGGCGAGTTCACCGTTGCCCCGGAGCCTGTTCCAGCGCTTGACCATCCTTTCAGTGAAATATTTTTTTCTAATATCCAGTCTAATGCTCCCTTGATAAAATCGTTTTCACTTGTTCTATCAGTACCTGAAGGGAGGGCGTAGTGAGGTGGGGACTGGTCTCTCCTACTGTGTATGCAGTGGCAGGACCAGGGGAAACGGCCTCAAACGGAGACGGAGGAGATTCACATTACACCGAATCATTAAGAATAAACTGAGCTGGAAGACATTTAATGGCCTTTCTTCACTGTTAGGGTGCTCAGGCATTGGAACACGTTACCTAGGATGTAATGGAGTTACCATTCCTGGAGGTGTTCAAAAGGCATCTGGATCTGGCGCTGGATCATAAAGGTTCAGAGTTACAGTGCTCATGTTGGGTTGGACTAGTGAATCCTAGCCTAGTCCCGCGCGTTGCCAGCCCCTGTGCGGCGGAACGAGCCCTTTGTTTCCCCGGCCCACACGGCCGCAGCCCTCCGCGCCCGCCGCCCCGCGCAGCCCGGCCGGGGCCCTGCCGCCCGCGCAGGCGCAGAGGTGCCGC
>VZSE01005678.1:76134-104823 GCA_013398275.1 Promerops cafer
CGCCGCCGCCGGGGAGCTGGGGCACTGCCCCGCCTTGTGCCGGGGCCGGGCGCCGGAGCCGCAAGGCCCTTTCCTGGTCGGCGGCGGCCCCCCAGGCGGGCCGGCTTTGTGCTCGGTTCTGGGGCTGCTGGAGCTGGGAGCGGGGCCAGCCCCTCCGGCGGCCACTGGGGCTGCCGATCCTGGCTTCCCCCCGCTGCCGCCGCCGCCGCCCCCCGCCCCGTTGGCCGGGGGTCTGGGGACAGTGGACGAGGGAGACTCGCTGGACGGGCCGGAGTACGAGGAAGAGGAGGTGGCCATTCCGCTCAACGCGCCCCCCACCAATCAGTGAGTACCCACCGCCCCCGCCTCAATCCTTGTGGGGAGTGGGTACCGCGCTGCCGGGCCCCCACCGCTAGCCGGGGAAAGTGTGTGTCAAACTCGGCTGGAAGTCTCGCAGAAGTTCTGCGTCCCACCCCTTCACCTTCCCTCCCTCCTCCGGTTCCGTTCCAGCAGGAAGTTTGCTTCACGGGGATACTGCCCGGGGTCTGCGGAGGGCAGCCCACCCGCAACCCGGGAGGGTGAGCGGCGGCAGCAGGGAGGTCGGGCTCCTTCCCCTTCACCGGGAGCTGGTCCTCCGCTACTGAGTGGGATCAGCTCATGGGAAAAAGGCGGTTGAATTAGTTCTTTGCAAGTTTTCGTAGCAATACTGCAGGCTGCCAGGAAGAGTGAGCTGTTACGGTTGTGGTTTAAACTACCTATTGGGGAGACTTTTCCAGTCACTGGTAGCCCCTTCTCAGTAGAGCCATAAACTTAATTTCTGTAAATAGATTAAAAAACCCTATCCATGGCATAAAAGAGTTTATTTACTATGTCATCATTTTGTATTGCACTGCTTTCTGCTGGAAAAAAAAAGTAACAACTTTTCCATTTCATATAGAAACACAGCCAGAGAGTAATGCCCACATGTTGGATCTTTTTAGAAATTCAGGCAATCTTGAATCATGGATTTAAAATGAATTAAAATAATTTCTAATTTTAAAAGCATTAACAGCAGGCTATTTTTATAAATGTTTTAACTCCCTTGCTGCTCAACCAATTTAAGGTGCTTTCATTTAGGTTATGCTTGGAGAGACAAGACATTTGGAATAAACTGTAAACTTATAGTTAGGTTTTATTGTATGTGTCTGTAAATCAGGTTAATTTGGATTCCTGCAGTGCTGGTAATAGAAAGAATCTTGCACTAGAGGCAGACTAGTTCTTTGTTTAAGTTGTGTGAAATACAAGATGAGATAATGTTATATAGAGTCCATATAATCAGTAAGTACTCTAAACACAACCTTTGGATTTCACTGTAGAAAATCTGCAGGTTTATGCAAAGCACTTCCAAGGTGTGTATTAGAATGGAAAATAAAGCTTTTCTTCCATATCCTTATATTCTTCCCAAAATGAAATGATTTCAGAGGTTTACATTTTTCATTAGTATTGTTTATATAAATATGTTGTTTCTGAAATTCTTGCAAGTATAGTGAATAATTTTGAGGGTAACACACAGTTGTATTTAAAGAGATATATATATATATAGATAGGTCAGAAAGTTAACCTAAGAATCAGTGTGAATTTTGAGTTCTTTCTTTATATTCTGTCACAACTTGACTGACAGAGTAAACTTCTGCATTATGTTACATATTTTTAGGATTTCAGGAGCTACTGTCATTTTAAGTAGGACATAAAGTTGTAATATTATAGGATTTATTTTAAAATTAATCTCTCTAACCTTGGCAGGCTTCCTAGTAGTCCTTTATCCTTATAGTTTCTGAACTTTGTGTGAAAGTTTGTAAACATTAAAGCCTTGTTTTCTGAAGACAGTGTTTGAATAGTCTTAAACTTGTAGAAGTCCCTAATGAACTAGAAATAGGATTAGGCAGTTTTGAAAGAAATCTGGGAAGTGAAAGAACATAAAAAGCAAAGTTACTTCTTCAGGATTGTGTGCCAAGCACGTGAGGGACAGGATTTTGCTTTTCTGGTTTGCCTCTCTGAAAAGTTCAGAGTGCCTCTGTGAGACCTAAGTTTCTCAGAGAACTGAGGAAAAAGCCAAAAATCAAGCTTTGTACAATATTTCTGGAAAGCAGGGAAATTGTTCATGAGTAATCAGTTTTTGATACTAAATTAATTGTTACATCTGCAATTCTGAGTGAATTTTTCAGTCAAAACATTATCTTAAGCAATACCGTAACCATGTGCAAACATCACGGTTAACTTTCAGAAACGGATGTTAAGGTTTCTGGCAAGGAGGACAGGGTAGGGGAAGACTTCAGTCCTGATTTTGTTTTTGCTGAGAAGGCTGCTTACCTTACACAGGGCCAGGGCATAGCTCTGTAGTTAAATGTTCTTCCATTGAAGAATGTAATACTGGAGCAGACAAGAAGTGAAACACATTTAGAAATTGATTCAGAAGTTTTTTATTTGTGATTTTTATCCTTGGTGTGTGACTTTTCCCTCAAATATTTAAGTTGTCTGATGGTTTAGAATCTTTCTTCTGTTTCATTAATCCCTTATTTCTGCTATGCAGCATCAGTTTTTACCATTCTCAGTTAAGTCATAAAATTGGATATGGCAATAGTAAATTCTGTCCTTTCTGTACTTCTGTTTTATTTTGGAAATGCCCTTTCTTTGTAATTATACCATCTGCTTCTGTAGCGTTGAACTCCTGATTTATTACCAAAACCAGAGATCAGTCTTAATCTGACATCATATATAAGAGAAGCTCCAGTATGAATCTTTGAGAAGGCTGATTGATCTTTCAGTTTAAATTTGTATTAAATTTCTCCAGTTGGATGTGATTACAGGACTGCTGTTCCATTTGTTTAAATATGATTGTCAGCTCCACCGTTGTACACTTCCTCTTTATTAATTCAGGTTTTGTAGAAGGAATGCAGGGTAACCTGATCAATAATTCCTCGATTCTTTCACATGGTTTTGTTGGTCTTAATTGCTTACAGTATCTTATGTGTACGTCTGAAATTTGAGTGCTCTTCACTCCTGGCCTTGCCATAATACAAACTTAGTATTCTGCTCTATAAAAATGCAAAGGTGTTATTTCTTTTATAATATTAACAATTCAGTAGGTTTCTTTGCCTTCCCATGGACATGCATTGCATTTTAGAATTTTCTGAGAGAAATATCTGGTAAATGTTGCTGCTAGTTTTTCCAGGTTCAAACTCCAATCTTAGATTCGACTTCTAAGAATAAAATAAAATAAAACATTCTCCATAAATGTTGGCACAAGAACTTTATCATTTCTTCTCCGAGCTTGTTTTGCAAATTAAAAAAATAAGCCCAAAGCATACAAAAAAGCTCAAGCACAAACCAGGCAAAATATGAGTTCCTAGTCTTCCAAGTTTTAGGCTGTAAAGATGTTACAAATGCTTGTTTAAACATGAGTATGCTTTTAAATAGTGTAAAGCTGGCACTCTGGCTTTTGTAGTAACTAATATGAAGAGATGGGAAATGAAGCACATGCGGGTTCTGCACTTCCCATCAGGATGTTGTAAATATAGTTTATTCAGGGAGGTCTGGGGAATAGGTCTTCTTTTAGTGTGTATTCTTTAATATTCAAGCAGTGGGAGGATACTAGCATATAAGACCTTCTCTTTATTCACAAACTCAGAATCCCCCAGTAGGATTGATTTTTTTAATCTTTGATCTGGAGTGAAACTAACTTGAGGCTTGTCTATTCAGTGGTGTGTTTATGTTGCAGCTTAATGCTAGGTGGGACGCACAGGATACTAGAGAATAAAGTGCGCAACTGTGTTTATTTAGGTCATTTTTTACCTTGCTTCCTGCCCCATTTGCAGAGTTCAGTGACAGGCTCAAATAGCATAAGGAAGTGCCTTTGGATTTAGTGAATGAACGCTGATTCTGTTATGTATTTGATTTAAAATTTTAGTTGACGAAATTATATTTTATCCTAGTGTTGCAGTAATGTGGCAGGAGCCGTTCCAGTATTGCAGCAAAACTGGCATTTTCATATGGTGTTTTTTGAGCAGTGCTTATCAGTTTGAAATGGAAATCAGTTGAAATCTGAAAGTGATCAACCACACAAAATGAAATAGGCTGTCAAAAAACTGTCTGGTTAAAACAAATCTTTCCCAAAGCAGATACGGTCTTACAGTCAGTCTTGGTGCTTGTTCAGGCAAAACAAGAAAAAGCACTGAAAGTGCATTGAGAAATATTAAATAAAAATGGATTGCGTTAAAGTAGAACATTTTTCTGCCCATTCAGAGTGAAGTTCTGGTATCTTCACATGAGTGTTCAAGGTGGCAAGCTGAGAGGTCTGCATTTGTTTCAGTAACTCATGAAAAAAAACTTTTTCTGAATAATTGAGGAAGGCCTTTTTCCAGACTAATGGATGAATTTGTTGCACTGTAAACTGTGAGACAATAATGCTGGCGTGTTCAGTTAGGTACTGTATAAAAAAAGAAATGCGATGTCAATAGATTTTAGTGTATGAAGTTTCTTTGTTTAGTAGTTAATGTAGTTGGTATTGAATATTTTCTTTTTTAGACCATGAATTTATCCATCCGTTCCTGTTGTGCGTGGAACACCTTATTTTTCAAAAGTTGATAGGTAGTGTACTCTGGGCCACTTCTGGCTTGGATGTGTGGTGTTAGAAGTACTTTCTGAAATGAGTGGTTAAACACAGCAAAACAACATTGTACCTAACTTGCTACAGGAAGTGAAGCAGTAAGTAAACTGAGTGTGTCAGTTCATAGATACATGAAAACTTCAGATAAAGATAACCAAAAGTGGGACAGCACTTGAAGCCAGAAGTTTCAGGATTATTTTTCAGTAGTTTAGTCAGTATTTCTAGTTAACATTAGATAATGTAATTTTGTTTAAACAGTAACTACAGTCTCTTGACTTGCTCTTTATTTAGTTTCTATTTTGTGTCACAGATTGAGTGACCCACCACCCATAATATCGGTGTGGGACTAGCCTACGCTATTGAGATGTGTAATACCGTGCTGGTTTTTTTCACCCTTTTTTGCCTATATGTTTTGTGGTTGTGAAGGAAAGAGGAACACAAATTTTCTAGTGAGGGCTTAGGTTTCTTCAGTATAGGACTCCACATTTTGATTCAGGCATAAATTCATAAAACTCCCATAGTAGTTTTCCTGTTTCTTTCGTATCTTTCTTCCAAACAAAGTAAGCATCTTGTTATATGTCTTGCGGGTAGGCACAGTAGGAGGGAGGAGAAGGCATCTTGTTTTAACATCGTCTTTACACTGCACATAAGTATTGCAGTGTTCATTCCTCAGTGTCCCTCCAGAGTATGGTCAGTACCAGTAAAATGTTACAGTGCTTGATGGAGTTTATATACTTGACCTGCTTTGTTAACTTTTGTACACTACTTAAAAACTGAAGGTGGTCTTTTAATAGTTTTTATTTTTTATAAAATACTCTCTCTATCATTCATGTCAGTGATAGAGTGGAAAAAGGTTTCTGTTACTGAATTACTTTATCTTTATTCTTCCCTACCTTCAGCACTAAATATGATTTAATCAGCATGGATGTATAACAGGAAGAGTGTGCTTAACCAACTTAAGAGCCTTCTGTGATGTAGTCATTGACTTGGGGGAGAAAGGGAGAGAGTTTACAATAACTTTAGTAAGGCTTTGGACACTGTCTTCCATAGTCTCCTTACAGACAAACTGACAGAGTACAGGTTAGGTAAAAGGACATGAGATGCATTAAAAACTGGTTGAATGACTGGGAACAGAGCATGATGATCAGCGGCTCAAAGTCCAGGCAGAGGCAGATTACTGAGGGTATTGCCTAGGGTGCCTCCAGGGGCCAGTACTGTGACCTGGATGCTTGGACAGGGTGCACGCACCCTTAGCAAGTTCACAGATAATGCAAACCTGAAAGAGGAGTAGCTGAAACACCAGGTAGTTGCACTGAGATCCAAAGTGATGTGGACGGGCTGGAGAATTGGGCTGCGAGAGATCTTGTGTCATTAAACAAAGGAAACACAAAGCTCTGGCACTGGGGAGTAGTAACCCCCAGCACGTCATGGGGCTAAACAGCTGTAAAGCTAAACAGCTGGAAAGCAGCTCTGCAGTGGGCGTGAGGATGTGAACAAAGCCAGCAGCGTGCCTGTTGGCGAAGAAGGCTGACGGTATCTTGGGTGTCATTGGGAGGAGTGTTGTCAGCAGCTTGAGAGGGATGATCGTTCTGCTCTGCTTAGCACTGGTGAGACACATCTGGGGTTTTCAGTGCTGGGCTCGCCAGTGCGAGACAGATGCAGAGTTACTCGAGAGAGGTCTCTGCAAGGCTGCCAAGGTGATAATGGGATGGGATCATCTGTCAGATAAAGAGATGCAGAGAGATCTGGGACTGTTGAGCCTGGAGAAGAGGAAGTTGAGTGGGTCTCAGACATGAGTATAAAAATCGTGTGGGAAGAGTTAAGATGAGAGTGGCAGACTGACCTCAGTGGTGTGAGGTGACAGGGCAAGAAGCAGTGGAGACAAATGGAAAAACTTGAATTTCCATTTAAATACAACAGGATGTTTTTGTTTATTTGTTGTTTTGTTTGGATTTTTTTTGTGGTGGAGGTGATCAAACAGTGACAGAGATTACTCAGAGTGGTCATGAAGTCTCCATCATTGAAGGTGTTCATGACCCAATGGAAGACAGCCCTGAGCAACCAGATGTAGCTCATCCTACCTGAGCCAGGGCTGGAAGGTGGGGGGCAAGGTTGAACTAGATGATCCCCAGTGGTCATCTAAACTCAAGTGATTCTATCTATATGTATAAAGATACTGTTTATAGGTAAGGATCCATGTTTTATTCGCTGAAAACTCTTATTGTAATTAGTCAGAATTAAGTCAGGACAGTTGCTAATAGGGGAGATTTGTAATGAAAGTACAAGAAATTTTTAGGTTGGCAAAAAGAATATTTCATTACTTTCTGTATAGATACATATCTTAATTTCTCTGGTAAAAGCTCAGGAATCTGCCTTTAAGAAGATTTTTTCTAAAGTAGCTAACAGTGCTTCTTAAATATTGAATTATTTTCTTCAAATACCTAGTTTTTCCATCTAGGGTATGTTTTTATTATGATTATTCACATGTACAAATTAATGTACCGAGTGTTGCTTGATTAATTTCAAAGCTCCAGTCATATTTCAGGAATGGAGTATTGAGGTTTCCAGGACACTTGGTGTACACAGTGTGTTATGGCAGTTACAGTCTGATTCTTATTAAGATCAGACCCAGAAAAGTAATTTTTGTTTTCACATTTCAGTATTTTCAGCTACTTTTCAGGCCAACTTCACACCATACAATTTTTTTTTTGTTGGTGTTCTGTTTTTTGCTAAACTGAAATAGCAGTAATTGTTCATCCTCAAGTGCTAATAGTTTGTGGTTATTTGTGAGTATAAAATTTCATCAGGGTTGGAATGTATAGAATCATAGAACCACGAATTGGCCCAGATCGGGATGGACCTTGAAAGTTCTTATGTCCCAGCCTTTTGAGGGACAGGGAGTATAACCGAGACTATCTTCCAACCTGTCCAGTCACATCTAGAAAACTTCCAGTTAGGTTTTTCTTCCTCCTGAGGGAGGTTCTTTCAGTGAATGATTTTAACTACTGGAACATTGTGATGAGATGGCCCTGAACCTTTCCTTCTTCAGAGAGGAGAGGCCTAGGTCATTCATACCTCATGGGACAGGTTCTCCAGCCCTTTGTTCACCTTAGTGTCCCTCCTTTGGATTGTCTTCAGCCTGTTTACATCTTTCTTGGATTATGTGGACCAGAACTGGACACAGTACTCCAGCTGCAGTCACACAGCTGGGTGGAGTGGGATGATCACCATCTGGGTTCAGGTAACTTTTGATAGTCAGCTCAGGAATCGTATGGTCATTATGTGTAGATTTGTGTAAGATGTTTCTCTGAAATTTTGATTTTCTTTTTTATTGTTATTATTTTGAGTTTTCCTCTTGCTTTCCATAGAATTATGTGTCTGTATGTAAATGTTTAGCTATATAAAGGAAATTCTGTTTATGGCTCATAAGGATTTGTATGGTTATTTTACAGATAAATGGCATTATATTTTCAATTAATAAAATCTAGGAATGATCATAAGTCAGTCAATTTCTTCTCAATATTGCCATCTGTTAGTAGAGTTAGCAGTAGAGATGTTACAAGAGTCAAGGTTGGATACTTGCCTAATACTGAACATGAAGGAATTGCTTGCATTATCTTATTCAAACCACATTTTTTCCCTTAGTTTTTTTCTTGCATGTATTTTTGTGCTTTCTAAGCGTCTGTGGATTTTTTTGTTATTTCTATTCCTTAAGCAAAAAGGATGCTAGAGAAGTGTCTTTATTGCTCTAAAAGCAGCGTATTACCAAGCCTCTGTAGTAATTATCTCAACCTATATTCCAGTCTAGCAACAGGTGGGGTTTTTTTTTTTCTCAGTTTTACACACTTTTTTTTTTTATGTTACGCTGTGAGATTTGCTCTGTATGGGTTGTACTCTAGGTTATACTCCCCCACTGTTGTTCCTAGTGCATGAAGGAATATTTGAACATGTTCAAATGTTCACAATTCAGGGGAGGGTTTGATTTCTAGTGTATAAGTAACTGCCAGGGTTTTCTCATTATAGAAGTAGTTAATCTATCTGTGCATTTGACACATCTCTCTGTCAAAACAATCCAGCTTGCAGGAGGAGGTGAGAATGGAGCACAAAACCAAAACCTGTGTTTGATTAAAGAGGGTGAGGTGCAAGGAGGAGGAGGAAGATGAAAGAGCCTCTGGTACATTTAATGAGGGTAATGGCAGACAAATTCAACAGCATCTTAGAAATTCTTTAGTTATTGTCAAAAGTATCTGCTCATTTATGTAGCCTTATTAACATTGTTTCAGAACTAAGTACTCAAAAAAGTTGTATTTTTCAGCTGAGGGCACAGATACCTAGCACGTGAAAATGGAAAGTTTCTTGCTAGGGCCTTTAATGAGTTCGAGAATTCATTTCCTAATCTGATTCTTCAGTAAGAAAAATGCCAGCTAATTCAAGAGCTGTTTTTCGTGAAGTTTAGCTGTATTTCACTTGCTTATTGGTGGTTCTTGCGAAAATGAGATGGGCAGTCAGTTTTCCTCTCAGTATTGGATAGTATGCTGTTGTCACACCTCTGTCTCTTCTGAAATGATGGCATCTTTTGCTATAGCAAATGAAACTTTCAGAAGCTTTCTGCCCTTTTTGAAATTATTTAAATGTATTATTCTATTTACTGTATACTTACCTTGCTATTTCATGTTTTCATAGTCTCTTTGTTAAGACATACTGAGGTTTTCGGTTGATCCATTTAATTCTAGCTCAGAGCTGACATAACCTCTGCTGAGTTTTAATGGCTTTTTTGTGGAGGTGTGTGCAAGGCAGAGGTGTGTGCAAGTCCCACAGTTAACAGCTTGTGTGCTGAGGAGTGCCTGTGGTGCTGGCTTTCCATGTTAGTTGGCTGGTTCCTAGTCTTGTAGTGCAGCACAGTTTTCCCCGCGCTATTTTGGAGGGGTTTTGGAACAGTCAAACGAGAAAAGCAGAATGAGTCTTTGTTAGGCTTAGGTGGGTATGCTTAAGTGCCTCTTCGAAAAATGCACAGGAAAGCAAAAGGGATGAAAATCTCTCCCTCGTGTTCCTAGAACTGTATGTAACACTCAGGATCATGCACACCGGACAAAGAACACTTACTTGGCTAGAAGTTAATTTCAGCTGTTAATTTTATCTTAGAGGTGCATCCATTCTAGTATATTTGCAGATCTTTTTCTGGTAGCAAAGTTGTGTGATCTGGACAACTGCAAAGACTTGGTCAGAAGTTGGTAACTGCTGAATAATAACTAACAAGATGGAAGACGGAGATGAATGTAGTAAAACCTAACTGAAATATGGTTTAGTCATATCTCTACAAATTAGGTGCGTAAAAGGCAGTATCACACCTTACAGGTAGGAGAGAAGTGGGGAATAAAGTGATAAAAGGCAGAGTCTGGATAAAACCAGTGAAATCGAGAGTGTGGTTTAGGCTGGGAGAAGCTGAAGTGAAGTGAAGACTGAAATGAAACTTCAGCAGTGAATAGGAGCATTGAATCTTGTCTTGGTTTAGGATCTGCTAAGGATAATATCTGCCAGACAAATAATCTGCCAAGGAAGATGGAAACATCTCTGGAATAGAAAACAACCCCTCCCTCCAAATTATTGTGACTTCTAAAATTACAAGACTTCCAGGCAAAAATATGGGAAAAGGAATAACAGTTCTTTACTATCAAATGGATGGGGGTGTGTGTGTGTGTGTGTGTGTATATATATATNAACAAACAAAAATTCCCTAAGTTTTCTCAGCTGTTGAGTGCCTCTTTTCCCCTTTGGTGTAGTTATGACCACGACCGGCAGGGGTGCAGGTGGCTGCAGTGAGGCGAGAGCTGCAGTGGCTGCCCTGCAGCCGGCAGAGGGTGCTAGCGGGCTCCAGCGAGGCAGGGCGGGTGCGGTCGCTGTCTTGTGGCCAGCCGGGGCACTCGGATACCAGAGTGGGACCCTCCCGGGTGGTGATGGCCCTGGCCTATGGCGGCACCCAGGCGTTGGCTCTGGGCTCCGCTGCAGCGAGGAATGAGGGAAGCAAGCAGGCAGGTTTTGGTCGCATTGCCGAAAACCAGGGGGTAGCAATGTTGTAGGCCAGCCACACTCACTGTCACCCATGTGGCCCCTCTCCTTGATTGCCAAAGGGAAGGCAGTCCTGGCCTCATTCCCCACAGGATCCCAGGCTGAGTTTACACCTCCTGTGATATCCCCTGAGCCGTGGGGGACCCGGGGGGAAAACAGTGACAATTCCTGGCACAAATGACTGTGGGATTTCCCCTTTACCATGATCCACCCCCCAAGACAATCTCCACATGGAAGGCTTGAGAAGAGGATGGTTGATATTAACAGAATAAGAAGACAAAATAGTAATTCAGGATATTTTGTTTTGTAATTTTCCTCCTTTGTCTTCATGAAACACCTTGAACACTTAGTGTGTCTTTTGGTACTGGGGATTTTCCCAGTTCAAAGTAGTCTTTGCTCTCTTTTGCCTCTACTTGAAACAGAGCTTATAGTCAGAGGTGGTAACAAGAATCTCTGTTGTGTGTCAGGCACTAAGGCAGAGTCTGAACTCATAGTAGAGGAGCTCTGACCATGATTCCTACAAGTTCTCCGTTGTTACTACAGGTTTTTTTGAAGCACCATGGTATAGCTGAGAAGAGCCTTGAGTGAAGTCGATATGGCATTTAAAGACTGGTTTTCCTGTTCACTGTATCTTTTTCTAGATGGATATAGAGAATTCTGCAGCTGTTATCAACATCTATATTTGTACTAAGTTGCTGAAACTCACTTTTACTCTCGTTCAGCACTTCTGCTTGCATTCTCTTTTCCCTTACCTACTGTGTTCCTAAGTAAATATAGCAGTGTACTGTAAGAGCAGAATCCTTTAGTAGAGCAGCAAAACTTCACACTTGCTTTTCCCACATGTAAAAAGGAAGTACGGGAATAAAGATTTGGTTGTACAACGTGACATGCTTCCACACGTAATAGAAGCTGCCTCCTTCCGTATGGTAAATTCACCATCTGATGCCTCTTTGTGAATGGCTTGTTCCTTGCATGGGCCTTGTGGTGTCGGGGCCGTGTTGGGGGCCAGAAGCCTTATAGCTATACTGTGAACTTGCTAAATGGATGCAGGGTAACTGCATTCCTCCTCACAGTAGGAATGGCTGGCTGGGCCTAATGGGGCTGGTGTGACTAGCATCTTTGGTGGAGCATGGGAAAATGTAGGGATCTCTTGTTTGTGTGTGGACCAGAGGTGGCAGCTCTGACAGCAGTGCAGCTCATTCTGTGAGGGGCATGAGTTGGCATAGTTGTCAGCTACTCAGTGTGGCAGTGGTACAGGCATGTTGCTTGTGTGGATATGGAAGCTCTTTGTGATGTTGTGTCTTTGTTCTGTTGGCTTGCTGTAATTAAATTGTGATAGATAGGGCTGGAGTTTTGAACATGCTGCTTTTGAAATAAACGGGCAGATGGGAGTATTTTCGTGCACAGTTTTGACAGTTTTCTGAAACATGGAAGCTTTTTACTGGTATTCTTTTAGAAGCAAAATAAAGAACAATTACACATGTTTCTTAAAGCAGGCCAGTTAAACAGGTGGTCACAGAAAAAAACACCTGAATTGTGATCTATAATTGATGAACTATTTTATAGTTAAATCATTTCATAACATACGCTTGCAAGGCTACTTGCTCTCTTTCAATGCATGTCATAACAGCAACTGCATTGTTGGAGTACTAGCTGTTATTCAGAATGTCATTGAATTATGTTTGCTTAAAACACAATGAAAGGAGTGGATTGTCAGCATTTAAAAACATGCAAAGCTAATGTTAGAAATACAGAAGTGTTCCTAGGTAGGCTTAGGCAAACAAGCGGAGGTGACTGATGAGAAATTATAGGGACCTTGTCTTTGACAATGATGATGTACATCTAAGTCGTAGTGAGTTAAGAGTTTTGAGTGCAGGCACTTGTAAGTCACAGTCACTTGGCAACTTATTTATGAAAAGCCAGACACCTTTTTATCCAAACCTTAGTTCCATTCATGAGACTTACAGTACACCATGCATAGCAATTCCTTTTGCATCTGTTAAGACTCTCTATGGTTAGCATTGCTTCAGACTGAAAACATTAAACTTGAAACTGTTTTGATTACACAGTATTTAAGTTTCAGATCTTGACTTGGAAGACTCAGAGGTAGTTTCTTTTGATGTATTTTTTCAGGAATACTTGGGCTTCACTCAGCTACCTGATTGGAGCTTAAAACCAAAGGATCTGAGGTTACTTATTTCATTTCAGAAATTATGTTAGCCTGTTTATATCCTTCAGAGTGCTCTGCACTCTGTTCTCTGATGAAATTAGGAGTGTGGCTAGCTCTGTAGTTCACTCATTTCTGTTGTACGTTCTTTGGACAGCACAGACTATTGGATGGATCTTCCTTTGCAGCTGTTAAAACAGCATAAGAGATCTTAAAATCTTTAATTAGTGCTCATTAGATTAGTCAATATCCTTACATGAGATTGAGTACTGCAGTTTTGTAAAACATTCTTTACTGTTTGCCGTCCAAGTCCTTGAAGATAATGATGGGAAGTTGCAGAATGTCTCTTTCTATAATGCTGAAAACTGGTGATAGCAGGATGGGTTATAAGACATTGATTCTGATAGTGATGTCCTTCAGTGCTCCTAGATTGTATATTACTTGAATAAACTTTTTATCTATTGATGAAACTCTGCTCTCTGAAAAAATGCAGTTATTTCTTGACAACCATTTTGCATACTCTAATGGTAGTATACAAGTTTGCACTTGTGTATTGTATTGTATTTTTTAAAGATGTGTGAAATCTACAGAGGTTTCCTGAGGATATCACTTGAGCTGTTTTCTCTTATCATTGCTCAATACTGAATGCTTTACTGTTGTTTGTATTAAATTTATTGTTAATGTTTATTTCTGTGGCTAGTACTACAGAGTAATGTAGTACATTACACTAATGCAGAACGAGCTGTAAAATACAGTGGTTTTTGCCATCAGACATTAACATTTTATATATGGGCTCAGTGACGCTAAATTTAATTGGATTTGTAAACTAACTTAATATTTTTATTTCAGAAGACAAACCATTCCTTAAATGCTTTACCAGGTAATAAATGTCTTCTGGTACACTTGATATAAAAGTGTTGAATGGGACAAAATACATATAGCCTGTTCAGTGTTAGAGCATGTGATTTCCAGTATGTGGGATATACCAATATATATGTTGCTGTCATCAGCAAGGAGGGTGTCTTTTTTGTTGGAAGCTTCTGGACTGAAAATTGGAGCACCTAAATTTGTGCTATTGTTAGAAATCCTAGTCCCTTAGAGAAAAATACTTTCATTTGCATATGATCCCGTCTTTCTGTTTACTCTGTAAATTTTTTATTGGTAATTTGCATTCTTTTTAAGACTCCCACTTCTTCATTTTGAAATGGTGCCTTTCTTTAAGGGTGTCATTTTAATGCAATGTGTCTCTCAATAGAATTAAGATTATTGTCCTGAAGCTGGTGATAAATTGGAACAAATAAAAGCTGAGTGAAATGTCACAGCATGTCACAGTATGAGCTGGCTTGTACTGGGCAATTAATTCGGCTATAAATAAGAAACTCAGCTGGTTCCATAAACCAGCCCCTGGGTGGACAGACAGGAACCTCAGCCAAGTATGTTCCATGCTGAGCTGCAGACATCTCACTGGTCTGGGAGCTGGGCAGTGTAAAAAGATCAGGCCAATGAGCTATGCAGGCAAACCCCCTTTATAAAGCAGGGTTGAAACAATAAACGCCGCGTGAACAATGGTGCGTGGTCATCTCTGTCTCCGACCCACCCCCCCCATTGTGTTACAGTGAACCTGTTATTAGTCTAAAATAGATGTCATGGAATGGAATGTTAGTTTCTTCATCAGGGAAGTTTCTTGGGTCTCTGAGGAGTTTTATACCTCAGTCTATCCAGGAAAGCAGTGCCCAGCTGTGATGTGTTGGGAACAAACTCACTCAAGTTTCAGCTGTGCTATGCACACTGACACACAGAATATTTCATCCTAGCTACTTCCAAATCAACAGTCTTGATTTTGCTTTGTTTCCTACAAGACCCTCCTTGTAGGGAAAGTGTGATCCACTTCTTTGTGGACTGTCTTAGGTTTCTATTCATGAGGCTGCTTTGCTCTGGAATGGAATGACACAGGCTCTTGCTAATATAACTAGGCCTGCAGCAGTGTCAAGTTTTAAATAGTGTACAGACACAACGGTGCTTCTGCTTGTTTAACTTGTTTTGGTCAGGGTGAGGAAGAGAAGCAAAGGGGAGCAGAACTAGCAAGCACCCAGTTTCACCATGTTAAACAGTATCTATGCCTATGCTGCTCCTACTGGTGAAATGGTGTTTTTTAGTTTAGTTTATCAAGGTTTAGTTCTGATAAAAGCTGTCCAAGCTTTTGTTTCCATTTTATAAGAAAAGACTGCTTTTTTTCAGATTTTATCAACAGCTCAGCTTTTAATTTTTTTTTTGAAACTGTGTGCTGTGAAATATTTCATATTTTTTGCGTATATTAGTTCAAGAGATCATTTACATCTCTTCTAAATTGCACGTTTGTGAATCTTGCAAAACAGTCTGTGAACTGTTAGAACTAAATGGTATGTGATCTGAAATGGTGAAGGATTTAAATTGTCTGAAACACCTGGCTGTTTTGAAGCTGACAGTTTCTGAGTGTAAAAATTAAAGGTTTAATCAAGCAAAATTAGGTGGAGGAGCTAATGAATTATTGTAATATATACCTCTGGAACATGCTGTGGCTTGGTGAAGGTAATGAGATCAATGGCTGTCTTTGAAAACTGCTCTCCATCACTCCTTTCTTGAAAAGAGAAAAGTTATGCTTGGTCATTTGGAGTAGGACAAGTATTCTGGTAAAGGCTGTGTAACTAAAATGAGATAGGTGGCTGAATGCTTGAATGGTAGCAGTAGATTAAAGATTTCCTTTGTCATATTTTGCAGTCTGTGATCTGCCATGCGTCGGCACTCACTTTTGATAGATAGAGTGAGAGTGCACATTGGGATTAGGAAAGGTGGTTTTGGGGCTGCATGGTGGCCTGGTGACTGCTGCCCATTTCTTTCCTAGCTTTGCTGCAGCAGCATCTCTTGTCAGCTGAAGAACAGTCTGATAGAATTCATTTCTCCGTTTGTGCTTTTGAAATACAAAAAGCCTGAACTGACACCTGAGCTGACACCTGTGTAGGCTTAAAATACAATAGTCTTTCAAGTGAGGTCAGTCACATCAGTTTCAGTTTATTTAAAGTAAACAAATTAGGGAGGAGATAAAAACTGATGATATGTGTAAAGTGTCTGCCTCTTACGGTTGTTCCTTGGCTAAAGCAGGTTGTCTGGAAAACTCTGCTGTGTTAAAAATACTGTTTATTGGAACTAAGTAAACTAGGAGGTTAGGCTTGTAACAATGTGATAGCTTTGAAACAAAGTTTTGGAGTTATAGGGGTTTTGATAGAAGGATTTTTTTTCCTTTCATGGGTCTGTTTTGTGAGAAGGAAACCCTGAAGTTCTAAGGACACCCATTGTTAACTCTTTTTTTCAGGTGGTATCATGGAAAACTTGACAGAACAATTGCAGAAGAACGTCTTTGGCAAGCGGAAAAACCTGGAAGTTACCTTATTCGAGAGAGTGATCGGAGACCGGGTTCATTTGTGCTTTCATTCCTTAGTAAAACAAATGTCAATCATTTTAGGTGAGAATTAAGTGTTTTATTTTGAATACTGTGATCTATCTACATTTTGTTTCAGAACACAATAAAGTGAACAATGATTGTATTATAATGCAGTATTTTTGACTCTTCATGCTTTCATTGTACAGGTTTTTACTTGTGTTTGATTGTTCTAAAACATGCTACGTTAAAATTACTTTATAGAGTGAAGAATGGAAGCGTGAGGAAACCAAAAATATTTGGATAGAGAAGCTTGCCTAAAGTGGTTTGAATAGATTTAAAGCACCATGCAGGTTTCATTAGTCAGTCAAGGAGATTGTTTGTTTTGTGTCTGTTCCATAGTAATCCTTGTAGTTAGCTCAGTTAAAGTGCTAGCACATCTGGTGGCTTCCTTAATTTTGAAGGGAAAAAACCCCACCCAAAACAAACAAACACACCCCTCAAAACAAACAAAAAGCCCCCAAACAAACAAACAAAAAGCCACAGAAAATCCCAAAGCAGAAAACACCAATAGATTATATGTTTAGTAATCCAAAGGTTTGCTGTAAACAGCTTTCAGCATATGTCCTGAGCATGTTTTCTGACTCCCCTTGCAGTGCTATATGCTTATTAGCTTGGATTTGATCTCTGAAGATTCATCTTTGCATTTTACATTACTTCTTGGGAGAAACAGCTTAATTCAAGTGATGTACTGAAGAATCTCTTCTTTAAGAAAATAGACAAACGTTAAAGAAAAAAATAACAGTTTTGTTAGAAGTCTTTGTTTGTTAAACTGCTGAAATGGTTACGTGGGCTTTTTCCCATTAGATCTCAAATTTTTAAATTGAGTTTAAGGAGATACGTTGATTATTCCAAAGTAATTTCTTAACTTTTAATAGGGATGCTAAACTAACTGTAACAAAATGACTACTTATTAATGGTGTTGCTTTCTTCATTGTATAGTCTTGAAGTGCAGTAATTTTTTGTTACTTTGCTACTTTGTTCAGTTTATGCCTATTATAAAAGGTGTATGTTGTGCATGATAGAAGTAATAATGCTGTTGTGTACTAGTGCATTATTTCAGTTTTCCAAGATGTTAACACTTACATTTTTTTTTCTTTTTGATTTCATTTAGTTCTGACAAATGTACTGTCTTTTTCTGTGAATCAGCACTTTCTTTAGATAAAAAACTGGTGGCTCATAAAATATATATCTGAATATTTTTGATAAAATATTCATTAGGTTTATTTACATGTTTACAGAGGGCCTGTAATACTGCATTTTGCTGAATATAGGCACTGTTTTAAGAATTAAACATGATCCTAATCTCCTTTTCTTCAAAAGAAATTGGTAGCAACAATTTTTCTAATGCCAAGCTTCTGTTTTTTCTTTTTATTAACAGGATTATTGCCATGTGTGGAGATTATTACATTGGTGGACGTCGCTTTGCTTCACTCTCAGACCTGATTGGTTATTACAGTCATGTGTCCTGCTTGCTGAAAGGGGAAAAGCTCTTATTTCCAGTAGCACCTCCAGAGGCAAGTCAAAGAAAAATTCCTGAAGACTAATTTTCTAAAATGTTTGTAACTTTAATCACTATTCAGAATTTTCTGTGGGAAAAAAATTTTACAAAGTTTCCTGTCATTTTTGTATGGGCATGCATGGAATTGAAAGGAGTAAAAAAATGCATTTTTACTGATACAAAGTAATGGTTAAAAAAATTTGCTATTTAATGAAAATACATAAGGAGGAAGATGGAGGTATTGCAGTTATTGCACAATGTAGTAACATCATTTTAAGTAGACAGAGAAAAAAAAGAAAATATTGAGTTCTTGGCTAATAAAGAGCCAAGATTATGATGTAACCTTCACTGTTGTGTGATATTTTGCATATCTAACAATGGTTGCAAATATGCATCTTGAAGATAACCAAGGTTTCTTTCACATGCCTGTCCTTAAAACAGGAAAAGTAATTAAAATGAAACAAAACACTGCAAAATATCCCCAATAACAAAACGCAGAACCTGAATAAAGATGTTTCTGAATGTTAAAATTCTGGACATTCCTTCCGCTCTAAGTTAAAAAAAATTTAAAGTAAGTGCTCATAACCAACAAATTACGTGTTTCTAGCTGACAGTGGTTTTGAGCTTTGGAAACATAAAACCAGCAAGGCAGATATAAGTGATGTTCTTTGCCTCAGAACAGCATAATGCTGGGGAGAAAGATTCTACAGTATAGAATATACGTACAGAATATAGAGAAAAAAACATTGCTCTCTTTTAAACTATAGCCTGTGGAAGACAGAAGGAGAGTTCGAGCAATTCTACCTTACACCAAAGTGCCAGAAACTGATGAAATAAGGTATGTTTGAATAACAGTAGTAGCTGTAGTAATAATTTAGGTAGGTGTTCATATGCAAATATTTTCCAGTTGCATCTTAAACTTGACACAGTTAGATTAACAGATGATATCTCTCTGTTCTTTGGTTGGAAATAAGACATTTTGTTCTTAGTATATTTGTTTGTATTAATTGTAAGAGAAAGTACTTTAGGTATATGGAATTAAAATCAGTAATGTTGTAATTTTGAAATATGTTTTATAAAGCCCTAGATTTTTACCAGAAGGATATATTGATTTGTCAAAGAATTCTATGTGGAAATACCTTATCTGAGTGTGTGAAAAAAATGACCTAGGCTTTTTTCTGAGCTGCCACAGAACTATTAGTACATGTGTAGCTAAGTGAAACAGTTCAGATCACTAGAAAGAGAAAGTGAGCCTTGACTACTTACAAGTTTAAGAATGGAGGAAGTGAGTCTTTCAATAGAAGACCATTTTCTGGTTGCTTGGGATTGATACTGCTTTCTTGAGATAATTTTTTTCCAGATGAAAAAATGGGAGGATTTGAAAGTGATTTGTGGTGATTTCTAATCTTTCTAATGAGACAGATTTCATAAGTTGATGTAATACACCAGTTGATTTGGGAATTTTCTTAGGTTAGGATTATTATCTTAAAATGTAGAGAAAGAAAATGTAGAGCTTTATATCCTCATTTGGATAGAAATTTATTCCAAGACTCACAGTCCCGTCTGATCCTTTAAAGGATGATATTAGGGTATTTGTTTTTGTAATTACGTGTTTTACTAAGGTGCTGGGACTGGGAAGGGGCTCTCTAATGGCACATTGCAACTAAGGCTTCCTACTGTGTTTGAGAACAAAAAAAAAAAAAGAGTCCTTTACATGCCTTATTGCACCTATCAGCTTAAGAGGAAATAGCGTTGTATTGTTTGCTATCATAACAAAAATTGTAGGCAATTAGACCTTTTCCTCTTTTAGAATAGAGCTGAAATGCAAAGTTGGTATTTGGGGTTTGAGGTCTACATGGCTAAAATAGTTCTGTTCATGGCATAGCTGAGACCAAAGCTCTGTTTATTCTAGATTGAATTAATATGCTCTTGAAGACATTATGTGTTTCAGAGAATATTGACGTATAATTTTAATATCACAGTTAATATTTATTAAGTTTGAAGTATTACTGAGTTAATTTCAGCATGTTTTCCATGCAGTAACTATACAGTGATTGAGGGTGCTCTTGTTGTCTATCACCAGTTAAAGCTGAATACCAGTTGAATTTATTCTTTGTTTTCAATAGTGGTTTGTTGTGTTTTGTTTTTTCTGTTAGCCTGCTTCAAATGGGAGGCATGCCATAGACATTTGCTATGAAATTTTGAATTGAAATGGTAGTTAATGATCTTCAACTCTTTATTGTTTTTCCTGTTACTTGATGCATCATGAAATATGATTGAAAATTCTGTGCTGCAGTGAAAGGTTTTCATGTCACCTGAGTTTGTGTTCTTAACATTTAAGGAGTAAAATTAAAGCTCCTTAGACCAGCTGCTGGGTCCTGCACTTAGGCCTCAATAAAACTGTCTGCAGAGCTAGTAAGCTGCCCGGTGGAAATGGACCTGGGGGTGCTGGTCAGCAGTTGGCTGAAGATAAGCCAGCTGTGCCCAGGTGGCCAGGAGAGTCAATGGTATCCTGACTTGGGTCAGCAGTGGTGTAGCGAGTAGGACTAAGAACTTCCCCTGTGCTCAACACTGGTGAGGCCACACCTTGAGTACTATGTCCACTTCTGGGCCATTCAGTTCAGGAAAGACATTGAGGTCCCAGAGTGTGTCCAGAGAAGGGTAATGGAACTGGTAAAGTGTCTGGAGTACAAGTCCTGTTCGGAGTGGCTGCAGGGCCTCAGCCTGGAGAAAAGGAGTCTCAAGGGAGATCTCACTGCTCTCTACAACTCCCTGAAAGAAGCATGTAGCCAGGTAGGGTTCAGTCTCTTCTGCCAGGTATCCAGTGACAGTGTATGAGGACATAACCTTAAATTACCCTTTAGTCTACAGGGCACCTTTAGGTTGGACATTAGGGGAAAATTTTTCACAGAAAGGGTGATTAGACACTAAAATGCTGCCCATGGAGGTGGTGGAATCACTGTCTCAGAGGGTGTTTAAGCAAGGACTGGATGTTGCACTTAGTGCTGTTGTCTGGTTGACATGGGGTATTTGGTTGTAGGCTGGACTCAGTAATCTCAGAGGTCATTTCCAAACTGTTTGATTCTGTGATTCTCTGATTCTGAATGTTAATGCTTCTTATGCTTGGAGCTAATTGCATGACATCTCTGGTAACTGGTCTGTATTCTCTTTGCATCACTTGTCTTCATATGTGAGAACATAATGAATAGGTATTCCACAGCTTATATTATGCAAGGTAATTTTTCAGTGAAAGGAGTATTATTTTCTTATAGACTACTAAAGGGTTATTTTACTAGTGTTGCATATTTGATCTCTCTTGATAAAAGAACAATATTACTGTGTTTTAATATTGCTGTGTTATTTTTGTTTTATACATTAGCACACTTTGAAGTTGACAGCACTGAAGTATATATTAGATAATAAACATAAAAGTATGAAAACTTGTATATAGTAGCCACTTAACTGTGAGGAAAAATGCACATGCTTGGAATGTGTATTCCAAATACACATTTGTAAAATGTCAGTTCCTGCATTTTTTACAAATATGTTTTCCCAATTATTTTATGGAAATTATACTCAAGAATTCATTGTGTTCATTAAACTTTGTGATGCTTGTATCTCTGATTTAAATCTTGCTGTAACCCTCTTCAGTTTCCTTAAAGGAGACATGTTTATTGTCCATAACGAATTGGAAGATGGCTGGATGTGGGTTACAAACCTACGGACAGATGAACAAGGTCTTATAGTAGAAGACTTGGTAGAAGAAGTGGTAAGTAATTTTTGTATGCAAATTTCTTAAATGAATGGGATTTTTTGATAAAATAATACTGAACAAAAACTAGTGACATTTAATTGCCTGTTTTCTAATTATGTACTTTCCCAAACCTAGTAAATTCATCAAGTAGTTCTAAAAAACTAAAATAAACCTTTAAGCCTCGTTTGTTATCAAAAAATATTTATTCATGTGTTGTCCAAGGTACAAATGAATGGTACTGTCAATTTACTAGGCATTTCCCTAAAATCTGCTGTCCTGGAGAAAAATCATTAAATTGCATTTCTTTCTTGCAATTGCCATGAAATGTTCACTAACTCAACAGAAGGTAGTTTTGCATTGTGGTAGGTCTTTCTCTTTATTCAAGGATGAAATTTGGGTTAAAAATATATTGGTGAGAAGAAAAAAAGGAAAAAAGTAGATTTTTTATAATATCTTCTTACACAGTACATATGTTTACTAATAGCAATGTTACTTGAGATGCTTCTTATAGCTGACCTGTGAATAGCTAAATGTGAATAGCTAAACTGAAGTGGCAGTACTAGACTGTTGATCTGTAGACTGATAGGTCAGTGGTAATTTAACCTTAGAAAGGCTGAGAAGGTTGAAACTTTCTAAAAAGTTACCACCTCTAAAGGACTTGGATCATGACTGAAGTTATCATCAGAAATAACTTTTTTGCTGAATTTTCACCTAATGAATGAAGAGGAAAGCTTTTCATAAAGCTGCAGTAAGCCCTTCAGGTAAAAAATGTCCCAGACTTCTAAATGTCTTTTTTTTTTTTTTTTTTTTNAACTGTCTTAAATTTTTTTTTTTTTTTTTTTTTTTTAAAAAAGATTTTTATTTAGGTCTTTTTTTTTTTTTTTTACTTGAGTTGTGCTGTGGTTATTCACTTGATATGTTAATTTTCTCATAGGGAAGAGAAGAAGATCCCCATGAAGGCAAAATGTAAGGATTTTTTTTTTGTTGTTTAAAAGCAATCATAACTGTTTGTAAACTTCCACTATGAGATTTCTAAGTTTTTGAGAAAGTGACCAAAGAGATTGCTTCTTTAACCTCAAGACTTCTTTATATATCCTAGCTGCTGCAGATGCAGGGATAATTAGCATGAAAAAGTCCTGTAATAGGTATGTCTGTTGCTAATGGGTATTGCAGTGCTGCAATCTTAAATGAGGCCATGTATGATCACTTTCAGCCAAAATATGCACAACAGAGTATTTTTTGAACACAGTTGCCTTGGAGATAACAACTCTAAATACTGTACCAGAGTACTGTTAGAGCAGTGTTTGCCTCATGGGCGGGAGCAGTGATCTTCTGGAGAGTAGGGGGGCTCTGCAGAGGAGTCTGGAGAGGCTGGGTCAGTGAGTCCAGTGGTATGAGATCCCACAGGGCCAAGTGATGTTTTCTGCCCTCGGTTCACAACAGCCCCTGCAGTGCTACAGGCTGGGCAGCGGCCGGAAAGCTGCTCAGCAGAAAGGACCTGAGGTGTTGGTCAGCAGTGGCTGAACATGAGCCAGTGTGGGCCCAGGGGACCAAGAAGGCCAAGGGCATCCTGGCTTGGGTCAGCAGTAGTGTGGCCAGCAGGACCAGGGCAGTGACCATCCCCCTGTACTCAGGACTGGTGAGGCCACACCTTGAGTTCTAGGTTCAGTTTTGGGCTCTCACGGCAAGAAAGATGTTGAGGTGCTGCCGTGAGTCCAGAGAAGGGAAGTGGAGCTGAGGAAGGGTCTGGAGCACAGGTCTGATGAGAAGCAGCTGAGAGAGCTGGTGGGGCTCAGCCTGGAGAAAAGGAGGCTCAGGGAGAATCTCATTGCTCTCTAGAGATGCTTGAAAGGAGGTTTTAGCCAGAAGAGGTTTCTTCTCCCAGGTAACAAGTTACCGGACAAGAGGAATCTTGCTCAAGTTGCACCAAGGGAGGATTAGATTGGATATTAGGGAAGATGCCTTCACTGAAAGGGTTGCCAAGCCCTGGAAAAGGCTTCCCAGGGCAGTGGTAGAATTACAGTTACCATCTCTGGAGGGATTTAGAAGGTGTGGCGATACGGCACTTGGAGCATGGTTTAGTGATGGCCTTGGCAGTGCTGTGTTAAGGATTGGATGTGATGATCTTAAAGGTGTTTCCCAACTGGAAGGGTTCTGTGGTCTTACAATTCTGTAATTCTTACAATACATAAAGTTTGAAGTAAAAGTCACAGGACTATAAGTTTCCTTCTATTTGCTTAAATACTTTAAAATGTTTAAATAATTGAATACAACCTGGAATCAACAGTATGTTGATATGTCAGTCTGTTAATAGTTTACATCCACAAGTGAAGATGAGTGGCAGATAGTGGTGAAGAATGTCTAGTGCCTTGATGACTTAATCTGATGTCCTCATTTGTTTGTCATATTTGTGCTTCCTGTTTTTTGGCTGTTTCCCACTTTCCAAGAAGGAGGCATTTCAGTGGTCTTTGGTTTATTGTGTTCTGCTAGTCAATTTGGCAATATGGATATCTTCAAATGTGAAAATTTTATATTTGGAAAGTAGCTTGTAGGAGATGCCTGGAGCTTTGATTCTGTCTTTCAGTAGTTGTTTACCTTTCAGAGGAATCCATATTAATATCTGAAGGTAGTATAGAAAGAAAGTTGGAAATGAAGGTCTTTTCTGATAAAAGCACCATATCTTTAGCTTTCTTTTAAATACAAATTAAGTTGTAGCTTGTCAAGCTTTTCTGCATAGTGGTAAGCATCATGCTGAAACCAGGCAGAGGCTGTGAAATTTCATGGAGTACTGCTGTGACACAAGACTCTGGGAAAGTACAAGGTGTGAGATCAAAGCAGTTTGTACTTATTAATCTAACAAAGCTAGGGTTTTTTTCCACAGCTCTGGCAAATTTGAGTTTGAGGTTTTCTGTATGTAACTTCTTGTTTGAGCTTCAGATTTAATGATTCTAGTACATTGCTGTATGACTTCTAATAATGCCTGTCAAATTATCTACTTTTTGGACAATTCATATCAATCTCTAAACGTGGTTGTATTTGAACATCAGCTCCAATTGTTGGATGTTTTTATTGAAAGTCGTTTATTTATATACCTATTAGTGTTAGTCTTTTCATGCTGTTGGTAGTAGAGAATCACTAAGTAGTGTAGACATTGATTATCTCATCTATATATATTGGGTCTTTTTAAATAAAGATTAATTCATAGGTGCCAGAGCCTTGGATGTCACCACAACCAAAAAAGAGAGCTGGTAGTCTTGCTTTCTAATTTTTCTCTTCATCTTTGTTAAGATGGTTCCATGGGAAGATCTCCAAACAAGAAGCTTACAATTTGCTGATGACAGGTATGTGTATTTCTGATGTGAAATACAGTGATAGTGAAATGGCACAAAGTGATCCTGTTAATATTAAACTGTAACAAAACTTCCTTTTATGTCTAAACATATGTGAGTGTTTTAGATTGCCCAACCCCTCTGGGTGCTGCCTCAGTAGAATACTACATTGGAAGAAAACTTTCATGGCTAGCAGTACTGACTATGTTCTCAAGTAAAGTTAATTTAATAATTTTTTATTTAATTAATTTTAAAATTACTATATGTGGAATAAATTATTTCACTTGCATAAAGCAAATATTTCTTTAAATGAAGACAGTACTTCTGACCCATATTGTTTAATACCCTACTTTAAATACTGGAACAGAGATTGTATTTTTTTGAAAGTGTTATCAAACTTTTTTTGTATGCTATTTTAAAGAGGTGCAAAGATTTGGCTAGGTTGCAAGCTATAGCTGAACCATTTTTCATTAATTTTGGTGGTTTAGTACTAGCTCTTCTAGTTTGAGATCACTACTGGAATTTACCTTTATAGAGTTTGTATTTCTTGAAGTGTGCAGCTCTTCCTAGTTTATGCAGAAATAGATCTAGTAAGGGTTTACATATATTACTGAGAAAAATAACACTATTATAATGTCTTTTCAGTTGGTCAGGTGTGCAGTTTTCTTGTGAGGCCTTCAGATAATACACCTGGTGATTACTCACTTTATTTTCGGACCAGTGAAAATATTCAACGTTTTAAAATATGTCCAACATCAAGCAATCAGTTTATGATGGGAGGCAGATACTATAATAGGTGAGTTCTTGTGGCAGAAGGAATTGTGCTTATTTTATGCTTGCATAACTTGCTCCTGATAATTATTTACTACTATGATTTTAAGACTGTAGTTTCCTTTATAGTAAATATTTTCCCTAGTTTTCTTAGTATTTACTTCTAACTGAGCAAATTCTTACAGCTTAAATAGCTTAACTTGTTTCTCTTGAAGTGTTTGTACTTCTTCTGCCAACCAGTTGCTTCACTCTGTAAATTGTGGTTTGAATGGATCATGTGGATCCATAAATTGTCTATCTGTAATAAAGAGATTACTCTATTTGAAGCAGCTTGGAAGCTTCTACATGTGTTCTTGTCCGTTTGAAAAGGGGAAAATAAAAATACTAGTTTTATCTGAGACAATCAATAGAGTTTTCAAATAATAGAAATGGGTGAAAGGGGAAAAACACCTTCATTGTTGGAAAGAGGTACTAAATTGCATTGAAATATGTGCATGGTACTTGAAGCAGAAATACAGATCAGTTCATTTTGAGTGAACAAAATTAAGATGCATTTCTTTTGCCATTGGTGCAGAAAAATAGCAATTTGTACAAAAAGAAAGAGAAATAATGAGGTGTTGCCCCTTTTATGGGGGAAAACTTTATCAGTACACCTCCATTTTGATAGAATTTTTTAGAGTTGTTTTATCTGGAAGACTTTTCAGTAGTGAAAACTCACTTTCCTCCTTAAACAGAGGTCATTGCCTGCCTTAAAAAAATCAGCATTTTTCCAGTCCTGCTCATCTAGAACTGGGGTATTCTTACCCCAGTAGAGAATTTCTGTCACTTCCAGCTTGGCTTCTGAGTGGGTAGAGATTCAGCAGCTGGTATGTCTGAGAAAATGTCAAGGTCTTCTCACTAAGTTCAGTGGGCTTTTTCATATGGCTTCACTCACATGATGCTGTGAGGCTAAACAATTGGATCCTTAGGAACGTATGCCCATTTCACACCCAGGCTGCTTGAATACCTTCTTCATCAATCAGTCTGGCCTATAGCCATCCTCACTGAAAGCTAGGCTAGCTGCAGGGTCAGCCTTTCATGAAGGTAAATGCTGATTTCTAGTTGCGTGGCTTATTAGGAGGATAATAAGCCAGGAGCCCCCCACCCTTGGTGATGTCAAATTAATCATCAGGTTAGCAGAATTCTTATTAGTCTCAAATAGGTTTGTGGCATTAAATGGTATACTTTCAGAAAGATACTACATTGTTATTGCTTCAGATTACTTTATAATACAGTGCTGAATTCACTTGGGTATAGATTACATTTGTCTGAAAGAGATTCTGTGCATCTGAACAGAAAACAAGATTTTGAAGTTAAGTAGCAATAAATTATGACAAAGTGCATTAAGAAGTTTTTTTACTATTTTGGTATGTAGTTTGCGGAGATCTTCCTTAGTGTGATAGAAAAATCTTTGTTTTTGTTGTATGTTTGGGAGAATTTTTTTATCACTATACTCTTAAGCTCACATTCAGTTCAACTTTCTGTGTGTATCAGGTTGGTAAATTGGCTGGAAGTTCAAACGTGTAATGAAGAATGCAGCCCTTAGGTGCTCCATCAAGTCTTGGAGTCCTAGTCTATATGTTACTCTAACTACAGAAGGAGTTTTTAAATGCAACTGAGTTTATTCTTCAGCCCATACTACAAAATTGCAGAAGTTTTGCAGGAACCTGCTCCATACATTGAGGAACTCCTAATGGCATTTTTAATCAAGGAAGCAGGTGGTGCATAGAAGGTCAAGGTATTCCTGATTTGATGAGTGAGAAAATTCATACAATGCTGTTCTATTGATTAAAAAATGTTGATAGTAGCTATTCAACCCGTGAAATATAATGACGGAGTCATTTTTTTTTGTAGTGAGACACAGTTGAAATTCTTATGTAGAAAACATAAGCATATGCAGACAGCATCTCAGTAAAAATTGAAATTAATTACTTGATTTAATAAAAACTGAAAGAAACATTAATCTCATTTTATGTACCTGAAAAATAAAAATACTTGTTGGAAGTTTGCACTAGTTCATAGCCTGAAAATGAAATAGGAAAGCCAACCAAGATGCCTTGATATAGCTTTATTTAGAAGTTTTTGAGATTTTTTTTACATTATTCCTGTGTTGCACAAATGCCTTATTCGTATCTTTGCACACACAGCTAAGTATGCATGAACTGAGAAGTCACACTGAGTATATTTTTATCTACTTAATTGCTTAGCTCTTTTTCTAGATTGATATTTTGCATATAAATGATTAATTTCCATTGATGTTTTTTATTACAGTGTAAATTTCAGTAGTGCAAAAATAAATTAGAGCAACTTAAATGCCTTGAATTTCAGCTTGTCTCTGTCACTGCTTCTCTCCTGAGCCTTCCAAGTGCAATTGCAGTCTGAATCTAATGACTAGAATGAGTGCTTCCCTGTAGAGGAGTGCTACCAACATGAGTATTTAAAAGGATGTCCAGTCATAATCTGTATAAGCCCTGCTACAAACCTTTTCTGTTTTCTATTCCTGTCCTCCTAGAAAGAGATTGTGCTTCACTCACAGTATGTCCCAATTACTCAAGGACTTACTTGGAAAATTATTGCCAATGAAATAGCGATTTTCAGCCTGGTTGGAAAGCGAGTAATGCACATGTACTACCTGAATGTGGAAAGTGCAGTGTCCTCATTTGACATTTTAAGCAAGTCATTAAAATATTTTGCAGTTTAGGGTTAATACATTCTGAGTACAGTTCTGTGAACTTTCTTGACTTCAGTATATTAGTAGATACTCATTCCTTGCAAATAAGATTATGATGATTAACACTTGATTTTATTAAAACTTGGAGGGAAAGTTTTCTGTGGTTTTATGGAAAAGCAGATTCTCAAACAGTGGAAAAACTAATGTGTTTAACATTTCAATATTCTTTCTCTTATTGGAACAGTATTGCTGACATCATTGAGCACTACAGAAAAGAACAGATTGTTGAAGG
>VZSE01005680.1:993-54182 GCA_013398275.1 Promerops cafer
AAAAAAAAAAAAAAAGGAAAACTGAAACAAAACCCCCAAACATCATCTGCAATTGAACCCTCCCCAAAATACAACAGAATTGTGTATATTATTTGGGACCTAAAGGTGAGAAAACTGTTCATATATCTGAAACTATTTGAGAATCACCAGAGTTGAGATGACCTTCCTTGTGATATTTGAGTACTTGAGGATATTTTTAATGTTTAATTTTCAATTTAAAACGTAATTTTAAAAACTTTTGTTCTTTTTCATAGAATCACAGAATCACAGAATATGTTGAGTTGGAAGGAACCCATCAGGATCATTGAGTCCAACTCCTGGCCCTGCACAGGACATCCCAAGAATCACACCATGGGCCTGACAGTGTTGTCCAAACACTTCTTGAGCTCACTCAGTCTTGGGGCTGTGATCACTGGTAATGACAGAGCAGAGATCAGTGTCTTCTCCTTCTCTTCCCCTCACAAGGAAGTTGTAACTGCAGTGACTTGTCCTCTCCTCCAGGCTGAACAGATCAAGTGACCTCAGCTGCTCCTCAGACATCTTCCCCTCAAGGCCCTTCACCATCTTTGTTACCTCCCTTGGACACTCTCTTATAATTCAATATCTTTCTTAAATTGTAGCACCCAAAACTGCACACAATATTCAAGGTAAGGCCTCACCAGTTGTTTAGAAACATAATTTGGGGAAAAGTCAAAGAGAAATTTGAAAGCATCCACTTTTTCTTCTGTTTGAGAAAATGGATAGCATCCTCATACTTCTAACCTTCAATAGCGAATATTTACTGTTTTGGCTATCTATAGCAGTTAACTATAACAGGACTATAACAGTCTCCTGCCAGGACTTTAAATGAACACATTTCTCTGCTTTCTTTCCTGTTTCCTAAGAGTTTGTGCATTCTTTTCTAGTCACAGTTGGTTGCAGAGTCTGATTTGTGTTTAGTATTAGTGCACTGAGAAGAAGTGCCACCTCTCACATTATTAAAATCACTCCCTGCAGCCACAGGAGATCTCTATATGTCTCCGCTTCTTGCATGACCCCTCTTGATCCTGTTTACCTTGTAAAATTTGACTGGATCACAGCTCAAAGGGCTGTGGTGGATGTATTGATTTTAACTCCTTGATGACCTCAGAGGAGCTCCTGTACACAGATATGCACATGGCCATGTGGGGCTGCACCCGGCGAGGTGCAGAGCAGCGTGGCTCTGCTCCAGCAAAGCACTTAAACCAACTGCTCACACCGAGCCACTGGGCTTGAGCCAAGAGGGAGGTACTGCGACGTGACCTGCACTCTGAATTGCATCCAGATTTATGGCTAGAGCTGGCCTGAGAATGGAGATAGGTAATCCAAACAGGGTGTTTATTTTACATTGAAATGGGTTATTCACAAAGGTTCACTCAGTCTGACAGGGTCACTCCCAAAGGCTCCCTGGGGAAGCGCACCTTGCTTCTCTCCCTGTAGAGGATGTGTCTGGAGAGATCAAGCTTGTGATGATCAAGTGAAGCTTTATGAATACTCTCAAAAATGTAACACAAATTGTATTTTTCTAATCTGCTCCAGTTCTTGAACTCCGGGTAATGTTTCTGAAATCTTCTAAAGCATTCCAGCATTTTCTAAAGTGTTGCCGTTTCACTTAATCCTCGGGTAGATGGTGTAGTGTATTGAACCATGTGTATTGCTGAAACTTCCTTTCAATGCTGCTGTTAAAGACAGCTTTATCCTTGCAGGTTTTCAATTGCTTCTTCAGTTCACTGAGTGAAGGATGTAACTGTCATATCTGTGTATCATATGAAGTTGATTCTTTCAGTAATAATTTGAGCAAAGATGATGCAGGTTTCCAAGATGTTAAAGTAGCTTTATGCCTTTCAGCAATTTTTACCTCAGCCAAATACAGTGACAAAGTTTGTGTTGAACAAGTGAAGAGTAAAATATTAACACAGACAGTGGATTTACAGCAAAGGTGAAATCTAGATGATAAAACATTAAAATGGTGATACATGACCCTAGGATATTTTTTAGTATAAATTCATTCAAGAGTATGTCAAAGCATCTATTTTTGTATACTTTATACACTCCATATTCTTGATTTTAAGTCTATTCTCTTCAAAGGGTTCTTAACTTTGTTCAGTATGCAGAATAAAACTGGGGCTTAATCCTTTTGGCATTCATATTCCCATGGCATGAAGAGTACAAAAGGAGAGGACAGGATCTTGGTGGACTGAAGGGCTGAAGATGATTGGTAGCAACTGGCTCCCTAATAGTTTAGATGTGATACATAAGTGTGCTGTGATAAGTGGAGGAGTTCAAGGCAAGAGGATAAATTTAGGAGATTGCAAGCATCTCCTAGTTCTGTGCGTGGATTTTGACAATTTGTTGTAGTTGTGGCTAGTTCTTTTCCAGAAAGCTTTCTGGTGCTCTACCTGATCAGTTCCTCCAGCATATAATACATATTCCTTCCATGAGATGATAACTCTGGCATCTGAGCATTGCTTCAAATAGATAATCATTTTATTTGGCAATATTTGTCCCTTCCAGTCAGATTATCTGGTAGTCTTTGTCCTGTGTGATTTAGTGTCATTTTAGCAAATTCAGCCAGAAGCTTTAAATATTCTTTATCCTGCCTGAGCTCAAGTCTAATCAAAGCAAAAAACATGCAGGTAGTCAAAGTACTTATTTTGTATTTCTGTGTGAAATATTAAACTACTGACTTTTGTCTGCTGTAATATGAAAAGTACACCTTATTCTTATTTTGACCTTGATTTTAGAACCAATGGACAATTTTTAAAATGTCAAATGATACACAAGCAAAAAACCAACTTAAGACTGACAACAAACTGATTGTTTTTCCTGTATTTTTTCCCTCCAATTCATAATAATAGCATCTAAATTTCTGTCAGAGAAGTTTTTGTGGCATTTGGACTGCACAGCTGTGAAAGTTATTCTCTATCCAGAGGGAAGGTTTTGACTGACCATCATAGAAAGGGAATGGTTTCCTAGGGAAAAGGAGTCCACTGGTATAAAGTTCATGCCCTCCTATACATCTGCTGATTCACACATTTAAAAAAAAAAAAATAAAAAAATCTGGGAATGAAGGTCTTTGAAACATCTTTTGTGAATGATCATTTCACATAGTGTTGTAGAAAATAGATGGAGGAAGATAAAATTCTTTCCTCAGCTCACATCTTTCATTGTCTTTTCAAGCACAGCATCAGTATAGAGAAGACTCCTGTTTTGATCTGTAATCAAGGCCTGCATTTTAATCCTCCAAAGCCCAGAGATTTTTTTGCTTTTGGATAAAAAGAGACAAATCTGAAAACACATGCTGAAGCTGTACAGACTCTGAGCTGGAATAACTCCTGAAGGATACTGGGCCTGATGGGAATTAAAAAGCCTGACCTGGTTCCCATCTTCAAGCTTCCTCTCCCAGGCATGCAGCAAATGTGTTACTCACTCCCTGACCCTTTGCACAATGGGCTGACCTTCCTCTCAAATAAGTCAGCCCAGCATGAGAGCAACATACGGAGCTTTTGGGGCCTTCCTCTGTCCAAAAAATTGTGTCATTTTTAGGCAGCATAGGACTCCCAGTTATATGGACCTTCTTCCTGCTGAAGTAAGTATTAAGACTCTCATTGACTTCTGTGTAAAGGGGACTAGGCATTAAACTTGCCTCTGGGAAAACAGAATCTAAGTAAGGAAAGTTATATGGATCCCTGAGAGTCCATAACGTAGGAATTACTCATGCAAATGCAATATTTAAACTATTTTAAATGCATACTAGCTGGAGCATGCAGAGTGATATTATGCACTTTCCCTGCAAATACAGCTTCTGTGTGTGCAAAGTAGCTGGTGATGTTGCAGTGCCACAGGACAGGGAATAAAAGTCCCTAGAGTGGAACAGCAGAGAAGGGTTTGGAAAGGCTGAGGCAAAGCAGTTCTTTACTTTGGAGAAGAAGATCCCTGTATAGTAAATTGTGATATTAAGCTTTCCCTCTGAGCATCTTAGAATTGCCATCAGATCATGAACATAATAATTTATGAGAATTGTACCTGCACTGTCTTGGGAAAGAGTTTGCTTATACGTTTTTGTGGGAGGAAAAATAGAAGTTTTTTTGTAGGTAGAGGAAAAAATGCTATGAGTTTTCCAGCTTCTGCCATCATGCTCTAATGCATTTAAGATTGTTTTTAAAAACTTCAGTTCTTCTCTCAGCTTTGCTCATGAATAAACCTAGGTGTTGGTGATACCCCATCAAACTCCTCCAAAAGGACATGAAAATCTGGACTCTCTTTTGTAAAATAAAACAAAACAAACAATCTTCAAAGCAAATTAAAATCCTGCAATGATCTTAATGAAGAAATATCGAATCCTAGAACCAGATACACTGTGATGGGTGAAGGCATATATATACGATTACAGAGCTGAAATTCTGTACATGCTTCTCTGCATGGCACACACTGATGGAAGAGACTTATCCTGCTTGTAAATCCATACCTCACCATCCTTATGTGTTAGTTATGAGCAAACTATAATAATGGATGTGTCAGATAGCCAGTCCAGATACCTTCCTCTCACTAGAAACTATACCAGGGACTGTGAAAAATTGTAACACCAACAGGAGCTTTCAAAGTAAAAAAAAAAAACTCCTTTATTTTGATCATTCCAAAATGCTGTTCATGCAAAGGTTACTGGGCAAAACCAAACTTAAACCAAAACAGATTCATCCCCATGTTTATGTACCCCTATATGTGCTCTCTACAAATCAGGCTATGTAATGATGGGACTGACCTCGGAGTGTGGGAGGCAGATAGGTACAACAGGTCACCATCTTCCTGCAGGAAAAACCTTCTCCTGGAAACAGACAAGCCAGGCAGTGTGCGTTTTAATTAAAATCACATCATGGGCATTTAAGTTTTCAAAAATTATTAGTATGACAGAGGTTACCTTTTCTTGTGACTGATATTATTACTGTCAGACTGCCTGCTTCGAGTGGGGGGCTGAAGGTTACATGTGGGAAGGGGAATGCAAAGTTAGCTGGAAGGGGTTCGTACACGGGGCCGCAGCCGTGGAATGCTCTGTGTTGGCCAGAGCTCTCTTGCTGTCCTGTCTACAGCTGTGCAGAGAGACCCCTCAGGACATCATGTACAGCCCTCAGCAGTGACTGCAGTGCTATAAACTGCAGGTGACTCTGGTCAAATCCAATGTCTCGTCCTGAACAGAGTGCATGCTATCACTGCCTGTTCCTTGCCAAGGTAAACAGGGGTAACAATGTTACGGATGATTCTAGAGGATTTAATTCAAACGTATGCTTGGTATTGTTGCATTTCTTTAAATAATTTTGAACTGTTTGAATTCCTACACTTGTAATTCAGGCTAATGGGCCGTGATGAAATAAGATGATGTTTGGGTGTATATAAATAGATTTACAGATTCAAAGATGAGCTGTTCAGCTTATTAAAGGACACACTTTCATGTAGGAAACTTAGGACTCATGAAGAGTCTTTCTAGGAATGCCTTAATTTTTTTTACTATTCATACTGACATTCCTGTGATTCATCGATGTGCATTTTACAAGTTAAGCTGTGCCACAAAAGGCTGAAATGACCTACCCAAGGCTGTACAAAAACTTGTGGTGCAGTCAGCCGTTGACTTATGCTCCAAATCTCTGTTCCATTCTACTATAGTATTATTTGGCATGCAACAAAAGCTTGTGCCATGAAAAGTCTTCCCTTCTTAAACCAGGTTTTGTGTCAGCTCTGAGGAGCACAACCACTTTAAAAACAGAGACAAAAACAGCACATATATTTGGGGAAAAGTTTTAAAAAAGCACAAGAAAAACAAATTATTTCATAGTTTAAAATTCCACTTTGAAGTGCATTTTGGTGATTATCAGATAAATCCCTAAGAACAGAATTGGAATGACACTATATATGTGCTTGAAACAGTTCTCTCTTTAATGGATCTTTTGGAACTTGCCTAAGTTGCCATAAGAAGTCCGTTTTTATCATGCTGTACTGTAAATATTTTAGTACTGAAATTGGCTTTTAATAAAATTAACTACAAGTTCAAAATGTTTAATGGACTCCATGGCAGTAAAATTAAGAAGAATGTCATTTTGTCTCTTTAATGTGCCCCGAAACATTCTTGTGTTGAATTAGAATGCTGATTGTTATTTTTCAGCTCAGGACTTGGCAGGTGTGTAATGTGACTCCTGATAGCAGGACAGCGGATTACATTCTCCTATAAAACCATTTCTAAGGGACTTGGCACAAAAACTGTTATTGCATGTCTGCAGGTGTTTAGTAATTGGATTAATGTAGAGCAGAAGGAATGTCTGATGCCCCAGCAGTGAGAAATGCTGAGGAAAGACACATTCATTTCTAAGAGTAACCTGGAATGCATGATGACAGCCTGTTCACACACACAGAGCCAGATCTAAGCCTGCAAGTTTAAAATTAACTGCTGTGAGCAATCACCTTCCAGAGGAAAGTTTATCCAAACCTAAATACAATAACAGGAGCTCTGTAAGTAAGGAGGTAGGGAGCTTTGGGCTATGTTTTGATCCTATTCCAAAAGTAACTTGCATAACCTTAGAAAAAGTTCTTATATCATGCATATCACAAATCCCTAAAATCCTAGGTGTCTGATAAAAATGTCCTTGATAAACATATAGACCCTCAAAACACTGTAAAGTTATAGACAATATAATATAATCTCAGATCAAGGGCTTTCAGGACAAAATGATGTTCTTTTAAGTATCTTGACCATGAATTAGAAAGGCTTTTGTAATGGCCAGGGACTTAAAACATAAATTTTTCTATATTGATGAAAATAGTTTAGGTCCTGACAGTACTCAGAAAAACATTTGCATGAAATCTTTAGATTCACTATGTTTTGACATACATCTGATACATTGTCCTCAAAAATTAACTTGAACATGGGTACTGTTTAAAAAAGCATCTTTTACACATATGGTTTATACATTAATTTTAACAGCAGAGGGATTTAGGAATAAAAACAATTCTTTGTTTTATCTTGTGCTGGGAAAACTGGACCCATGAGAGAAAGCTCTCTGCTGCTAGCACCCCTGGGAGGACAGAAGTGATGTAAATCCAGTGATGACACTTCAGGAAGTATTGCCTTTCTTATCTGTCAGGAAATAAAGGTACAGAGGTGACTGAGCACTCTGCTTTTTGGCACTCTGTTTCCTCTGGAAGCAGTCCTAGCTCGCTGAGGGTAGGACTGACCAAAGCCATGTAACAGGCTCCTGGGTAATTAAAAAAGCCTCTATGTTTGAATAAAGTTCATGACTCACACTGGTTGGGGTTTCTGCAGTACTATTTTCAGACCGTGGAGATGTCTCAGGTAAGGATTTCAGTCCTTTTGGCTTTTGCCTCATCTCTCATTAGTTTCAAGGATAAGTTATATTTGCATCATTTATATTCTCTCTATGAATAAGAATCATAAGAATCATAAGAGAGGAGAATATATTCTTAAGATTAAAATAGGAGTTGTAAATTTTAATTGCACCACATTGCCTACAGAAAAGAGCTTTCCTTGGGAAATTTAATCAAAATATCCCTAATTTTTGGGAATGAGACTTAGAAATTTTATCAGAATCTTAAAAGCTTTGTCCTATGCAATGAATACCATTTCATTGGGGATCAGGTGTTTAATGACCATGGAGCAAATAAAAGCCTCATGGAGGCTGCTGAGAGCTCTGCACTGACTTCCAGACGCAAGTCACAGGCCACCCCCACTGCAATTAAAGTTGTCAAACAACTTCTGTTACAGCTTTGTCTTTTACAGGCACAGAGCCCCCCTGGGCTTGATCTCGATCAGGGAGGACATGGACCAGAGGGGGTTCACTGCATGTAGAACAGAGCTCATATTGCACAGAGAAGTGCACATGCACAATCTACTGGTTTGAAAGTTCTTTAGAATGAAAGGTTCAGCTTCCGTGAAGCTCAGGGAATGCTGCATCACCATTCCCTTCACAGAGGTGGCTGTGCCTCAGTTTAGATCCTTTTTGTGCATTGCATGAGTCAGTGTCTAGTGTCGAGGGTCCATTTCATGTGGTATGGGGAATGCCTTATTTGAATTTTTTGAGATTTCAGATGTTTGACTTTGCAGCTTTAAAACTGCTTCCCCATCAGCTTTTATGACTTTAATTGACTTTTTTTTTCTTTTTTTTTTTTTTTAGAACATGAAAATTAAGAAAAAGTCTGTGGTGAAAACACAAACTTGAGCATTGCATTCCCGTGGCACAGAACTGCTGTGCTGCATGATGATTCTGACCATACAGACTGACAGCAGACTGTTCTAACAGGGAAATGAATATTGCTGGAGTGACTCAGGGAATAATAAAAATAACCAGTTCTGCATCTAACCATCCCACCCCCCAGGAAGATGATGGTGTTTTCATCTAACCTTTTCCAGCTTTACTACTCAAAATTGGATTATCCCCTGAAAAACAATTTCGAACATTTCTGAGAAAGTCTCTGAAACCCAGTTTCCTGCAGGTGGAGGAATGACTGTGTACTAAAAAACATCCCAACAGCAGTAACTAAAAGGAAGTAAAGGGGCAAGTTTGCAGATGTTTGTGCTGTTTGTACACTCGCTATGAATTCACTCAGTCTGCTATTGAATGCAGGAAAATAAGTTTCTGGACCTTTCATTGGACTCAATAGATGCTGCTATATTCTTAAGTCTGAAAGTTATAGAGTTCAGACAAAACCAGTTGCCTCCACTCCCTTTATTGTCAGTGGAGACAAAGTGATTTATGTCACAACTGGCATTGGAGTTTCATTCTGGGAGGTACCTGCACTTCTTTCTCCACTGACCAAAGGCAGACTGTGCATAAGTCTTAAGCCTGCCTAAGACTTGAACTTTCAGACCATTGCATTAACTTACCTGAATCTCATTCCAGCCCTTTTTATCAGGAAAGGTTCATTATGTGTTGTTGCACTGAAACACTGCTTTGTCCTCCAAACAAAATTACACTATCCTGTAAAAATTTTAAATTGCTGAAACAACTGTTGACACAGCTATATTAGGCAAGGTTCAAATCTTGCCACATAACTATGTAAGAAAATCCTTCAGCATCTTGAGCAGCTCTTGATATTTTTGTTCCCTGTAAATAGAGGTGTTGTCTGTCTGTAGTTTCACTGATTTCAGGGAGTGTCCTCTGGGAGAAGACTGTGTAGCAGGGCTGATTCATCTACTCTGTGTGTTTACTGATGGGAATTACAGACAGTGTTACTCACGAAAATAAGCATTCATCACCCTTACCAAAGCAGTCTCTTAGTTCTCCTTTCACATTAATATTAGTATTGAAATAGAAAGACTTCACTAGAAAATCCTAGAAACATAGCAGACAGTTCATTGTCCAATTCTATATCTTCATTGATTTTTTTTTCACATTGTACTCAGAAATGGTGATTGTAAATGATGAAGTTTTAAAAAGCAATTTTTTCAGCAACTGGAAGAAGAAATACAGACCTCTTTCCTAAGATAGATGTCATGGTTATTATTTAACTGTATACATGCTTTTTAGGAAGAACTGTGTGCAAGGATTGTCTTCTTGAAGTATTGTATTGTACCCTGTATTTTTAAAGAATCATTAACTGTGCTATGGAATACATATCTGCAGAGTTTCTTTAAGAAGTTTGAAATTCCTATCATTTCATAGTTTGTTTTAGTTTCTTTCTTATATTTTACATTTAAAAAAATGAAGAAGATCAAGAGACGTGCCAAGTAGGGGTGGAGATATGTTCAGACCTGTAACCTTACAGGTTCAGGAGGACTTCAAAGTTGAGACTGGTAGGATCCAGTTACATTTCATCACAAAGGATAAATTTATGCCTGTAAGTTGTAACCTTTGGCCAGTCTCTGTTTCTTCCTATTGGCTGAGAGACATACTTGTGTTATTCATCTGTCATGTATTCACACTGCATAAAATTCTCTTTCCTTTGTTTTTCATTTGTTTTCCTGGCTACTTACATCTTCCACAAAATGGAAGCTATCCAAATTGGTGGTGTGCCTATCTACAGAAGGCAAGTCAAACTTTTAAGAAGTGTTATCCACTGTGCTAATGCAAAGGATGGAAACTGCTGGGGCTGCTGTAGAAACTAAAAGGTAGAATAGCTGTTCCCTACATAGAAATTGAATTGAGAAAACACTCAATTTATTAGTGAGTAGTCATTAACACCATGTTGTTGTAGCCACAACACAGTACTCTGAGGCTGCATTTGTACCAGTAAATAAAATGGGCCATGGCTCTGCTCTGGCTCTGTGACCAGTTGAAATGAGTGCTCTCATGATCAGCCAGCTGAACTGTTCTGCTTTACAAAACCACCTCACTGCCTCCAAACAGGCTGTTGGTTTTTGAGTCAGCTAAGACCTGAAAGCTGTGTCCACACATTATCTGGAAGAGTATTACTTTGGATTAAAACAGTGCCGAGAGTTGTTCTAGTAATTAAAGGTCATGACCTGCCTCTGTTAATATGCTTATATAAAGGTAGATCCTGTAGAGAGCCAGAAACCAGTGAAATGCCAGTCAGACATTGATACAAGCAGCAATATTGAGAGGAGACATAAAAACCTGGGTTCTGCAAAGATATACATAATTTTCCTTCTGCACTGAAGAATGGAATAAAAAGACACTAAGTTTCTTCTAAATTTTGGGAACAGATGTATGTTCTTGCAGTTACTCTTAAATGTCTGGGAGGGGGAATATACTTACTGTCATACAAAAATGTTCCTTTTATCAAAGAAAGGCAGCATGTGAACAAGATAATAGAAAGTTGTCATGAAAATCCAGCTTCACAAAACTAAAACAATATGGACCATTCTCTTAGTCCCAAATTATGAAGGTTTCAAATGTCAGCCTGAATGAATGGTTCTGTTTTCCACCCAAACACATTTCTTGGGCAACTCCTGGAAACCTGATGCCTGAACGCTGCTGTTTATAGGAGCTCTTCTGAGTTTCCGTGCCAGTCTGCACCTGAGGGTACCCTGGAATACATGGCTGATCATAGCTGGAGCTGTAAAGCCACATATGTACATCTGCTATGCCTTCATATGGAGTGGAATTGGATATTACACCTAACTCCTGCGTTTAACACATACCACTGAATTCTGGTGGTGTGTGCAGTGTGGGCCAGCTGGTGAAGGAACTGAAGCTCAGGTTTGTATTTCATCCTCATTGTGAAATGAGGACAGATCCCTCAAGCTTTTCTGTTGACAAGAAGATAATTGTGGGTAGATACCAGAGAAGAGGCTAGAGCCTCAGTTTGTTGTGAAATCATGAGTACCTTAAGCAGCTTCAGGGCAAAATGCATCCATTTTTACTGTGAATAAGTGCAGCCCTAAGAAGTACTCAATAACAAGGCTATAATTTTCTTTTATCACTGGCTAAGCTAACCTAGCCACAGAGGTGTTACTGCTGATTACATGAATTAATTTTACAGTACAGACAGCCTGTTCAGATTTAATATCAGAAGTCAATACTTGACTTTCAGATGAAAAAAAATTGGGGTGTTGGACTTTTGAAGGATAAAAGAACAGATAAGGTACTGTGCTTATGAAGATTCTTTAATAAAACAGAGGATATTACTGCTGAAATTATTGTCTCCAGTTCTCTCCTATTTGGAGAGATCTCATTGCTAGCTGATAATATTTATCCAAGGTGATATTTAAATTTCTTAGCATTCTTACTTGTGTGGTGTTCCAACCTAACCAAAAGCAGTCTGGTGCTAAAAGTACAGCTACACTGGAAAGCAGGGCTTAAAGAAATGCAGGGTGCAGCTGGTGAAAATGTCTCTCTCACATTTCTACATAACACAGACTGCAGCCCAAGATGAAGCCGCTAGAAAACCTCAGCACAAGCAAGATACACAAGACTGTATAGCCAATGATAACAGGAAAGTTTAACACTAGATCAACACAAGTATAATTAGCTGTTTCAAGTGGAGACATTATTCTTCATTTCCTGCCTTCAACTTGTTGCTCTGAACTGTTAAACAATAGCTGTGTTTCATGCAAGAGGGGTTGGGCTTCAGAGGCTGGTGAAATGGTTCCCCTGCGGGACCAGATCCAAGGGTGCACGGATTCACGGAGTGTCTCTGGGCTGCTTCAGGTCAGCCAAGACAGCTGACAAACACAGAAATAGTGCAGAGAGAGAGCTTGCTTGACAACAAAAAGCCATTAGGATTAATTCGGCAGTATTTTTCATCCAGCTGATTTCAATCCTTTTGACTCACATAGGCTTTATACCTACTGTACAAAACAATACACAATCAAGAGATCTCTTTCCTTTTTTCTGGTAAGTTCCAAACTTTCAATATAATGAAAGAATTCCCCTTTCTTTTCCCTACCAGTCAGTGCACAGCTCTTCCTTTTTCTCCCCACTTTGCCAGCCTCCTTCATCCACATCCCACCCTTCAGTCATATTTTTTCAATCATACCTTTTCTCTTTCAGCATTCTCTTTGCTGCCTGCTATTAACTTCCAGATGCACTAAGCTGTCTTTCCATGGATCCAGACTTCTTCATGTCCCAGTGGGACTTACCCTTGCCAAAGATCACTAGACTGTGGAGGCAGGCTGGACACCATCTGAATCAAATTCCTGGGTTACAAGTAATGAGAAGCAGCTAGATCCAGGGAAGAGCTGCCCTCTTGCTTATCCGGCAAGTTTTGAAACACCTGAGATCAGTTTTACATAGTCAGTCTAAAGTGAACGTGGTCTTTTACCAAATTCATGACTACCCTGCAATATCAGCAGAGTCTGGCATCATCCTGTGGGATAAGAAAAGCTTTTAGAAGTGTCTAGTTGAAAAGTTTATATAACAATATCAATCATTAAATCTTTTCTATATGTGCAGGTTACATTTACGGGCATGTGTACCTTATCCTTTTTGTCTGACATAGTAAAAATTTGATTATTTTTTGAAATCTTTCCCCATTTAAAAATGGTAGACTACAAAAAATATAGGTTATATAGTGCTCCAAACAGTTAGAAGTTTTCTGAATGCACACATGCTATTGCTGAAACCTATTCTGACTATCAGCAGATGCAAAAAACATGACATGGAAAAGGGATTACACATAATTGGAAGATGTGATGTGGAAAATTATTTCTTTCACTGTCACTCTGTGCCTTTATTTGTTCTTGAATCCCTTATTAAAAAAACCCGACACCACACACAAAGAAATAAACATGTACACTCTACATCAGAACCTGGATATCTCCCAAGCCACAGTCTAAGAACTGGCAAAACTATCAGATAAGATTCAACAGAAAAACTACAATGTGATGATGGGCTGATTTTAGAGACAAGAGACAAGACATAAACTTCTGGTAGGGTTCCTAGATAAAAAAAAAATTCAATTCCTGCTTCTGGTATAGTTTTCCTATATTACCTTAAATAAGTAATATATTATTTCTGCTCCTTTGTTTCTGGAATCTGAAAACTATAGAAAACCCACCACCTTTCTTTTTTTTTTCTCCCACAATTTATCTGACTTCATTTTTTAAAATACAGTAAAATGTTTGCAAAACAACCTGCAAATGAACAGATTGAACCTTTGACCTAGCAAGAGTCTATTGGCTCATAACTAATATCAAGTTCATGCACTTAGATAGTATATAAGCCATAATGAAGAATTTTGCTGCAAAATGGTTTTGTTGTTGGTTACATAAAACAGTGAGTCATTCCTTTCTTGTAGCAAACATTTTTTTTTCTTGTTCTCATTTAAATAGTACAAGAAAAGCAAAAGGAACATTTGCCTGGATGGTGTGAGATGGGATAGATAGAAAGATTGGAAAGAATCCGCGGAAGACACATAAATGGCTTCAGAGTGTGCATAAAGACTTTCTCTGCAATCTCTGATCTTTAAGTAACATAAAACTGCCTGCATTAGGTCTTCTTCAGCTGTATCATTCTATACAACAGATGTTGGTCCCATGAATCTCTCAAGTGAAAACATTCCGTGATTCATAGAAAATTTATGATTAAAAGATGGTATAAAGATGAGAAACCGCCCGCCATTATGAGCCATGATGAACATGTGTGCAAAGTTATTGCAAATGACACTGTGCATTCTACTCTCAGAAAAGGGAAAAAATGTTCCCTTTGGTTGAATAAAATGTAGAAATTAAGTAAAGATGGTCCTCTCCTACTGTTTAAGTCGTTCATATCAGTTTTACAAGCAGTAAAATCAGAAGCAATAAGTACAACATTACTTTTACTCATCTGTCAATTTCAAGAAATCAGAGTATATAATTTGTTGAGTAATCATTTGAATTCCCATCTGAATATTAAAAAATAAAATATGGTATCACTTCATGTACCTGTCTGTGACTTTTCAGACTTTAAACAGCTCTCAGTGCATAGCTTGATTTGTCTGTCTGAAGCCATGAAGCAGGCAGTTGTATCAACAAAGGGTTAGTTTAGATTTGCTGGATTTATCTAACAAATTCGGTGATTCTTCCCACTGTCAAGAACATATAGAAAAGGCAATGGAGACAGTAGAATTTACATGATGTTGCTACCTTTTTTTCCATTCAGGGAGAAGGAAAAAAATGCCATCTGACTTAAGTAACAGTGTGAAACTTGAGATAAATGCAAAAATCTGAAAATTCATTTCATAGAACATGAAAACCTTAAAAGGTATACAGTGAGTTAGGAAAATAGAGTTGAAATATAAACTTGCAAATGGGCTGCCCACCTTCCTGGATGTCCCCTGCACACCACAGCTGCATTTCTGAGCTGGAAGTGGTGCAGGTCCTCCCAGTCAGCAAGTGCCAGAGAGCCAGAGGGGTTTGGTGTCACCAGGCAATAGGGAAGATGAGGATCCAGTGCTGTTCTGCTGGCACTATAATAGTCAGAGGGAAGAGATAAATGTCTCTGTGGGCTCCATGTCTCCTTGCTGGGTGATGGGGTGGGTCCTTCTCCAAACTCTCTGCCTCTCCCTTTAAAGAGTTATCTGGATGGCCTGGAGATGACCTGAAAGCCCTGGGACAGTGATAGAATCACAGCCTTGAGCTCTGGAGTTTTCCAGCAGCTACTTTTGCTTGAGGCAGATGATGCTGTGCTGAAAGCCCTGCATCTCACACTTTGCTTTTCCTGAACCAGAGCAGATCCTGGCATGGGAACAAGACCAAGGAGGAGGAGGTGAGCAGGATTCCCCAACAAACAGACAAGAGTAGTGAGGGCTGGCAGAAGGGAGTGGGAGGAAAGAGGTCTCATAAGTCCCACTGAAACTCTGTATGGCTCCTGACTAATTTGTTTTCTGAAATAAATGGAAGTGATTTACTGCATCTGAAGTCAACTACCTACAGAGCATATATCTAGTTTGAACTGGTCATCTTTTCAGTCAGTGCTGAAAGATAGGCACATTCAAGCTGAGGATAGCAAGCTGTTGACAGTAAAAGAGCAACATTCATTTATTGTGTGCTGTACCAATAAACAAGGATGAAAACCAGAGGGACTCTTTGGTCTACAAAAGCTTTCTGCAATTAACCTGCTGTATCCATCTTGGAGTTCATAGGGTTCATTCTTATAAAGGATGTCCTGGAACAAGGCACTTTAGACTGTGCCTGGTTTTTTATTCTGTTTGGTATGATATGTTTTTAATGGCAGTTTGTGTTATGCCCTTGAATGAAAAGAGAAAATTGAAGTAGAGGTCTTGCCTGGTATAGAGATTAGGAATGTTAAAATGTTGTAAGACCTTGGCAGGGTCCTACAGCAAAGGAAGATTATCTCAGAGGAAAGGAATTATCATGATGTCCTCTTCTGTTCTGCTGATAAGCTTCTTAAGTGACACACTAGTCAAGGACATTTTTATTTTATTTAATGGTATCTTGTAATATTTCTGGTGTGCTTTTTGGATACAGCTGCAATGTGAAAAATACAGCTGTTGATCAGTTAAGGGAGTAGGGACTCTGGGTTTTTATAATCAGATACTCTAGAAGATTTTCTCAGGTATCCTTGTCAGGCATTTTTGAGATAATGCAGAATTTGCTTGATCATGTTCCAACATGATTGTTAAAAGAATGCCTGCCTTCCTTGGTCATGCTATCCTGAGAGTTGTGAATTGTTCTCTTCAATCTGGGATGGTTCCAAAATAATTTGAAATGGGCTACAATCATTCTTTTGTTAGAGAAGATATCCTATCCATGGATGTTTTCTTTAACAGCCAACCAGTTCATAATTTACACATTTCGGTTAACAAGGAGAATAGTTTAAAGTTCAGTGCAGATTTTATTATATATGTTATAGTACACATCTGGGAGAGCTAGACTTCCTGATTGTCCCTTGATTGTTAATAGTGTAACTTTTTTACATGAAGCTCTGTTCTTCTTGGCAATTTACTTTTTGGCAGCAATCTGACAAATAACTTAAATACCTGATTAGTGTTATGCACAAGCCTTTTCTTATAGCTATTATCATGCTTGCCTTTGTATGTAAAGCAAGATAGTCATGTCTTCTTAAGGGGAGGTTATTTGTAATTCTGAATGCAAAATTAAGTCCTACCAATTCAGTTCCAATAAATTATGAACATGATTGACAGGCAATAAGTTAATAAAAATGTAGGTGAAAGTTTGCAACTGAAACCCCAAAGATATCTAATAAGCCTGACCTGTTTTGTGTAAAAATCGGTGACAGTGAGATTCATAAACATTTCCTAGGTTTTTATAGGAATATTTTCCCAAGCACACAGGGAGAAAAAGGCATTTTCCTAGTGTTATTTACTTGCAGATGAGTTCGTATTCTGGAAATGCCCATTTTTTCAGTTATTTCATGAAGGGACAAAGTTCCCTAATAGAGAGCAGACTTTTGCTTTTAGGTGTTGAGGTTCAGTGAAATTAGTCTTGAAGATCTTCTCTGAAAATGAACTTTATGTGAAGCTACTGGGGGGTCTTCAGACTTGTGAAGGCCAACCTGTTGAACAGCAGTGTGAAAATCAGGATTTCATTTACCATCTTTCCTCAATAAGGCACAATCATCTGAAAGGCTTTTACAGTTTCTTAGAGAATGGCACAGGACTGCCAGTTTACAGATTTTTTTTTTTTTTTTTTTTTTTTTTTTTTTTTTTTTTTTGTTATTTGGTGATCTTTGGGAGTTTCTCTTCCCTCAATGAGTTATATAATATGTGAATATGCCAGAATTCACTTGAAAAAAGTTCTTCTAGCCCTCAGGGCATCATAAAAGAAACTATAAAATAGAAACCATATATAAGTAGTAAAGTTGTGATATTTAATGTTTCTAAAGAGTTGTGGGGCCTGAATTATTAGAGCCCAATCATGGTTTGAATCATCTGTGAAATACTCCCATTCTTAAGATAAACACATATTTTTGTAATACAATCTCTTCTACCAGTAAATTTCATTACTCAACTATTTGTCAAGGAAAAGTTTAGCTAAGTGTCAGAAGCAAAAAAAAATCTTTTTTTTTTTGTAGAGGACTCCAAGAAGTTATCTTTCCAATATTCTTTGTACCAACAGTGAGGAGGGTTTCACTGAGCATATAAAGCTTTGTGTGAACTTGCTGTTAGAGACTGTGAACTGCCTTCCAGCTTTTTCTAAATCAGTTGGAAATGAAAAATAAAACCATATGAAAAATTAAATAAGCATGTTGATGTCTTATTTTTTCAGATATCACACCAGTCTTTCTAGCAATGGGAGAAAAAGAAATTGTCAGAATTTTCCAAAATCATAAAAATGTTTTAAAATACCATAAACCAATTTCCAAAATTGTAAAAATGATTTATACTTCTTCTCTCTCTTAAAGGAAATTATTTTGGCAAGGATAAGAAAAAAAAGAACTACAGCATGAACAAAAACCACTTCATTTAAAAAGGTGGGTTCCCCTAACGCGGATTATTTGCTTTTGTAAGCCTGAATAAAACCATGATATGGTAAAATTGTGAACATCTGGAATACTCCAAATCAGTAGGAAATTATTTTAACACAGAGTATGGGATTAATTTGCCTAAATTTAGACATCTACGAAGTAGACATCTAAGTTTGAGCCGGTTTTCCAGGCCCTAGGTAATCAGTAAAAAGAAACAGGCTTTTGCACAGAACAATTCATCTGCATTCTAAAACACATCCGAAATGGTCCAGATGAATTACTCCCAGAAAATGTTTATTTTTCTCTGTTGAACACAAAGACAGACATGATTGACTACCTTGGATGTAAACATCTGTAATGTAGTCTACAGTTAGGCAAGACACCTTCATTATTTTTAGAGCTATAGCGCAGCAATAGCATGTAGAGTCTACTCCAAATTTGGGTACAGAAACCAGCTACATGGATGAATTTTCTTAGGTTTAGATTAGTTACCACAAAATCTATGCATGCAAGTGCACACATACATGTATCTACTTGTGTTTGTGCAGGATGTGTAACCTCTGTCAAGGTTTATATCAGAAATATTCATCTTGATAATTTGCCTCTGCAATATCACACACAAAACCAACTCATGTTACTCAGACAAGATTTTCAAATCAACGCTATGCAGCTGAGCAAGGATATCAACAGCACTGGGGTGGAAACTTCCTTCACTTATATTGTAAGCTCAGCTCCAGATGAATGCCACATCGTCTTCGTTAACTCATTCGTACGTGTGTTTGGAAATCAAAAAGAGAGGAACTTATAAAGGCTGACTTTACTTTTACAGGCATCATCTTACAATACACAATACACAAGGTGTAGAATTATTTAACCAGTTTAATCCTCAGATCCTAAAATCATAGAACCTTTCTATGAGAAATAGAGCTAAGGGGTTGCTTAACTGTTAGGCAGTGCTTAACAGAAGGTGAAATATTTGCAGTTCTAAAGCTTGTACGAAAACCTTTAAGAAGCAGGGAAATACTTAACTTCCACTTTTTTTTTGCATGAAGTCTGTTGTATAGTGGTGAAGGCATCGATACGTGTCATAGTGGTCACACGACAAAGATAAAGCTTGGGTTGTGTCATATGTGATAGATGGAAAATAGTTACCTTCATTTCTGCTTAAGAACATCAATTTATAAATCTGTATACCAAGTGCTGAATACCTTCCCATAACAGGACCTGATGTGACCCTTTACCATCTCCGCTAGTTCCTTCTTCAGTATTCTCTCACACTTCAGCCAGTAACCCTAGTCTATTTCAAACTTTTCTTTTTTATTTCTGTTGCACTCAATAACACAAATGCCAATTTGGTATCAAATTGTCTTCATGTCTCCTTCTTGGCTTGGTGACCCACATGGCAGGATTGAATTTAAGGTGCTTATAGATGTCAGGAATTATGGATCTCAGAAACTCCAGTCTCAGATACAAGCATGAGAGTATCTGAGATCCTGTTAGAGCAAATGGAGAGCTAAAGCTCAACTCATTCCTCTAAACCTAGGCTTGTGGTGGAATTTAAAATGCACTAAAATGTCTTAAGACAGCTGGACAGGACTGGAAGTTGTGAGCCTTTTGGGGAACAGAACTGTCTTGGTTCAACCACTGGAAGCTTAGCAGGAGGCTAAAGTAAATCAGTGGGCAGCAGATGCCTATTTGTGGGCAGCTGAACTTGAGCCCTTGTGGTCTGGGATGTCATTCCCAAATCTCACACACAGGCTCTCTGCATTTGCCACCATTCACATGGTTCAGCTGGAGGGATTGATGAAGGAATTGATCTGGCATGGAATTGGTGCTGAAATCAATTACCCTGGAGCTCTGGGTATGGCCCAAAGGTACAAGGTTTAAGAAAATTATTTACCCTAGCCATGCTACACAGAGGATTAGGCCAACTGTGCATGACATAACTTCCAGGATCAGATCTATCATGTATTGAACATTCACTACAGATTTAATAAAACTGCTTCAGCAGTATAAACTTGGTTGTAAAATACAGAATTTAAATCAGCATTCAGCCTTTGCAGTGTTTTATGCATATGATCCACTTACAAACTTTCATTAAGGAAGCCGGGTTAGAGTCATGAGGCATAGTTTTTATAAGCTTTGTCTCCTTCAAATCTTATAAAAATAAATTTAAGTAGCTTACATATCCCTAAATAAGCTGTAACAATAGTATAGCACAGTTAAGTTAATTTAGTGTGTTAGAAAAAGTTTTCTTGCTGGTTTTCAAAATGTTAGAGTTTTGCCGGATATATCATTACCACCAAGTTGGTACTGACTTGTGGAGGCTATAAAACAAATAAAGTCATTAAAAATAATTTGAACAAAAGGAGTAACTTGATATCATAATGCCATCCACATTTGGTTAAAATGACTAATTTTAAAGCTCCCTTTCATCTTACTAAACAGATTTCCAGAGTTAAAAAAATGTGATTAATAAATTATCCCCCATAAATCTTATGATAACTATGATAGTCTTTGGAGAATTATGAAGCCACATCTGGAAAAAGTATTTTACTGCCTGTAAAACAGCATGCCATGAATTTTACTAGTTCATATTAGTAAGTGAAATACGGTATATAATTTTGCATTCATCAGTGTGAGTGCAAAACACATAATTTTCGTCTCCCCAAAACCATTAGATTTATTTCAAAAAGAATGTTTCTTGTAAAGTTTATAAGGAACTTGTTTTCTTTTATTTATATATAGATATTTCTCCCTTATATTAGCTGTAATTTACAAGATGAACTGGAGAGTACCTAACATTAGAACAGAAGTAAGCAAACAGTAAGAGTAATAGGGTTCATTTGTTATTATTATTACACCAAGGCTAAAATGAGCAAGGCCAAGCCACTGAATAAATGCCAGAGCACTAATCAAGAGAGAAAGCAAAGAAGTTCATTTTCTGCTATATAATCCAACAATAGCTATTACGTTATTCTTTTTCATTAAGGACATTTTTAAATATATAGATTAGAGTTGCAAGTCATTCAAGATGAGTGCCTGTAATATTTCTGGAATTAAAAACTTGATTAAACTTAAGTATTTCTTAAATAAAATGAGCAATGTTCTTGTAGAGCCAAGTATGTCCCAGGGAAATATAAAACCCTTTTTATTTCCAAGCAGATGTTTGCAATAAGAAATAGATGGTGAGTGAAAGGGAAGAACACCATTAAGCTAAGGTAACCCCTAAAGATTTTTATATAGTTCTGCAATCATAAGCTCCATCAGTGATAAATATCACAATAGTGCTTGTAATGTACCTGGTTTTATTTATGTGTAGATCCTTGAATATGCTTTACCTCAAGTAATATAATTTGCTTAATGACCACAGAGAAGTTATATTTTAATATAAATGAAAGTGACATAATTTTTGTAACCTGAAAAGGTTCTTTCTCTAAAGATACTATAAATCAGCACAATAACATCTGTAAACATGCTTTGTTTTTATAACAGAAATAAATAAAAAGCCCAGAGAAATGCTTACTAATAAAATGTATGTGGATTAGACCACTTTATTGCAAATGATACTCTCACAATTTCAACACAAATTATTTGTGTAACATGTTGTTCAGACTGATAACATGGGTGACATTCTGGCCATAAAACTGCTATTGCAGTAAATATAGCTCTCTTCTGCTCTGATTTGAAATGGCCGTTATGTCCCTGCATTTTTATGCTTGCTGTACCTGATTTATTAAATAATCTAAACTGAATTGGGTTTGTACCTGTAGATACTTGCTGCCTTTTCTGAAAGCAAAGACTTTATTTTCTTTTAGCTTTCCTCAAGCTTTCCTTACTCTCTTCCCTCGATTCTGGCAGAGCTTTATGAGAAAGGCTGGGGTCTTTGCTCAGCTGTTGAGATGCAGCTGTAGGAAGGGTTGGATAAAATCAAAACCTCATGTCCTCGGACAGGGGAGGGTGAGGGTCACAGGGACATTCAGAGATGTGTTGGACAGAGGAGGGTGAGGGTCACAGGGACATTCAGAGATGTGTTGGGTTTATGTGGCAGGGTCTTGGTGCTGGGTGGGCTGCAGGGAGAGGCCAGGGGCTGCCCAGTGCCTGTCTCAGCCACTTCCAGCCACCTCTGCAGCAGACTCAGTGCTCCAGAGCTCAGCCCACCTGGGGAGCTGGTGGTGCCTCTGCAGAATCAGTGGTGCTGCTGAGGAAGCACATTCAAGAAAGGGTAAATAACACAAGAGGGAGATAGGAGGAGGAGCAGAATCAGGTGAGAAAGAAGAGTGGGTGTACCACGGTCCAGGAAGGGGGCTCCAACCTCCAGAGTAGTAGTTGTCTGCAGCCCATGAAGAACCCATGTTCTGAAGAGCAGGTTCATCCTGAAGGGCTGCAGCCACTGTGAAGGACTCATGCTGGAGTGGGAAAAAAGTATAAGGGAAAAGGAGAGGAAGAGAGAACCTGTTATGCATTGATCACCACCCCCATTTTCCATCCTTCCTGTGCTGCTGGGGAGGGTGAAAATGAGGTTGGATTGTTAGAGTGAAGTGGAGTCTGGTAGAGGAGGAGAAAAGGTGTTGGGTTTAGTGTTTGTCTTTTTGATCCTCACTACCAAAGTCTGTTTAAACTGACAATAAATTAGTCTTTCCCCCCCCACCACCTCAACTTTCAGTATTGCCTGTGATGGTAATTAGGAAGAAATCTCCCTGTCTTTTTCTCAATCTATGAGCTTTCTCATCCAATTTCCTCCCTGCTCTGTCCCAGTGAGGGGTGGTGGTGACAGTGACACGTGAGTGAGCATCTGGGTGTGTGTTGGGCTGTTAGCCAAGGTTGGCTCATAACAAAATAGCTTAACACCCAAAAATTACATGACAGATGCATAAACAGACTGGCACAGTGCAAATCGCATGCAACAAATTCATACTTCTCATTTTTATTATTATTGAGTTGTCCCTAATGTGACCCATTTTGAAAGATAACTACAAAACTTGCAAAAACATTTTTCTCTATGAATTCCAGTATATACATTGTCTTGAATAAACCTCAGTGTGAAAGATTTCTCTGTATAAACCAGCCTCTTCTCCTTATAATTAAGGTGCACTCTACAGACTCTGGAAGAAAGAAACTCTTAAGGAAAAAAAAAATCCAAGTGCAGAGACTAGTCAGAAAGCACCAGTGTGAAAAAGTCTCCAAGAGCTATAGGGGAGCACAAAATTTATCCATTGCTCTTTGAAACTATTGTAAAAAAGACAACTCTCATTTGGGAATTTAATAACAGCAGTGTTGCCTCTGAGAGAAAGCAGATTATTATTCCATCCCACTCAGTACCAGGGAGCCCTCAGATGGAATACTCTGCCCTGTTTAAGCATCACATTTAAAGAAACATATGGACATATTGGAAAGAGTACAAAGATGAGCAAAAATCCAAGAGATTAAGAAAACATGACTTCTCTGAAAATTCAAAAAGAACTGATATTTTTAAAGGGAAGATTGCAGTTGAGTGGAGTGGGACATGAACTGGAGGCACAAGAAGATATGTGAAAACCTAGGATGAGAAAGATTATGAGATTTTTCTTCCATGCCTTTCAAAAGCAGGATAAAAATAAATTGACAATTTCGAAAAGAAGAAATTATAACTAGATAACAGAAAAAACTTTCAAAGTAAAATAGAAGCCAAGTTCTTGTAGATGTTTAACTAATAAAATTATTGAAAGTCCAGAAAACTTGTAATTACCATTGCATGGGAACAAGACTGCACTGATTCATGGCATCATTCCAGCCATAAGTTTCAATGATGCCTAAATTTTTCTCTTTGATAACTAGTGCCATGTACTATAGATATGAACTCTCATTTGGAATTTGACTAGGGATAATATCTGTGCCATTACCTTATTCCAGAATATCAAGTTCTTTAAATCTAGTATGCAATGGGTGGATTTATATTAATGATTTACTGAACTGAATGGGTCCTTCTTAGATGCAAATTTTCCATTTCAGTTGCTGTCTTATGATGCACACTCAATGGCACACCTGAAGCACTTGAAGTAGTTCTCAGTGCAGGAACTTGAAGCCATTCTCAGAGACACTACTGAAAGTACCCACTTGTGATGTGGATGCCTGATCCTTCAGGATGTGGCTCTGCATGGCTGTGCAGAGTGGGACTGGCACCTGTAGCTGCCATGAACTCCATTGCTGGTAAAGACACGTGCTGCTAGAGCCCAAATGGACAGCAGTGAAGCAAACCATTGTTCTGTATTTGTGCTGCACCTGTGAAGAAAGCACCACTGAAAGTGGATGCATCCAATGTCCAGAATTTAATATGAAGTCATACATATGTAAGGTCAGTGTGTCAACTGACAAATAAGTACCAGGACTTACTCAGAAATAACATTCAGTTGCACTCAGAAGATGGTTACTGAATAACGCTACCATAATTCTATTATAGTGATTTTTTTTTTCTTTTTACCTAAATGTCTCTTAAAAATCCAATCAAAAACTAAGTCCGTGTTTACTTCTTTCCAAAATTGTTATGTGAGGACTTTTACAATTTTGTTATGTTTTTAGTGTAAAAAAACCCATGAATATGAGATACATGAGAAATTATTATTGTGATATTTGCTTCTGATTTTTCTAACCACTTCTAAAATGGATGAATGAATTTTTAAATATTTTAAATATTCCAATGTTTAAATATTCCAGATATTTAAATATAACCAACACTCCTTTCTAACAGACCCTGTTCATTTAACAGGGTTAACTCCAGTTGTGTTAGGCTGTTTCAAGCTGTAATAAAGTTGCTTTGTTCTTTCCTTGATCAATCTGCATTTGAGTGAAGCAGCAAATGTTTCCATGTGTATGTGGACTGTCCAGCTTTATGCAGGCAGAGTCTTGCGACAAAGTAAAACCACAGAGAAATGAGTCTGCTTGAAATGATGATCCTCTCAGCACCAGAGCAACATATCTGTTCTTGGAACAGACCACGACATCTTTAAAACATGGAGAAACTGTGTATGGAATTTTTGTCAGTTTATCTAATTGTTTGCCTATTTCTAGTAAATACACTAGCACATTAAACATAATTCCACAACAAAATTTTCTTTCATTTTCTTTCACTTTCTTTTATAATTGCAAAGAAACTCTCTGCTAATTGTAATTTATAAATGTATTTCCGGCAACGCTGATAATGGAGGGCAAAAATTTAGATTCCCCTCTGAATAACAATTCTTTTTCCAAACATTAAAATAAGTGCAAAACCACCCTGGGTTACATTTGTAGCCAGGAAAGAAAGATGTGTGCTTCCAGATGGCAAGTCATGTCTGTGGATGGGCTGAATGGGTTTCCTAGTGGTGCTTACACTCACAGAATTGCAGAATACTTTTAGAGGAAAAAGATCTTTAAAAATGAATTATTCCATCCCCTCACATGGGCAGAGACATTTTCACTAGATCAAGTTGCTCAGAGGCCCTTCCAGCCTTACCTTGAACACATCCAATCAGTCATGGTCTCATTAAGATTAGAAAAGTCCTTTAAGATCATCAAGTCCAACTGTCAAACTAGCACCACTACTGTGTTCACTATTAAACCATGTCCTCAATTGCCATATCCACATATTTTTGGAACACTTCTAAGAATGATGACTCAGCCACTTGCTTGGGAAGTCTGTTCTAAAGATTTACAATCCTTTCTGTAGAAAAAAAATTCCTGCTATATAATCTAAACTTCCCCGAGTGCAACTTGAGGCCATTTCCATTCAATTCCTTCAATTTTCAATGACAGGACATTTCAAACTCCTGGGCAACCTCACTGTCTCACTATCCTTGTTGTAAAAATATTTCTTCTTTATGCCCAGTCTAAATGTATCATCTTTCAGTTTAACCACTTAACATTTCAGTTAAACCATTGGCCTTTGTCCTCTTGCTACATCCCTTGGTAAAAAGTCTCTCTGTCTTTCTTACAAGCTCCCTTTTATATATTGAAAGGCCAAAATAATGAGTTCCTTGGAACCTTCTCTTCTCCAGGCTGCACAACCCCATCTGTCTCAACCAGGTCCCTCTCCACTGATTATGGACTGTTAGTTACTTACTTTTGAGGATTAGTCATCTCCTGAAGTCTACATCAAATTCTGGACAACAAAATAATTTTAAAATGGCTTCTCCACAGGCTCCTGGAATAACCTGGTATTACTGTGCTTCAATCCGTTTTCTAACCTCTCTAATAGAGACTGCTTCATGTGCTTTAAAGATATTTGATATTAAGACAAGGAGGGGAATATTTGGGATGTCACACAGACACAACAAACATTCCTGTCAGTGTGTTGTCAAAGGTTTCACAGGCTACTGTGGGATCTTCACATGACTTGTGATTCCATATTTGCTTTGGGAAACCTGTTCTCAGGGTTGTCTTCTCCCTGAATTCAAGAGGGAATGAAGATAGAAATCTTTTCTCTGTTTCCCAAAGAATCACAGAATCACAGAATCCCTAGATTGGAAGAGATATCCAAGATCATCGAGTCAAACCCAGCCCTAACACCTGAACTAAACCATGGCACCGAGTACCACATCCAGTCTTTTCTTATATGCATCCAGGGATGGTGACTCCACCACCTCCCTGGGCAGACCATTCCAGTACTTTATAACTCTTTCCATGAAAAGCTTTTTCCTAATATCCAACCTATATTTCCCTTGGCACAGCTTAAGACTCTGTCCTCTTGTTCTGTCAGTTGCTCTCTGGAGAAAGAGACCACCCCCCACCTGACTACAACCACCTTTCAGGAAGTTGTAGAGAGGGATAAAGTCACCACTGAGTCTCCTTTTCTCCAGGCTAAACAACCCCAGCTCCCTCAGTCGTTCCTCACAGGGTTTGTGTTCCAAGCCCCTCACCAGCCTCGTTGCCTCCTCTGGACGTTCTCAAGCGTCTCAACGTCCTTCCCAAACTGAGGGGCCAGAGCTGGACACAGCATTCAAGGTGTGGCCTCACCAGTGCTGAGTTCAGGGGAAGAATGACCTCCCTGCTCCTGCTGGCCACACTATTCCTGATACAGGCCAGGATGACAATGGCCTTCTTGGCCACCAGATTACACTGCTGGCTCATGTTCAGCTGGCTGTTGACCAGTACCCCCAGGTCCCTTTGTGCCTGGGCACTGTCCAGCCACACTGTCCCCAGCCTGTAACGCTGCAGGGGGTCATTGTGGCCAAAATGCAGGACTCGGCTCTTGGACTTATTAAACTTCATCTTATTGGACTCTGCCCATCCATCCAACCATTCCAAGTCTCTCTGCAGGACCCTCCTACCTTCCAACAGATTGACACACACTCCCAGCTTAGTGTCATCTGCAAATTTACTAATGAAGGACTCAATTGCCTCATCCACGTCATCAATAAAAATATTGAACAGAACTGGCCCCAGCACAGACCCCTGAGGGGCACCACTGGTGACTGGCCACCAGCTGGATGCAGCTCCCTTCACCAGCACTCTCTGGGCCCGGCCATCCAGGCAGCTCCTAACCCAGCAAAGAGAGCTCCTGTCCAAGCCGTGGGCTGCAGCTGTTCCAGGAGTGTGCTGTGGGAGACAGTGTCAAAGGCCTCGCTGAAGTCCAAACAGACAACATCCACAGCCTTTCCTGCATCCACCAGGTGGGTCACCTGGTCATAAAAGGAGACCAGGTTGGTTAAACACGACCTACCCTTCCTAAACCTGTGCTGGCTGGGTCTGACACCCTGGCCCTCTAGTAAGTGCTGCATCAGTATAAACTGCTCCATTATCTTACCAGGTACTGAGGTCAGGCTAACTGGCCTATAATTACCAGTCCTTCCTACCCTTTTTGTGAATGGGTGTCACATTGGCCAGCTTCCAGTCATCTGGAACCTCACCAGTGAGCCAGGACTGTTGGTAAATGATGGAGAGCGGCTTCGCAAGCTCATCTCCCAGTTTCCTCATCACCCTGGGATGGATCCCATCAGGACCCATAGATTTATGAACATAACATAATATAACATTTCAGCCAAATCTGTGGAGAAAGCAATGATTTATTCAGGGAACCCCTTGATCAAATGTACTTATAAGAATTAAGGGAATGGATGTCTGGCAACTGAAAGAGGTACCACTAGCAAGGACAGAAGCATAAGGGACCCAAAAATCAGAAATCCTGGGAAAACCCACCAGAGAGTGTACTAATATTTGTTTCTACCTATGTGCTCTGCTTTCTATGTGCAATCATGATGCTGTGTTACAGGCCAGTAAAAGATGTGTTACTGGACTGGAATCAGTAGCCCACCTTTGCTTGTAAATCACTGTCCCAGAGTCTATTCTCTATGTTAAGTTCAGCTTGCAGTCTGACAATGTGCACAATATTAAACTCCAAATCACATTAGTTGCCTCCAAACTCTCCATCCAGTGAAGCCTTTGGCCTGAGGGGGCTGCTGCACCATTCTGAGAGTTCTTTGACAGAGGGAGTATTGGTTAGTCTAAGTGAAAATGTTGCCAGCAACCACTCTAGCATTTTTCACAGTCGTGACAGTAGACTTCCAGGTCTTAGCAACGTTCCCTGGGATTGTTCAGGTTCTTAGTATAAAGAAAGCCAGCACATTCTGGGTGCATAAGGACTGGCAAGTAAGCCTGCAACTCTCTAATCTCAACAACAACTGTACAAATCCAGACCTCTTAATTTCACTGTACTGTTTTTTTCTCCTTCTTTGAGTGAGGACAACAGTCTTCCACATCAGATGCTTGCTCTGATGTTAAACATAAAACAGCCCATCACATAGCCAGGTGGTGTGGTGAAATTTTCAGTACGAACTAAGACAGAGACACTGTGAGATATCCACCCTTCAAATAAACATGGATTCATAGAAATGTCTCTTTTTTGGAAAACCACTGTTAACATGGGCAACTTTTTACATCTAGGAATATTTAAGGGAGCTAAGGCTTCTTGTTTGTTTGTTTCTTTTAAGCAACATCATTTAACTTTTCCTCTGTCCTTTTTGGTTGAAATGCAGGTATTACAATATTCCTTGTAAAAGGTGCATTAAATTATTCACTTCCAGTTTTTGTATGTTTTAAAGTCACTCTGTATTCTCAGGCTGCAAGGAGTTCTGATCTAAATACTTCAAATAAAAATATTGTTTGGTTTCTGCTGTTGTTCAGCCATAACAAAGGGCTCTAAAAAGCAGGAGACATGACACTGAAAAATATTGATGATACTGATCCTCTACTGATTCTAAAAAGTTTTCTCATGTTTAAATTTCCTGTATCTTTGCACAGAAAATCGTAACATGTATCCTGGCTTGTAAAACTCCTAGAACTCAAGACAGCTAGTGCCACTGATTTGATGAAGTGTGAGATGCAAAACCTGACATTTTTCTAGGATAGCAAGATGGATCATTTAGGATTTTTGCTCTCAGTTTCCACCATCTTATAAACACAAAAATGATTTGTTTAAATGGTATTGTTACAAAATGCACTACAAGTTCTTTCAAAGTGTATTTTTTTTTTGGAGGAGTCATGTGGAGCAATTGATTCTTTCAGAAATACCTCTTTAATTTGGAATTTAAAGCACCAAGAACTGTAATGATTGTGTGCTCCATCCAGATGTGGAACTGAAGGGAGAGGCACCGGTCAGCCCAGCTACACAGAGTCCAACTACATTAATTTGTGCAGAAAAATGTGCTCACCTGTCCATTCCTCACCTGGAACACCAGAGAGGTGACTTTACCATTTTATAAACATACTGTTGCTTCAATGAAAATGTAAGAGAAATCAGTAATTAGAACGACTCAAGAAATAGGAACTCCAAAGAATAAAGATCCCAAATGAAGTCTATAATTCCAAGCTTTCATCTTGATACTGGAGTTGTTTCTCTAATCTCACTTCTAAAAAGAATTGCAAGATTTTTTTGTTTTAAATTGACTACAAGTCTGGGCTAAAACATGTGAAAACATGTATAGATAGTTCCAGATTGTTTCTTCTGTTCAAAACTTCAGACAAATCACTTTTATAAAAGCCTTAGTTAGATCTGATTCCTTCAGTGCACCAGAACACCAACACTTTTAAAGGCAAAGAGATACAAAACACACTGCATTTTATTTTTCTAGGGATCATAACTGTGAGATTCATTTTGTGAATTATGTTTAGAATATGCATTTATATATTTAATATATAAAGTGTTAAAACAGACGCTGTGTAGATTTGCTGGAAAATATTGGAAAAATTTGCAGGGAAAAAAAAAAGTATTTCCTTCTAAATTCCTTACATGCTCTTTGTGTTTTGATGAAATGTTTCCAGTTGTTTTATCTTTCCTCACATAAGAAAAATAAATTTCTCTCATTTACACATTTATTTTTTTACTGCCAAGATGAAATGAATGGTGATGAAAAGAAGCATATTAAGAAAAAGGGTGAGAATGCAGGAAAATAGGAAGAAAAGTCCTAAAAAGCTAAAGGTGATTATTAACTCAAACTAGCAAAAGTTATTGAGAAAATGCTAACTGCCCAACTCAAAAACATGGCCATCTACATTGCCACAGTTCACACAAGCCAGAACATGAGGGTGGCATTAGTGACTCTAAAAGGTGCCTCCTCACAGATGTGGCCACAAGAAATATCTCCATGGTGAGCTGGACCTCTTCTGCTTTGCCACAGTGAGTATTGAGGCTCCCCCAGGACCCAGGAGAAATGGCTCCAGCTGCTTCTTCCTGACTCTTCAGAATCATTCTCCCTTCCTTTTTCAGAGCTCAAAGGCAGAAGATTAATGGAATCCAATCTGATTTTCCTTGGTTTGATGAATGAAGGAAACTGGTTAGGCTGGCTGTCCAGCTGCAATATCATCACATGCAGCCTGAAATTCTATGCCCCCAGGTGCTATATCCAGCACACATATTCTTTCTTAATGAAACAGTGCAGCTGAAAATATTAATAGCATTATCTTCAGTAACACTAAATATAACCTTTATTCTCACTGCTTGGAGGATCTCTCTCACATCTTTCCAAGGCAGAGTAGTCAGAGTGATTCACTGGAAAATAAGGTTCTTTCTCTTCCAGTCTCTGAGGAAACAGCATCCTTTCCTCCTGTGGAGATAAGGAGGAAAGGTGCCAGTGTTCTGTATGTTTGCAACCTCATTAAAGGCTTCATCTGAAATGGAGTATGGTAAAATTTCCAGCTGGCACAGCACACAGCTGTCACCTTCCTGGCATCAGACAGAACATGAGAGCCTTGGGTTAATGGTATGAATTCTCCAGTGACATCTAGTCAGATTCAGAGCTGCATTAGTCTTTGATTTTGATTTTTTTAATCACTTTTCAGTGACATAAAAAATATTCAACTGCAGTCCATCAAGTTCACGCCAGGGATCTGGGGCAAAGATGCTGTCACAGACCAGAATGAGAGATTTAAAGCAAGTCTCAAAGCTACTCAAATGTAGTCTTCTCACCAAGAAGGCTATAATAATCTGAGTATCCTTTGTTTCTAAATCCCATCTCATCCCTTCTTCCCAATTTTGACCTCAAACATTTATTGCTACAGAAAGAGAAGTATCAGAGGCTTCATGAAATCCAGCAAGGACCTCTCTGTTTGGGATGGATAACTAATGAACACTACAAAAAATTGACAAATTGAAACTGTAAATAAATAAACAGACTCTTAGTGCAAAAGCATTGGAAACCACCATTATTTAATGCAAAAAGTCCAAAAAAGTGTAACATTGAGGTAGGATTATAAAGTAATTTCCAGATTTGATAGGCAGATATTTAACTATACAATGCGTTCATACCATCAAAGGGTAAAAGTTCCATTACATGAGTAAGGAAATGTTGTAATGTCTGTACTGAAATAGAAGAAATAGCATGACAGCCCTCCTGACAGATGACAAATAAGGATTTGGACAGGAACCATCAGCCCAATAACCATGGGCTACTGAAGCTAAGAGGTAAGCTGAAGTGCTTTCCTTTTCTTCAGTCGTGAGAAGTGTACTTTCTTGTCAGACACAGAGACAAATCTTCAAAATTCACTTATCCCATTACCATGAGACAACATATGAGAACAAAAGGGAATGTGAGATGCCAGGAGTGTTCTGCTTTTCATTTCTCTAAAATTCTATGTAGCAAAGCTCGTTTATTCACCTCGATTATGCAAATTTTGTCACAGGTGAAGGGTTTTGCCTGGTTTCAATAACACTGGTATGTTCTGAAGGTGTTTCAGACTTCACTTTTCCCACTATTCGTTGCTCAATGTTGCATCGGGTTCATTCTCCTCTCCTCTCCTCTCCTCTCCTCTCCTCTCCTCCTCTCTCATTAAAAAGAAAAAGGAAAAGTCAGATCATGCCTGTGGATAGTTGACAAATTAGCACATGTTTTTGTCCCCAGGAGAGAAAGGAATGTGTTTATCCTAATTATTTTTAACTCCCCTCTGTTTAGAGTGTTTTTGACCAAATCACACTCCTAAATATCTGACATCTTAGTTTCCTAACTTAGCTTTTGCTTTAAATGCATACTGGGTTATGAATGGTTTTAAATGTTTGGAAATATAAATCAGTGTCTGATGAGTCTGTGTGCAGTCAGGTCACATGAAGAGGAAAATACATATCTTAGGAGCAGAATTCTTTTATGGATGGAGAAATGCACTGGAGATTAGAACCAAACTTGATTTGAATAAAATGAGAACTGACATTTCCTTTACCTTCAAACTTTTTTTGTGTTTCTGATTTTCCATTTTTATGAGGGTTTTTTCCTTTTTTTTTCTCCCTTGGATTTCCTGGTTTTGTTTTCAAAACAGAAACAGCAGATTAACAAGTGATAAGTCTGTTTTCAGGATTTCCAATCTTAACTGAAGCCAAACCAGTTTTCCATTTTGTATGTTCTCAATAATGGTCAAGTTTGACTTTCAATTTGATTAAGCGTCTGAATAATTGTTCATTAATATCTTGCTTACAACAAACACTCTTCCTTCACCCTCAGGTCGAAATTAGCATCCTTGTTTCAGAAATTAATCTCTGATTGTAGTCTTTACATTAAATTAAAGCTTATTTGTGTGACTAAGGCAAAAAAGAATTAATGTTTTTGTGATCAGAGATGATGAGCACAGGGTGAGGTGTTAATTCACCACCAGAGGGCATCCACATGGGAAGGAATATGATCCAAATGAAGTTGAAATAGAAGAATTAATAACAATTATTAAATGAGGTCAGCAGATGTCAAACAAAGCACGTTCACTACTTCCTGCCAAATTCTACATGTGTAGAAAATTAAAACAATGCCTTAGAATTAAACAATCTTCAAACAAATTATCAATCCCTAACTTAGGTTTTACTTAGGAAATAATCTCTGGATCACCAGAACCCAAAGTCCTTGTGTTTTTAAGCACTACACCTTCAAGAAGGCTTCTATTGATACTCTCCCAAGTAAGACTGACAGAATATTGACCAGCTACTATATCACTCAACTCACAGATGTGTCTGCAACTACAAGATAAATGGACTTTTAATTTTTGGCCCCAGACAATGCATTATGAGGCTGCTAAGATGTTGACAGAACTCTTTGTAAAAACAGAAAAAAACAGAATGTGGGAAAATTATTTTCAACATATCACACAGCTGAAAGTAACAGCTTTTTACACTCTGTATTCCATACACTATGTGTTTAGGAGACCAGGAAAGGAATGAAAGGGCAATGGGTTTGGGCCCAGAATGCCAGTTTTCCAAAAATAATTTTGAGGAAAGCATCAGTGTCCTCAATGTCATGAAATCTGAAGACTTTTGAAAACTTCTGATTTCTAAGGAATCTCAGGAAGGAGCAGGCCCAGGATTGTTGGGTTTTCTACTTTTTGAAGAGTGCGTCTCAGTAGGATGATGAGACATCAAGAAACTGTGCTATACTTCTTACTAGATTCTGTCTTCCACATAACCTGCTCCCAGGCATATTAATATTTTGGAATATTTAGCAAATGGTTTCATATTTGCATGATTGCATTCTAAGCACTAAGGAAGAGTTCTTTAATCTCCCATTGATTGTGTAGACAGTCATCATTGCTGTCAATATTCTCAGTAAAGAGATGCTAACATGTGATGTCTGGATTATTTGCCCTTTTTTATCCTACATAATCAGCAGATGATGAGCTGTTAAGATGAAAGCAACACTCAAACCCACACTATGTATATTGTTTATGACCTGATTATATTCTCTTCATTTTACAAATGAGTCCTAATCTTTGAGCTATTTATGAAACTTCTTTTGGGAGTCAGTGTTTTCAAATCTGAATTGTGCTTTAAGGAAGGGGATTTAACTTCAGGGCAAAGGTGTACCAGAGGGAGAAAGGAGTTATTGGTTTTTTTAAGAGTGCCAAATAACCCTCAGTTATTAGACTAATGGTACATAACTTTGCAGAAGATTGCAAGCAAACTTGCAGTCAGAGATAAAGAATGAATAATTCTTTTCTGTTCTGTATATGAAAAATTGTACATTACTGCAGAAATTCTTCCTAGCAGCCAAGTCTGATTATATGTCTTAGAAGAATTAGTTTAACTGATGTGGAATCACTATAACCTCAAGGCTTCAATAATTGTTTAAAGATTTAAATTTCACAGTTGGTTTCATAAGCCAGAATAGTCAGCATCCAGGTTTGTGGCTGAGTTGTGAAAGTTAACAGAACACTGTCAGAACTCACTCTGAAATATTAAATTAAAGTCATGGGACTGGCAGTGAAGATTTTTAAGCAGGATGCAAAATTTTACCTGTCACAGTTTAACTAGTAAGGAAACTTGCAGGCTCTATAGGAAACATATTTCAGCTGAAACACAAATTTCTTCCTGTCTGAGTGTGTTGGTACAGGCATAAATGGGCACAGATGATAGCTGTGATAAACCTGGGCAAATAAGCCCACACTAGAAACAAAGCTTGAAGTAAACACAGGTTTTTACATGACAACATATAAGCTTGAAGAGCATATACGAGCTTGAAGAGTATATGGCACCTATGAACTAAGGAGCATATATCTGTTCCTTAATTTGACAGCCTTGAAATGGCCTTTTTAAAATGAAGTGTGGCTTCATCCATTTAGGAAGATCCAGAAGATTCTCTTGTCTCCAGTAGCAACTCTGAGATGTAATTAACCATGAATAACCCGGAAGTTACTTTGTTACTCTCCTGTTTGAGTGGGAAAGCAGGTCCACACTATTAATCATCTTCCTGTTCCAGTAAATATCATACTGTCAAGCAACTGAGCTGGTATCAGTTAAATTACTTTATTGCTACAGATTTTTTTTTTACTGCAAATGTTAAATGTTAAAGGCTAAACTGTCCCGAGCTCCAAAGGGTGGAATCCACTGCTGAGAGCAGAGGAAACTTCATGGCAGCACAATTGGAATACTTCTCTCCTCCACCCAGATGGACCAAATTTTAGGATTCAGATTGTCAGACTTTTGACAAGCTTAGGGCTGAGTGAGAGCTGTCATTAGTCAGCAGAGGGAACACACATGATTAGCTTCAGTTAAGTATCTGTTTCAAACAGCTGAAGTTAGATGAGAGAAACCTCAGCCTTGCCTTACAGCACAGAGTTTTGTCAGATACAGTAAAAAAAAATAGTTCCCTAGTCAGATTATTCCTGGAGCCTAAAAAGATAGGATGTGAAATTTGTTTTTTGATCTAAAGCAGTTTATAGTAAATAAATAAGTAAATAAATAAGATCCTCTGTATTGGGATTCTGTAAAGTTAGTTTGTGTCTGAAATGAAATAAAACAAACAGTGGATGTTTCTTACAATTGTGCTCACATTCCATGCTAAGTTCTACAGGCCCTAAACCAGATGGTGAGGCCTTTCACAGTCAGATATGCCACACATCAAGATGAGGAAAATGTTTTAATTTTCAACAGACAGAGCTGACGACAAAGAAATAAACTACTGTAACAGTTGTTCTATAGGCCTGATGTTTTGAAGAGGCACAAGAACTACCAGATTTATCAAAATTTGAAGATGTTTCACTGCCGGGACATTTCACCTGAGATAGTGAAGAACTGATTCAAAAGACACAAAAATAATCAGAAAATAATAAAGAAAAGGAAATAAAAACCTTCTCCTGAACCTTTTCACACTTTCAGAACCAAACTGCAACCAAATATTTTTGAAGTTCTGGAGCAAGTAGAGAGAGATCTTTTATTATGACAATAGTAATTGCCATCAGGGTCTGAAACTGTAACACCACAAATATGATGTTTCTGGCCAGAACCTGAAAGGTAAGTGCCAGAAATCTCACATGAAATGCTGGTTTTCAGGAGACTGCCAACTCAAACTGGAGATTTGATAGGTTCAGATAATTTCATAATAAACATTCAGAATTCTGGATGGTTATCTGAACACAACTTGCCCTCTGAACCTTTCCATTCAACTTTCAGAAGAGAAAAGCACATTTATAGGCTGTAGATAATAACATTATCTGTGATGCTGTTATCACAGGAGTATAGTGCTAAAGAAGAACAATTAGACAGCAACATCTGAGGTTTATTTACCAGTACATTATTTTTCCTCTCACTTATAGTCTCTGTATCTTGCAGAATGTCTGGATTTGGAAGACATTTTTATATCTGAAATTTGTTTACAGGAAGCAGGATTTTAAGACGAAGACTTTACTGAGGTATGAAAACACATTTGTTAACCGTGCTGACAACAAGAACTTGGATTTTGCTTTGCTCAGGCATGTCACCTGCAGTCTTATATAAATGAACATTTGATTTTAGTTTCAGATTTGCCCCAATAGTACTTTCTTTTTCCTTTCAGTTGATGGAAATCTCTGAAATGAAGAGCTCAGGCAGGTCTCTTCTGCATAAAATAACATTGGTTTTCTTGACACTCAGAGCCTATGTTAAACTACCAACCTCCATTATATCACAACTTCAGATTTGTTTAAACAAGTTTCCACCTGCACAACAACTCCTTTTACTGCCAGTGAAACACACTCTTCCCCAAGGAGCCCAGTGTTATAAATCACCAAAGTGCACATGCTGCTGCTGCCAGCATGAGAGGGGTCTGGCAGGATGAATCTGAGGAGTAATGAGGGGCATGGAATGGCCCACACGCAGAAGGAAAGGAGGAACCAGAGCACAGCCTTAGAGTGCAGAAAGCAGTGTATCCAAAGGTTTTAAACACAGTGTATTGGATTCAGATATGTGGCTTTTATCTATGAGCTGTGACCATGGCAAGAGCAACCAGTCTCCAAACAAAGAGCCGAGCATGCATGTGTTTATACACCTGTGCATTATGAAACAAGAATAAACTGTAACATCAGACTGCTCTGTGTGCATTTCATCATAACAACAAGATATGATCTTCAAATGGCTGGACAAAAACTCTACTAAATTGAGTAGACTAGAATCGGAGAGCCCATCCTGCCCAAGCTGCACATTTTCATCACTTGCCAAGCTTACTGATTTATGCTCAATAAATAAGATCTCAGGAGCTAGTTTCAAGTACTAAAAAAAAAAAAAAAAAAGCAGTTCCCAGCTGCAGTTCCCATTGGTAACAGTAAATTGCTTTCTGTTGCAAGAAACTGTAATGCCTGTAGTCTCCATTTCCCCCTGCCTCCTTTACTGTTCTGAAGGAAACTGGTGGTCTTACAGCATCCTAGGGGTGGTCTGCAGACCTCCTCTTAGCTGCAGTTGCTCTGGTTCGTGTCTATGCTCCAATCCATTCATACCCAGTTCAGTGCCACCCACAGTGAACAGTTGCATGTGAATATCAGAAAATCCTCTGAAAGATGCCAGTTGTATCTTCCTTTGATGTGCCATATTAGGTCCTAATGGGCCAATTTCTTCCCTTGCACACATGCAGCTCCTGCTGATTTCAACTGAAGCTGCAGATTCACTACACACAGTGTTATGCTAAGCTGAGACTAACCACAGTTTCTGAATAGAGCTCCCTTCAGTACAGGGACTCATGTTCTTCAGTGCTGCAGCTATACCCATTTCTGGAATCTTATATTCTTATAAGAATATATATATATCTTATATATGTTATCATTTCTGGAATCTTATATTCTTATAAGAATATATATATATCTTATATATGTTATCATTTCTGGAATCTTATATTCTTATATCTCTTATATTATTAGAGATCCATATCCATGTGTGAACATATTTTCATTGGTACTATTGCAAAAGACTAATTGTGTCAGATACTTCTCACTGCCTGGGGATTTTTCTGTACTGTGTTTACAAATTATACATGTAGACACAAGCCTTCTGAATAAACTAGCCTGGACACCTACCAGAAATGTAGCTAGAAATGTAGGAAGGGATTCAAGACACAAAACTCACAAGAAGATTGGGTAAAGATTCATTAAATTTATCCATACTATGTTCTGTACCGGGATAGTTGCACTCTTAGCAGTACCTAATGAGATAGTTTCAAGATAAATCAGCTTCAGCAAGTGGTATGAATTGCAGACATAGTACAGACCTCAGCAGAGCCATCTCTCACTGACTGTTAAGCGTATGAAGTTATTTGCAGGATTGAATCTTAATTATACCATAGATATTCCACTCCTCCACGCACCATATGTGTAGATGGCAAGGCCAGGTTAGCAGAACATGACATCCACATGCCTGTGGATTTTTTGTTCATTTTTTAATAACTGACATATATTTTATGGTAGGATTACAGTGATGAGCTGGGTGCAGTTCTGAAAGCAATCAGAAGCAGTTATTTACATATACTTTAGAAAAAAGTACCATATGTTGAACCCGAGGCAGTTTATAAAGTACACAGGGTAGCCGGAATACTTCAGAACAACCCTTCTTCCCAAAACTTCTCAAGTTTTTTTTTGAAAATCGTATAAATATTCAACTGTCAATACTGACCTGAAAGTTTGTCATGTTGTGTGCATACATGCTGTACTTTTTGCCAAGTATATTGGCACAGGATTATCCCAACAGCAAAGGCTATATTGAATTTTATATAGCAGACACTTACAGAATTTGTACCCACATCACTCATTCTGTAACAGCCTGCAATTAATTTGTTGCAGAAGGATAACAGATTATTCGTCCATGAGTAGTAAATTTAATACAGGCTGGAAAATCTAGTGGAAAAAAATTAGGATTGGGCTATTCTCAGCTAGTTCAGAGAGTGGTGTTTTGATAAGATAAAGCAAGGCAAGGCAAACTGAGATGATACAAAGCAAGGATAGGCAAGGTGCAAAGCTAGGTGGAGTCTGGTGGTTTGCAAAATCCCTTATCACATTCCTGGTAGGGAGAGGTTATTGTGCTGCCATCATTGAATTTCTCTGTTTGTATTGCTGTATCTATTATTGGCTCAGATAGCATCTGCTCAGATGAAATCGAGGCAGCAGTAGTCCAGTGCAGGCTAAATGGGGGGATTAATTTCTCTGCAGCTCCTTTCTCTTTCCTTCCGTGTCTTTTTTTTTCTCCTCTGACCTTGTACCTTCTCCCTTTTGCAAGGTCACATAATTCTGCAGAGCTTGTGAAGTGTGCAGTTTCCCCAGCACACTGATTGCCTTGGCATTTGTCCCTCAGAGTCATAAGGCCTAAATCTGTGACAGTCCAACAGGCATTTTACTCTGTCATGTTTTCTGGCAACAGGGTGGGAGAGGAACTCTGCCAAAACCATCAGTGAAATGAACTGACTTCACAGAGCTGGTTATTTTAGATTTCATTGAATTTAGGGACAGAAGAGACAAGCAAAAACTGTTTCATCTGGACCTCCTGTTTGTCCCAAAACATTAAATATCTGCAACCCTAATCCAAGAAGCTGTTTCATTAAGAATTGTTCCATCTAATATTTAAATCCCAACTCCATTGTCTAACTTCAAACAGGTACTGAGGAGCTCAAAACAGGACAGAACAGGGGGGCAAATGGAAGGTGATAGTAAGTCCCTAAACCCCTTAGCTGCTCTCCTCCTGATGCAGCCAAACGTGTTATTCACAATGAGTGATGCGTGGGCTCAGGCTCAGTCTGGTGCTCACCTTCCCACCAGGTCTACTGTTGAGACAATTCCCAGTCTGTGCTAAAGCCTGGACTTTGCAGTCTCAGGTACAGGACTTTGCACTTCTCTTTGTTGTAGTTCAGGAGTTTTCTGTTGGCCCTGTCCTCAAGTTTACCTGGTTTCCTCCGAACTGAATCTTAGCAACTCAGCTTTTCACTGACTTCCCCTCATTTATTATAATCCTCAAATTCCCTGAAGGTATTTTCTGCCTCATTATCTTATTATGGAATAGCAAACATTGCAGCAATGTTCATGGCACAAAAGGTAGGGGATGAACAGAGGACTCCAGATTCCAAGATTCCCACGCCAGGAAGACACATTCCACAATGTTCAGCCAGATCTTCTTCCCTCTTTGCACACAGGCTCTGAGCCATCTCCTGTCTTTTTTTACAGATAGGCCAGTATGAGTAAGGCATTCCAATATTTAATCATTCTCACTGCTAGGAAATTCTAACTCATTTAAGTTTTTCTAAGGAATTTTTTTCTGCCCTTTTGCAACTGTTTCAGATTTCAGTCTGAAGCCTTAATACAGCATTACATGAATTGATATGGGAAAGCAGCCTCAGATAGAGACTATTAAAATTTTTTCCCCACATTTTTGAAATTGATATCTGAAATTTCTTATTTGTCTGAAGAGAGGAGAGAAATTTTTGAAAAGGTTGCATATCTTTTCTCACTTTATTTGTAATTTTTGAAATTTTTCATTTAAGAAAAATTTAGATCTATTCCACTGTAGGACATTTAGACTATACCTAAACATCAAGAAAACTGTTTTCCAAGTGTGTTTTACAGACCTATATGATTTCCAAACGGTGATAATTGTGCACAATGAAATTGCCTGAGTCTGATACACATGAGATACAGCAGATGTGAAATCTTTGGAAATTGTTTCAATAAGTTAAGTTAACAAGCTCTCAACTCTCAACTCTAGACCTCATGTATTGCTTCTCAAAAGCTCTTGGTTTCAGAGTTGTGGAGTATGGCGTGGTGCTAATAAAAGCCAACTCAACATTGCTGTCTCTTCCTACAAAGAAATATGGTTGTAGCGAGTTTAAAAACCACATTAGTGAAAATTTGCTTGCATACTAACTTAAGAAACAGAAATTATGATCTGTTTGGGTTACTGCTGTTAAATGCTTGGTTTTTCTTTCTTTCAGTATTTATTTTCCATATATTTTCACAGCATCTGGAATTGGTACTAATCTTTGATGAGAAAGTTAGGAAAGTGAGAAGGTAGGAATGGTAAAACACTGCAATATAGACTTCCCATATACGTTGCAGCTGCTCTGTGCTTTTCTGGTGACACACAGCAGCCTTAAATTACTTAATCTAGTTTTATAGCTGTCTTGTATCACTGGGGTAACATAAAACCACTGGAACATATTGGTGAATCTGGTCCTATGACTGTGCTTTCGGCCAGCTTTGACTTTTATTTTTACCTGTGTCATTCAGCAAAAATAATTCTTTTGCCATCAGTGGAGTAGTACCTTGTACATGCATGAGGAAGTTAGAGCATACCTCTGAGAAGAAAATGCTTGCATTTGTTGCTTTAGAATGAGACTTGAGAGCTCTGCATGCAGTTCCTTATTATCACAACCTTTTTGTGAGAACTTCTGCAAGACATCATTTTCCAGATCATGACATGTAAAATGACTGTGGAACTTTTTTCTTTCATCCTTTGTATGTCCCATTTACTTACATTAAATACTGACGTACAGCAACTGTTTCCTGGCATGTCTCTGAAAAGCACCCAGCACAACACAGCCCTAATTTGTGATGACTTTTTGAAAAAAAAAAAAAAAAAAAAAAAAAAAAAAAGGAAAAAAGTTAACTGTCCTTAATTCATTCTTAATGATGCTTTAGATGAGACACAGGGAAGTTCACATGCACTCTCTTTTTCCTGGTTACTGTGTTGAGCAGTTTGACCAGAGCTGTTCTTATTTCCTCCAACATGCTGGTAGCATTTTCTATTCTACCAGCCAAAGAAACTGAGCCTTTGATAGAATCCTGGAACTGTGCAACACCTGGCTTTTTCGCCAAAATATTTTCAAGGTGTGGCACGGTGGTGAAAAGTAAATTTTGAAAATTATTTTTCCCCCCACTGCTAAAACTCATCCGTTCCCAAAAAAATATTGCTCATGTCTCAGGCACTCTTTTCCTTACAGGTTATTTAATGAAGGGAAAAAAAAAGCAGGAGGCAACACTCTCCATAATTCCTCGTAGTCCCTGGCCAGCACCTACCTCATCAGTGGAGTTAAGTCTGAGAGGTATTGTTAAATCCTTATTTCATTCTTTTGAGACTTGGACCCAATTTAGTCTCCCTTTGCATGTGATTCCAGGTCTACTGGGATTGCTTCAGCATCAATTAAAAAAAATAAAAAAAGGAAATGACAAGAGGCAAGAAAAAAATCCCCAAATCCCCTTATTAATGTGGGAGGTCTCAGCTTTTCCAGTAGGGCTCTAAGATGTTGAGCGTGCTCATTCGGACACAAATTTTGTCAGTTTGCCATCACTGAAGTGGGCTCCTGAGCTGTGCACCCCCACTGTCACTCTGCAAGTGTTTGGGAAGGGATGGCTCTTAGAACAGGTGGTGTGAGTTCAGGCCTCTGTGTACTGTAGAAAGACAAGATGCTTTCCTCTCCCCTGTCCTGTTTGGGTGTGCCCATGTTTGTGAGCAAAGGTGGAGAGCTGCCTTGCTCTCTCTTCTGTTTAGAAAGTGCTGCTCTTGCTGGCCAGGTGGGCAGATATTTCTTTCCAAAATTTCCAGTTGCACTATATGCCTTCAGCCAGGTATGAATCTAAGTTGTGTACATAACATTTCCATCCATTTGTCATCACCTCTCTCTGAAACTACTCATTTAAGAATCATATTTTTGATTGATTGCACCAGCTCTGCTTGCCTAGCTCTCTGTCTTAAAATGCTCCACCTTGATCCGTTGTTTATTCCCAATTCACCTATGAACTGACTCACCTGTTGTATGCTGAAAAGTCTGAGTTGATGATGAATACCCGTTCTGTAAAGCTGTTCAGGAGAGGCAAATTACATGGCCATTATAAGCCAGTTGCATGAAAATCCTTGCGTAAACATCATGTAAGTCAATGAACAGAGCTCCAAGTTGGCACATTTTCTTTTTAGGTAATGGATAACCCCACATACAACTACTAGAGTGTTCCCTGTGAACTAATAATGAGGAGGAAGCAAAGATCATATTTGGATTTAGTACAGCCAAGTGTGAGGGCAAGAGTTTTATTAAAGGAGTTCAAACAAAAGGGCAGGCATGACCAAGATGTTATGCCTAAGGATTTAAATTTAGTTTCCTGTATGAGTATGCAACGTCTGCCAAGAGGCAAATTGTTTCCAGGGTAACATTTGAAAAGAGTGATCGTATATCCCTTAGAGTCAGGCTGTTGAACATTTGTAGAGCAGGACACCACCATGACTTTGTGCTTCAAGTTTTATGCAGGAGCTCTGCTAACTGAAGTGGCACTGGGGGGTACGGCATTCACAGAACTTTTTCTTTTCCCTGTCATTTCCCAGGAGAAGGGCCACCGTCAAAGGATTTCCACCTAGAAGTTTATTGTTGTGGAGACTGCTGAGTGAAAATACAAATGGCTGTATTAGAGCACCAAGGCTTGGATTTTCAGGGGAGACTGGTGGAATTATGCATTCAGTTCCCATGAAACTGTATTAGAATTTGCATACCTTCTGTCTAAGGTTTTTTTGAAATCCCAGACTAACACTAAGAGTCCATGGCCCTGTGAAATGGCTGAAAGACTGATCATTTCATGCATCTGATGTCCAATCACTGCAACTGAGATCTGATAAGAGGAGTCCCTTATTGGTTTCCTATACAATAACAAGTACAGTAAACATTGTAGTAAACATTATTTTTGAAATTAATGTGGATGTGTTCATCTGAAAGGTGGCTCAGAGGAGTCCCAGTGGTGACTAGTTTCATTTCTAATGCATCCTGCTCTTCAGTTTGAAAATATAGTACTGACAACTTCATTTTCTGGAAAAAGGAAAATAAAAGTGAAAATATCTTTGCACTCAGGGTGTATCCTACTTTTTGTCTGGGGTCAGGTTTCTGGTATCTGAGATAGCTGAGATATTTCCTGATTTTTTTTTTTCCATTTTTAGACAGTTTAAAAAAATAAGGAATTTGAAGTCACTTTATGCTTACTTGGTTAGAGAGATTTCCAGTATTTTATTAAACTGCAAAGTTACATGGATCTAAATTAATTTATTCTGAAAATATCAAAATTAAGTCTTTGAGTTAAAAACCAAAAGAAGTCACTCTCCAGAACTGGCATCACTTAGGAAATATTTTGGTTTATCAAATTGAAAAAAAAAAATAAAAAAGGCTATTCTATTTCATTGACCTGGAACTGGTTACAGAATTATACAAGCTGAGTAAAAAAGTTAGAATATAAAGAAAGGAAAGTGGCAGGACATTGTACTGTGTTGCAGATATCCTGTTGTAAATACACCGATATCAATTTTCAGGGTTGCATTTTTCTTCTGTTAATGCAGAATCATTTCTCTCTTGGGTGGCTGGGAGAGCAGTGAGCAGTTTCTAAATGTCAGCTCATGCTTTTCTGCTCAGTTGAGCATACTTATTTCTGCCTTCCAAGGTTGATTTAGACTTTATTGAGAGAAACTTTTGTTTTGAACCAAAGCTAAGAAGTTTGGCTTCCTTCTGCTCAAAGCTGAAGTACCCAAGATCCTGCTATCCTGTAAATACTGCTCTGGAGAGCAAAAGTGTTTAAAGGACATAGTTGGTTTAAAAACTCTCCTTTCTCAGGCATTTGATTGAGAGAATGGGATGTGGGGGAAGGAGAGTTTGATTGTTTGTAGTTTTACGTCAGGAAGTCTAGCAGAAGCCACTGCAACATCTCATAAAACATTGTGCAGCTGTGTGCAGACCTCAGGGTGCACAGATGCGTGTGTATTATATTACCTTGGAGGGGGCACAAGCTGAACTTTTCGATTTTGACACCCGACAGCATCCAGCAAAGGTGAGGTCTGCTACTTGTGCCTTAGGTTTTCAAATTAAAACCGTGTGTGCTGCAGTGCTCACATGACATGTATAAATGTATAAATGAGGGCCATTAAGTAAATGCGTTTACACATCATTTAAATGAAACAACACACCTAACCAGATGGATTCCTAAAATGAGTAATTGTGTCCTGCTATTTCCATAACTTTTGCCGTTGCTGGTATACCCTCACTTCTCTGGTATGTCCATCACTTTGATTTGAGCTTCCAGGCTGGGGGACAGGACCTTGCTTCTCTGTGTTTTCTGTGAAGATTTTCACATTATTTTGTGCAACCAGGAGTGGGATTTTTCTCATCTAAGTCTCACCAAGCCATCAAACACGGAGGCATCTAGTTTGAGCCTGCCTTTCGGGCATCCTCATTAGCCAATGGAAAGAAAAAAGGTTTAACCCATACAAAGATATATATGACACAGATCCACATAGTCCTCTAGGTGTGCCTGTCACTGATTTTTCATCATAAAGGGGATCTTGACAACTGACTTGGACAAAGTGGCTGCTTTTTGATGTAAACTGCGAGATAAAAGCAAGCTTATAACAAAAAATAGCAAAGAACTGAAAGGAGCACAGAAAGGTAGAAAAAAGACAACATTCAGGGACTTTTAGGAGACACTGAAAGCTTTTACCACATCTCTGCATATAGCAATTTCTCTAGCATTTTGTTCAACTTTCCATGAGAAAGTCTGTCAGCAGTGCTGCATTTTATTATGGTTTCCAGGATGGCTGCCCAATTTAAAACAGGAAAACCAGGTCTCAAATCTTGACATGCATGGAGGAGGACTCCAGAAGCCAAATTCTAGCTACATGTCTGCAACAGCTGGATAAAACTACCAAACAAAAATAGAATGTTAGCTAGTCTACAATCCCTCTTTCAAGTCAGACCCAATGCTAGTGGTGTGCAGTATAAACTCTTGGTTTTTAGTTTTTGTTGTCTTTGTTCTTGAAAACTGGTGAAGGTGTCATGCAAATATCACCCTCCACCCAGATAATCAAAACATACTGTCTTTGTTTCTGTTATATCAATTTTCATTCCTTTTTCACCTCCACAGATGGTAAGAGAAAAATAAAAATAATGCCAGCTTCTCTGATTTTTTTTTTTTTGCCTGGCATTTCAAAGCACTCTACCAAGGTCAGTATCATTATTCCCCATTTTTCATATGTGAAAATTGAAGCATTTAGCTGTGGAAAGGCATCCAAATATAGAGCTTGAATATTAGTTCCCGGTTAAAAGAGAAGATGATGGTCTTTTCAGTACCATCTTCAGCAGCTGAAGTGGATCTTAAGGAGTACTGGCATGCTAATAGTGGTGAATTTAGGAATTCTGGCACAAGGAGAAAGAATTCTGCAACTGTCATTCATTATTTTGACCCATTTTGATGCCATGGCCATTTCTCTTTGTCACTTGGACACTCCAGACAGCTACACAGAGAAGTGTTGCATCTTCTGGACTGTTCATCAATTAGTTTTTTGTGATGATATAGTGAAAGCTGAATAATTGTGAAAATACAGGACATGTGTTCACGTGTACATGCAATGTGTGCAATATAGGTGTATATCTGTGTGCTATGAGCAGTTGTTTGGCTGTGGTTTGGGCTGCATCTGTTAGCAATGAAAAATATATGTTTTCTCACAGACATAAAATTCTGGGCCGCTTAAAGGTGAATATTTTCATCAAATCTCTCCCCATCCTGTAATTTATAATCAGTGGAACTAGTGAGCAGTGCTCTTAAACCATAAAAAAAGATAGAAAATAATAATGAAGGGAGAAGTTTGTAATGTTTGCCAGATGAAAATCCAGAGTCTACATGCTCGGAATTTATATTGGTGACCCCTGTTACCTTCTTCAACAGCACAAGAAGGAAGAAGATAATAACCTTATGTATTGGAGAGTAAGTAATCAGTAGTGTAATGGGTCATAATTCTATTAAAGTCTGTGGACACGATTTTATAATTAATGACCAAGTTTATACACATCCTACATGTGCTGTGGGATACAGCAAGGGGACTGGGTCAGGGGAGGGAAGTTTTGGAAAGTATGTCAGAGGACAGATGTGAAGAGCTAAGGGAAGGTAGCAAAACAATACCACCCAGTCATCCATCTGTGAAAAGGGAAAAATCTCAAATGAAGGATCCTTTCTAGGCTTTAAATATGCCATATATAATATACAACGTGGTACTTCCTGTTTATGCTTTGTCTGTTTCATGACCTCAGGAGGATGAGTCAGTCAATGTAAAAATGGAAATGCTTTGCTGGAAAAATTTCTGCTCTTTTCATGTGATATGAATACTGAAATATTAATATCTTCTGCCTTTTATTCCTAATAGGACTGCAGAGCACTTACAGCTCTTGGGGGCACTTCCAGGACACTCTAGCTGTATCTATACAAGCTCTGTGCAGGTTGTTCTCTGGCTTTGGGGTTAGTGGAACAGATGTATCAAAGTCCTTCAGTCTGCAGAGGGTTCAGAGGACAACAATCACACTGGGGAATCCCTGGTCCGTGCATCCCAAACAGTGCCCAGGAACTGCTTATGGAAGTGCCAATAGTAGACAATATTTAATTTATTTACTTAATATATGTACCCTGTTATGCTCTATCATCTGTAATGCAAATATTCCCACACCTCAGTCCTTGAAGCAGAAAGAAAAAGTGTGAAAAAATATCTATTATTTAGAGGAACGACCTGTGTTCATGTTAATGGTAGTGAGATAATGATGATGCTTATCTTCAAAATGGAGTCCTGCTCTATCTTGGCAATAGAATGCTAACTTAAAGGAGCTTATCAGTTCTGATTTTTACCATTACTTCTGTGCTTTTAGGTGTAGATTTGGGGACTTGTCAGCTTTATATTCAATGCAGAATTTTCTCTAATGATTTACCTAGGTTGACTCTCAGATATCATGTTTCTTCTCATTTATGAATTGAGCAGCTTTATTTTTTCAGAAGTCACTATGCAAGATTAATAACAAAGATATAAGGTTGAATTTTTAGAGTCTGAATTTTTAGAGATCAAGGTAAGATAGCAAAATGGTCTATTTTCATTAAATAATGATTGCTGATTGTGCAGTTGTTTAGTGTTTTGGGTTTTTTTTGTCCTGAACCTAGATGATGAAAAATTAAAATGGTTTCTTTTGAAATTGATAGGAGAATTTCTACTGATTTGGTTGCATTTTATATAACTCTCTCTGGTACATTCTAAAAGGTGAATAGTGACAGAGAGTCTGAAATATAAAAATCACCAGTCTTCATGTAGACTGTGATGTTCACAGGCACTTACATGAGCTTCTGACCTCACCTCTTCTGAAGTGCACAAAGCTTGGAGGCTTCACGTCCAAAGTGTCTGTACTCACAGTGCCTTCAGGGGCTCTTCCAGAAGTGTCCAGAACTTCCTCCTGTCCCAGGACATATTGTCTTCATCTCCTGGCAGCAGCCCAGGAAAATGTGCAGGTAGAAACAAAACAGAAAGATTCTAGCCCATTGCATATTACGTTAAGAGAATCTATTGTATTGACATATGGGTAACCAGAGATGAATGAACTAGTTCAGTTCAAATAACAACCAGCCCCAACCTTTGCCCACTCAAAAAGTGACCCTAACCCAAATCTTTTTCCAATTTGGATTGGTTCAGAGATATCAGCTGTCAGGTCTGTCAGCTGGTAGCCAGACATCAGAGCAGACATAACTAATTAGGATATTTTCCCTCACCTAGAGATTTTTTTTTTTTTCTCTTGATATATTCCCATAGTTTCAGCTTGCATTAAAACTTCTTGGTCTGAAAGCAACATCTTCAGAACCAAAGCAAGGGGGAAGATTTTTCCCAGAGAGACCTATAGGAGCTGAATTTGTCTTAAATAAACATTTTCTCCCTCAACAAAGTTCAGTCTGCAGAGTTACTGACATCCCATCACAGATGGGTTGGGTTTCAGAGCAACCTATTTCTCAGCTCTTTTAGCCAAACTTAGCCCACCTATTATCAAAATTTGTCCAACAATCATACGATTTTGTCTCTCATGCCTTGAGAGTAGATGCTGTAAATCCAAAATCTAAAAGTATGTATAGGTGGTAACTTTAGTGAGGTGCAGTGTATCCTGATGGTTAGAGTTCATGAGGTCACAAGGGAATATGGACAGCACAAAGGACTGAGAAAATTTAACTGAGCAAATGAATTTTGGGCTTTTCTTAAACAGCTTACTGACTGCAAGAGGTGGAGCACGAGGTTTCCATATCTGTCTGAAAACAAGCACTGCTGCTGAGGTTATGTGGTTTTTTGCATGTGCTACAATTGCAGCTTTGAGAGACTTTGCTCTACCATTTATTATTTTCTGACCAGATTTCAGTCTAGTTCCACAGTAGTCAGACATTGTGCTGATGTATTCAAGTCAGAGGATATTTGCCCTGCACTTTGAAGCCAGCGATAATCAGAATGTGGAAAAAAGTTAATACAATAGAAACAATACAAACCTACAATCCAGTAGGTTTTGAAACCAAGATTAAATATGCTTATGGCTAAAGAGACTATAGGACAACTTTTTGACAGGGTGACTATAAACTCACATATTCTCCATGTGTCAGCAAATGATGGGGAAAAAACCTGAAATATAGCATTTCAGAGAAACTAAGCATCATATATTCAATTTCTTTTCAATGTGGATAGTCATTCTGAAAATGTTTTAATTACACCTTATGTATGTATGGCCAGAAATTATTTAGCCCTGCTGCTGAGTAGGATGATATTGTTATCTCCATAATTTTTTTTAATGCCAAACTTTGGAATGATTACATGCAAATAACAGTTTTAAATAACTGAAACAGGAAATATATTTCTGCAATCTATGTGTCAAAGCTTTAAGACAACTGGAATGGCTTTCTAGAAATTCTGCTTTCTGACAGCCCATGCCTATTTATTTATTTTTTTGTGCAAATCCAGCTCAAACTTCCCCTTGCTGAGTCAGTCATTGTTCATAACAGACATGGTCTGCTGTTGAGTCTCACTCCTTAAGTATTCAATGGAATAATAGTCAGGATTTATTTGGCATAGTGAAACTCAAAAACATCTGTACCAGAAGGCACAGCAGCCACAAGGGTTGAATGGAGCCTATTTTCACTGTCATTTAAAACTTCTTACACATTTAATACAATTAACAATTTTGGGAGCATCTTCTAAATTTTTTCTTCCAACATGGAGAAATAGAAGTTGAGACTGATTTCATATGCTGAGCTGTGTACTCAGACCTGTACATACCAAAGCATGATGCTTTTGTGGACACCTTACTTGCTACCACTCAGATGCTAGTCTAGGGAGGGGAGGTGTCACATAATGTGGTATCAGGTCTGTCAGGCATCCTACAGTGTTTCAAAAGGTGCCAGAAACTTGTGTTTAGGCAGTTGAGTCTGTCCCTAGCCTGCAGGAAGCTGAATCACTCTGGTCACCTTTGATTTTGTTGACTGCATCTTCATTGACCACTCAGGGTGCTTAGGCCCCTGGCCCATGCAATACATTACTATGAGGAGAGTTTAATTAAGGTGTCCGAATTTCTCGCTGAATTCTGACCTTATTCGGTTCAATCATTCGGTTCAATATTTCTACTCATCTCCATCTCAGCCTAAGACCAAGGGATGACTTGTGTCTCCTCTTGAAGGTCCAGTCTCTGCTGATGTGAGGTGACATGAGCCCTTGCTGAAACTCTCTTTCCTGGAGCTTTGGTGAAAACCTTCAGCCTTGAGAGCACAAGTTTCTGCTGTCTGTCATAGACATGTTTCCCACAGGCAGGGTTGGGGCTGAACTGGCAGCTTAGAAGTCAGAGGAGCTTTGCTTTGATGTCAATGGAAACTCTTAAGACCTAAGAGTTCAAGCTTAGGTAAAGCTTGAAATACTGCAAGCTCAAAACACCTCTTCCTGGATCAAAAATGGGACGTATTTGCAAAAGAGTACCCACCTGAACTGAAGGGAGCCAGAAGATATCATACTGAATGTATAGTTTCACTTGCTCTATGTATTTAAGTAGAGATAATATGAAAGCATTGACCTTGAAAGCATTGAAAGCAAAGATATTTTGTTCTTTCTGTGAGTGTCAGGTACACATGACCTCACACTGAATTATGGACTTTGTACACCTCACCTCTAGTACACCAGGTCAGTGGAACCTCCCTCATGTTACCTATACTGGACATTTGTCCTTGGAAGGAAAAGGTTGCATATGTAAAACCAGAAATATGTATGGCAATGCTCTCTCCATGGGAAGTGCATCTTGCCTATTTTTCTGCTTATTTTTGAGAATAGAAAAGGCTTGATATTTTCCAGGTATTGTGACTGCTCTTCATCTGAGAATCTCAAAGCATTGTAGAAAGATTAAAATTAACCCTCACTCTGTGTGTATATTCTGTGTAAGTTTTATTACAGACAGTTTACAGTACTGTCATATAGCACATACAGAGAATCAGTTAGGAGGTGGAAAGGTGAAGCAGGGTCCAGTTATCCAATATTCTAATTTCGCCATTAGATATCTTGGACTAATATACAAGCAATTCTTGTGGACAGGGTTGAAGGTGCCACTACCTTCATGGAAGGGCTCAGTGCTTGTCAGCAGCTACTATACTGTGGAAGGATTAGTGGAGACCACTAATACTATTTTTTATCCTGTAAAAATATATGGGATTATTGGAGCTGAACCTCTGGATTGTTTTCATATTGCCAGATTGATAAAACAGTCCTTATTACCAGACTGATAGGTCCAACACCCCTTTCAATATAAAGCTTTCTTTTGGTATGTATGAAAGCAATCACAATCTACACCAAGCAAAGCTGGAATTTGAAGCACAGTAATGCAGCATATGTTCAACTAACTTAAAGCCACTCTGTGACACCTTCCAATTCTGTTGATCACCAAAACTTTACAAAGAGTGAACTTTTGCTTTGGCGTAATATTCCCTATGGCCAGTGAATGAGGATTTAAATCTGTTTTATTCACATTTCATTACTGGTATTCAAAACACTGACAATATAATGAAATAAAGGACAAGACAGCTTTACAGGGAAGATCTTACAGTCCAGGGCCAAGTTATACAATTCTTATTCTGACACAATGCCAATTGTCTTTGATATCACTGTTGAATTATTAGCCTTTGGCTGAGAAATATAAAACTTCAAATGGGCACTACAATATCCCCATTTAACTCTCTGAAACAGTCTTAGTGAATAAGGTGGATGGCAGAAGTAAATAAGATGTGGACTACCATGTTTAAATTATGTGAAGCACAGGTCATTTCAAAGTTAACAGATTTTCAAAACCAGAGGTAGCACTGTAAACATCTAGCTCTTATTTCCTGCATAACACAAGCCAGAGTTCTTCAGATTAACTCAGGCTGTGGAGAGAATATTTCCCCCTTTTTCAAAGTCAAGAATACTGAGCTCAAAAAGCCTATGTCAAACTAGACATGGAGGTGATGGTTTTGAGCTTATCCATTTCCTGCACAACCTGCACAAAAAAGGTACAGAAATCAATTATATCTTTCCAAATCTTCTTCCTCAATTGTCTTATTATAGCAGTGTTTATGATCTGGCCTATATTTATTGCATTCTTCACTAACATAGGCCTTGCATTCCTCACTTGATGTTTGCCATGTGTTGGGCATTACTTGAAATACATAGTTCTGGTTTCATTTCTCCACAGTCACTGGACAATTAACTGATATAATATAGGCAGTTTTTGAAATTTCTTTTCAAGCTATCATTTTTAAAGATATATTGTCAGAATATTGGTATAAAGAAGATGTCAGTGAAGAAAAGAAAGGGGTAATAAACAATCAAACTGGCACTGAAATCCAACTAGATTAGTAAAATGACATAAGCTGTAACCTGCATTCCTTTTTCTATCCTTTCCTCTACATACATACACACGTACATATATATGGTCTTGTGTGCCTATGTGCACATAAATGGATTCCTGCATCTGATGTGCACATAAATGGATTCCTGCATCTGATGTAGAACATAAAGGGTTGGGTTGGTTTTTTTTTCCAAGAGAGAGCCAAGTTTCACTGGTTTGATTTTGTGTGTCCAGGTTTTTCCTGTGGCTATTATTTCTCAGCACCTGTACTTCCACTGCTTCTTGTCTCCTGTAGCAAAGTAGGTCTGTTCAATATCGGAGCAGGTAAAGTGGAGGCTGTGTCTGAAGCCACTGCTTTCTATTTGTACAAGCAATAGGTACAAAGTGGACATTAAACAGGCATCCTGCTGTGTACCTGAGCAGTGTCTGTTTCATGTCTATGGCTTTGGTATATTTATCTTATACTTTATGCAGGAGCTTT
>VZSE01005680.1:54501-156981 GCA_013398275.1 Promerops cafer
TTTTTTTTTTCTTTTTTTCTTTTATTTTTTTTTCCTGTTTTGTTTTTGTTCTTAAAGAAAAGCAATGAGGGATTAAATTGGGACATCCTAACTTCCTGGTCATTCTGCAAGTGCTCCAGTCTGGGAAGATGTAAAACAAGCCTGTATTTCAGTTCCATTGAAATTGAGATGCCATCCCAACAGGTCTGTGAGCACCTCTAAAAACTGAAGAGTGAGGTTGAGGTGATGGTGCCAGAGGAGATGCTTACCTACCTTTCACACAAGGGGATCTCTGTGGGTAGGACATCCAGGAAAAAGGAAAGATTTTCTTCTGTCTGTTTTTGTTACGTCACTTGTTGAAAGGGTTTCTATCATAAAATACAACTTTTCAGGCTGTGGTCAGTAGAATCACATTTTTTTTTCCATTTTGAATGGGTGAATACTAAACTCATGAAAACACACTGGTCTGCTTGCCTTTCCTCACAGAAAATAACTTTCAACACAGAACCTAAATGTTTCATTAAGTGGACTGGGGTTGTTCATCTGAATAGACACATTGGACTCTGTTTCCCTAATTTAGGCACATAATTTGCACTCAAATTTAAGGTTCCAAATGAAGATATTTGCATAAAATAAGTGACTAATTTCCCTCTGAAGTTAAGGAGAAGAGATAGGTGCTTTTGAAGACCCACGGATGATGATTTTTTTTTACCTAATTCAACTGATATGTGTTGATGAACATAACAGAGAAAGAGAAGACTCCAGCTGGGCAAGATTATTTGCTGATATTTTTCATCTTGCAACTTGTGACTTCTCTGTTGTGATTACAGGAAAGTCTCTTGCAAGCTTTGTATTCTGTTGAGATATTCCCAAGGGCAACAACAGCTTTAAATATGTCTTTTTAAATTATATTGTCACCTTTGTACTGGATACTAAGCCGAATAAATCAAAATGTTCCATGTTTGGTTCCAAACATAGTTTTCAGTCGTTACTGATCTGTACTGGATTTAATCAGTGACCTAGGAACTTTACCAACAGGCTCCTCAGCTATTCCAGCTAGATCTGGTTTTAGAAAAGTTTTATTAATACTAATTGGGGATACTATTTAAGTATCAAGATAGGATGCTAATTAAAAAGGCATTGTGTTGGCTGATCTTACAGTAAATTTTATGATTTCTGACACAGATTCCATTTCTCTCAGATCGTCACTTGAAATATTTCAAGATGCATCTTCTGCAGTATGTCAGATCCATATAATGACAATGAAGTTGCTCCAACACGCAAGAAGTTGGGGGAAAAAACCCAACTTCATTCCACTACTTCAGAAAGGTCCAAATATTAATTTGAATATAGGCATCACTCTTCTAAAAGATAATTCAGCTTCAAAAATGCCATGGAATTAATTAGATTGTAGAAAGAGAAGAATTTTAGTTTCTAATAAATGTATATATGCGTGTATGTGTATATATATATATATATTTATATGTATATGTGTGTGTGTGTGTGTATTATTCCTGTATGTAAAAAGGGAGGTCAATTTTCATCATTTTTTTAATCATAAATTAAGCCCACATTTCAGAGATTAAGAAAATATTTTCTTAATATTTTGGCACAATCAGATTATTCTATCTACTTGGATAAAAGTATGCAATATGCTCACATATAATGCAGAGAACAGATATACTGATTTTCAAATTACAGATTATTGTAAAACAAAACTCAAAATCTGTAATTGAGAGGAAAGTCCAGATTCTTTCATACATTGCTTGTATGTAATCCCACTGACATCAAGAAGTACGGGCATGAATAATTGGGGAAGAGTTTGGCTCAGGATGTGGAAACTAGTAGAAAATACTAAATTAATTTAAATTTTCTAGGGCGTGAGCACTATCTCGTTGAATGAAAAGTGGCTGAAAGACTATAAACAAAAGCAGGAGACAAAATATTAAAGTATAGATCTGTGGGTAGGTCTTTTCCTAGTGATGGACTTTAGGGATCTGTGTTCAGTACAGTTTTATTTAACATTTTCTCTATTGATCAAGAAGAAATAAGTCACCCATTAATGAAAGTCCCCTATGATGAATAAGAGGGTGGAGTTGCAAAAGGTGATGAAAGACAGACAGTAAAAAGGAAACTGGATATGGATCCAAGGTTCACACTGACTTCAATAAATTTTGGAACAGATCAGCAGAAATATTAGAAAGATGAACAGGAAGAATGACAAAATGAGATTCATCTTGGAAAATATACAAAGGCATCGCATGAAAAATGACATTAGACTTAATAATCAAAGGGAGCCAGAATCATGGAGAGCAGCATTGTAATTGAGTTTGCAATTCATTAGAGCAAGGAAAATAATATCAATACAATAATATCAATTCAATGAGGTTTATGTGCTGCAAAAGGGAGGCACCATTTTCTGTGCTACTCAACACTGTGGAATATTACCAGGAAGAGTGATAAGGGAACTGAGGGCCAGCTCACAAAAGATGAACAAGGTGCATAAGCAGGAAGTGGTGATACAGCCACCCCTACTCCGATGAGGTACTGAGGGTCAGAGATCTACTACAGCAACTCCTCATCCTGGGCTGCCTCCCCAGCAGTGAGGGCAGCAGGCTGAGGAGGGGATCCTGCCCTCTGCTCTGCACTTGTGATGCCCCCCCTGCAGTGCTGCCTCAGCTCTGGGGTCCCAGCACAGGGGAGACGTGGACATGTTGGAGCCAGTCCAGAGAGGGGCAACGAAGATGATCCCAGGGCTGGAGCACCTCTCCTAGGGAGACAGCTGGGTGAGCTGGGGCTGTTCAGCCTGGAGAAGGCTCTGGGGAGTCCTTACTGCACCTTCCAGTACTTATAAAATGAGGGAGAGGGAATTTTTTCTAAGGGCAGATTGTGACAGGACAAGGAGCAAAGATTTTAAACTGAAAGAGGACAGGTTTAGATTAGATATTAGGAAGAAATTCTTTACTGTGGGGGTCATGAGGCACTGCAACATATTGCTGAGAGAAGCTGTGGATGCCCCATCCCTAGAAGTGTTCAAGGCCAGGCTGGATGGGGCTTTGAGCAGCCTGGTCCAGTGATTGGCATCCCTGCCCATTGCAGAGAGGTTGGAACAAGATAATCTTTAAAGTCCCAACCAACCCAAACCCTTTTAATATTCTATGACTCCCTAATACATACCCCACAGTGAAGCAAGAGCAAAAAGGTCCTCAAAATACCTTGGAAATTATTCATATGTTGACGCTATCTCTTGCATGAGGTGCCACTGGCCTCCTCAAATCCATTTCAGGCTAAAATGTTCAATAATTCTAAATATTGGACTCCGAATATCACCTCGCTATCACAAAGACATTACTGTGACAATTATTTTAATTATTATTTTAGATAGTTACGCCACATCTATTTCTGTATTTTTAAGAATATTATGCCCAATCTTGTGAAAATTTGGTAGAGATTAATGATGTTAATGATACTTGATCAAAATTATCAATGGGATAGTGTTACTTAGGTTATATTTACAAGTGTCTTTATAATTTTAGCCCAGGAAATGGGCTAAATATGCTGGGCTAGATCTTTAAAGCACGCAAATAATACTTAAAAAACTATTTTTAAGGATGTTCAGCTTGCTAAGGAATTTTTTGTAAATCTTAGGAAATGCCTTTGGTAATTGACCGTCAATGGCTATCTAAAGCTCACACGAGAAATTCATGATAGGAAAACTATGGAAATTAATGAAATTGATGAAATTCTACAGCTCTGTAGGCCATTAAAATTATCAAAGATCTCTAAACAAGCTTTTACCAGGCATCTGAAACCTTTTGTTGCTATACACCAGCTTAGACCTACAGAATAAAAACTTGAAAATCTTACAGGTCTTGCTGGTTACCTACTCAGATGTATCTTTATTAGTGCTAGAAGTCAGAAAAGCAAGTAACCACATGTTTAATTTTAATTTTAAGCAAATGCTTGAGTGTTTTACTGATCTGGGATGCAAAATTCATGATTTCCTATTATGCAGACTCAACACTGCATATAACAATGTAAGTATTCTTTTCAAATAAAAGACACTTGCTGTTCCAGTTCAGTTCTGCGCATTGTTCTACATTTGCCGGAAACAAAATAAGTCTGGGGAAATATGTGTTTTGGAAACTTTTTATTCCCTCCAACATCAAGTGGAATTTCTTTTTAAGAAATACAAATATTTTTAAAGGTACAAAGATGTGTGAGAGAGATTGGGAAGCACAGCTTTAGCTTGATTCCTTTTGTTAATGCACCCTTGCAAATCAGAAGCAGCTCCAGTGGAATTTAACTATTAGGAAACCAAAGGATCAGAATCACAGCACCAATTTCTTTAAATAGATTTAGAACATCTGTGATGCTGGCTCAAATATGCTAGAATGAAGACAATTTTATATAACTGTCACTGTGAAGTCATCCCATAACTCTTCTAAATCATCTAGTCTTTGCGTCGGGGTTGTGCCAAGCCGGCAGAGGTGACACCACACCCCGTGGTAGGATGACAACACCTTAGCTCTGCCTGGCAGCAGGGTGCAGGTAATGCTGCCCAGGTGTCACTGTCCTGTGCCCAAAGGAACGTGCTCTGCTTCCCATCCCTCAACCATAGGCCTGTCAGGAAACTCTCTTCCCCTCCAGCTGATTGCTTGAGGGTCTCTGTACCATGTGCCACCATTTCCTGAGGCTGCATCTCCAGTGCCAAGAATATTGGTGCGATAGAGTGCAAAGGACCAAGAACAAACATAAATGAACATATATTAGTAAAATAAGATGAAGCCATTCAATGATGTGGGAAAGAAGTTGCTTGGTGATGTTTTTATTGGTATTTGTAGAGCTTCTTCTCTGGGCCCATTGCAATTGCAACCACGTGGGTGTTAACAGGGTTGGAAACAGTATTTTGCACTGTCTCTTTGCAGAATCCCAGGCATGCATGCAGGGTCTTCCCAGCAAGAACTCCTGAAGGAATGGATTTCAGAACATAAATTCTATTTTTTTTTTTTTTTTTTTTTTTNTTTTTTTTTTTTTTTTTTTTTGTCAGGACTACTAATTTCCACTGTGACTATGGGTATATTATTTAACCAGCCAACTGAGCAAGAAATGATACTTTTGTGACATAGTCAGTTACAAAGTATTAGTGATGTAGGCATTAGTGTCTTGCTTTGTGCACCAAATGAGCCAAAAATCCTCAGAAAAAAAGGTATTTATAGAACAGAAGATTGTGCACAGTGATTAATAAGACTCTTTCTCTTACAAGTGAAGTGACGTTAGAGATGGTGCTAGGTTCTTTATGGTTTGTTTTGAAGCTAAGTAAATAGATCAGAATTAAATTTTTCAAATTATTTTAGTTCCTTTTTTGCTTCAGAGATTTTTCTCTACTTAAATTATTTGTTATGAAGCTTTGCTATGTAAATTCACATTTTCTTGTAATGCTATGCTCTAATTGCTTAGAATCATCTCATCTGTTTTTACTCCTTAAATATTTCTATTCGGAGATTTATCCACAATATTTTAAAATTAAATTTCTATGAGTGCTAATTTAATTGATCACTGATGTTACCAAAATCTTACAAATTGAAGATACACTTGAAATGCATGATTTGATGACAAAATAAGAATGATTTTGTAGTTAAATAAATTTAGGAAAAGAACTGTACAGAGGTAGCAAACACTACTGCCAGTGTTACAGTGATGAGGGCATCACAGGTGCCTTGATTACCCAGGCAGACAAGAATTAATTTATCCCATACCTCTGAAGTAAGAATTGGCTCTGTCATACAGTAAATAATCCTTTACTCTATTTGAATGATCAAACATTGTAATGAGTCAGAGCTATAAAAATGTGACTTTCCACTCTACACCCAAACATAGAATTCTTTCTTCCCAGAGCAAATCAATTTGTGATGATTGCTTTCTTTCAATTGGCCACAAGGGTAGTGTGCAAGAAGTAATAAAGCATCATTCTTTTTGAAATAACAATTTCAACACCTGGTGAAAGCTGGATTGCATAGAAATGAAGTCCAGCTATCTTGTTGTTAAACATCCAACAGTGTTTTTTTTTTTTTACAGGAAAGGATATTTATGCTAATAGTTTTAATATTTTGGGAGATTACATTCACATTTTCTAAAAGCAACCCTGAGTTTTCATCTGTTTTCAGTATAGTTCCTTTTCTACTTTATATCAAAGCTCTTATACGATTTTCCTGTTCACTGTTAAAACAGTTATTGCTGTGCACCTCAAAGCCTGATGCTCTGGGTCAATAGATTAATAGCAAACCAGCCTTCTAAGGCAGAATGCCTTATTCTGCCAGATAATACAGTTCAGCTTGTAATGCTGAACAGATATTATTCATATATGAACCAGTTCATGATTTATTAAATTATATATTTAATTGCCTCAAATAAATCACTGTGGGTTCCTATATGGTCAATGTCAGAATAGTGAGCTCAATGAATGAAAAAGTGCTATTCTCATGTCTACCTAAATCCACCATAATACAAGTATAATTATCACCAGTCCATCTGCATCACATGCACACAGGATGGTCATTCTCTCTCAGACTAAATTTTATTCTTAGCATGTGGAGATTCTTCACCTAACTGAATGTTGCTCACAAAGACAACATAGAGTCTCTCACATACATTATGTTCCCCTTTCCACATTCTCCTGAGAAAGGTTATAATACAAATATAATTTTTGAAAGCCCCAGAGGCTGATTTAGGTTTCAGCTAAGATGTTGTCTTAAGAAGAGTGCCAGAATTGCAGGATTCTGAGATCTTAGAAATATTTCAGATCTTTGTTATTTGTTATATATTCTCTATGATGACAACTGACTTTAGAAAATACCATAAATACTTAATACACTGGTGATATTAGCCAATTTATAATGAATCCTAGGAGTGGAGTTATTTTATAGACGATTTAGAGTAATCTCTTTGGCAGCCAAACAAACTGGAAGGCGTTTTACATGCAATTCTGTTAATACATAATATGGCTTACTACATGATTAATAACCTAGTGCTTCTCATTGGGATACATAAAATGCAGTAAAAATAAATAAAACCATAAAACAATTAAGGGGATTTGTACTCACTGATTTGTTCCTGTTTATGAATATACAGTGTTAGTATAAACAGACAGGGGGTCCTCACTTTATCCTTTTATCATTTCCAAATGTTATTATAAGATGGCAACCCCACTGAAAACAAACAAAACAGCATGTCATGTAAATGTAACTTCAGTCTAACATTGTGTTAGGTCAGCTCGGCTTTGAGAAATATGTGGCTTTTTCAACTGTTACTTTTGCTGGAAAGTTCTGTTTGTAAATGTCAAGGATATCACTTAAAATCAAAACAAGAAAACCTTATGTGCAAAAGTTGCAGAAATGGTATTCAGTAAAGGCAGTTTTCAGTTAAAATCTTTGTAAGACTATGCATTTTATGTATTTATTGGAGTATTTCTATGAAAAAAACTTGAATTCATAAAAAGATTCTCTGCATATTCTCATGTAAGCTCACCAAACCACACTCTTTGCATTAAGAAAAATATGTTCCCAGTAACATTTTCATTTCAGTGAATGCTACATTTTCTTTAAGACACAAAGTTGCACCCCAAAGGTGCTTTACTTCTTTTTCACTTCCTAATCTACAGAAAACTAGAAACATTTCCACGAAGATGGCTGAGAGTATAGCTGCCAAACAGGAAGGAAGCACAGCTGCATGGGCAAGCACAGCAAGGGCAGAAATCAGCCTGCAAGGAAATGGCAAGGTAGTCATAAAATCACGGAATGAATGGGGTTGGAAGAGACCTCGAAGATCAAGGGACATGGGCAGGGACAATTTTCTCTAAATCACATCACTCAAGAGTGACACCTTGTTAGAGACATGAGCCCCTGTGTGGTAGAAATCCTGCTACCTCAGAGAGCTGCAATATTATAAAATCGGGAGTCTTCTGAAAACATAATGCATGGGAGTTTTCTAGCAGAAAGCTACAGTGATGGCAAATGAGAATAGGACCTGCTTTCATATAATGAACTTGTAAAAAAGGCTGCCAAAGAAAGACTCTCCCTGTAACGCGGAACTTATCGTTGCATATAAATATTACAGATAAATAAAAAAGTGTAGAGAGGTTCAAAAAGTCATGGAAGAATTAGATTTGGAAATGCAGCTACAGACTGTCCTCTCTAGAAGCCTTTAAGCTATTGATTGTTGGAAAATGGAATTAAGATGGAGCAAAAGGAACATTCCTGCAGGTTGTTCTTGTTATACTCCTTCCCCCAGTTTCCCCTGCTGGCAATTGTCTTCATCCGGGGGTGCAGGCAGGGGATGCTTTGGCAGGTGCATGGCTGGGCTCAAACAGACATAAAAAGAAAGGGCTGCATTGCCCCATATACCAAAAGTAGGTTTGGAAGGCAGTGACTTGAGAGCTGTAACCATAGTTGTGGCACTTATTTTGTGGACTTTAACCCACAGAAGTTTTAAATCAGTTTAAATATTTTTGCAATTTCTAGAACTACTAGTTTGGTAATGACGAGGTGTTCTGTTGAATTATATTATAAATCTCAGGTCTTGAATAATATTTTTTTTTACTTTCTGTTAAAACAAATACTTAACAGTGTTTGCAGAATGCTTGTGTTTATTGTTAAATCTTTACTTTCTTTTGGTAAACATGGTCAATAAGCTCTATGATGTTAAAATTAATAGCTTTTACTGTTGATAACATTTGATCACATAATACATTTATTGCTCTATCTATTCAAGTTTTAGTTAGTAAAATTGTGATGACCATACTCACAGGAGAAGAATTTTTCTGCTTGAGGAAACACATTGTTCACCATAAGTGTCACAATCTGGCACTACTTTTTGAAGATGTTCTCAAAATAGTTTGTTTTGTGATTGTTAGCAAAAAGAAAAAGACCACAACAACAAAGGAAATGTGTTTATGGTGTGAATATATTATGCTTTTTCAGTCTGCGTAGGCCCCTGAGAATTAATACTGCAGGATGAGTGTGTGTGGCTCCGTGTGTATTTGCATATATTGAAGGTGTTTTTCATTTCTACAATGTAATAAGGCTTTGACTGGTGCAAGAAGAGGACGTTTCGTTCTACAATCTGTTCTGCTACAGGAAGAGCTCAAGAACAACAAAAATAAATTGAAATGCTCTCAGTTCTGTTCAATAATGATATTTTGCAGGACAGTCAAGTTTCCCACAGAGTAAATACAATCCATATTATGTAAATACAGTCCTGTGTACATTCGTTTAATTTAACGTTACCATCAGAATAGCACATTTCACACGTGGGAATGCAAAGCCCAGCAAGGGAGCAAATTAACTGCCCGCAAATTGTTTGCTAACGACGAAGTTTTCCAAAAGAAATCTCCAAGGTATATCTTTACCAAGGGCACAGTATTAGAGCTCTACTACCACATGTTTCCATTTGAACAGATGGCAGTGAAACGTTTGGCTTCAATGTGTTATTAGTTAACAGAAAAAAAGGCTTACTGATAGAGATCAAGGGTACTGTTTAAATTTAGAGAAATGGTGTTTTGTAATCCATTCATACTTGCAATTAATAATTGCTTTATAATTACTTATAAGTGGATAGAACCCCAAAAGTCCAGGGTCTCTTCTGCTCTAGAAACAGTATCTTATTTGCTTTTGTAATTGTCTCTTTAATGTGTCAAGAGAGGCCTTAGTTCAGGTGTATCTGCTGTTGAACTGGGCCTAGTTGTAACACCATTTCTGTAATTTTGTTTCTAAAAATTCAGACAAAGCAACAGGTTTTATAAATCCTGTGATTTTAAGAAACAAGAAACCTTTGCTTCTTAATGGCACAGTTTGCATTTAGCGACTAAAAAGTAAGGCAGAGCACACGTTTACATTATCCTTGTTAGTTATCTGTGCTTTAATACAGACTGCTGGGTTCTGGGATTCTTATATCCAGAACAGTGACCCCTGACTGAGAGTCTGAGACCCAGCTCCAGAAACACAACCTGCCCCCACTTTCTGCTCGGCCAGGATGTGTTCAGCGTGTGGCAGGTTCATTGCTTGGTCCTCCCTGTCAGATCCATAATGCTTCCCAGTGACAGGCAGGATTGAGTTAAGTGACTTCAGAGCGTCTGAAAGTCCTGTCTGAAGTTAGTGGCACCACTCATCTGGACATAGTTAGCCATGTGTATCAGCATCTGAAGGACAAGGATGAGGGCTGCTGGCTAAGCTTGCCAGTTCACATTAAAATAGTTGTGGAAAGATGCATTGAGTGAAATTCTTTTGTATTCATTCTATCTGCATAGATTGAGGTTAAAGTAATCTGTAGTCAGAAAGAACACTGAATAATACTGTGTACATGTCAGAGAGAACAGTTTACAACAAACATGCAGTAGAAATGTTGCATTTTCATTTTGCACAACGGTCAAAATAACAAGTGAACACACATGGAGTAGGTGAATGAGTCACTTTTTGTTCCACATGGAATTTCCCTTTCTCCATGTGCAAATTTCCTTAGTTTCCTTTTTTTGTTTTTTTTTTTAGGAAAGAGATTGAGATTGAAGAAATAAATTTATTTCTTAACATCATTCTAGATGAAAGCTATTACAATCACCTAAATATCTTCACAGGTCAAGTGTTTTAAAAATTAATAACACATAAAAGTAACACATTCCTTTTTTTTCTACATGCCAAGCTTTAGTACTATAGTAAAGCAGAAATCCTGTTGACACATAATATGAAAAATGAAAATATACTTATCTCTAGTATGGGGAAATTTTGTTAAACTACTTTCAGGAAAAAGAAAAACAAAAAATATTTTTTTGTTTAATATTTAAGACATTTTACTTAGATTAATTTTAGTTGTGATGTAAAATGCTTTTTCAGTCTTACTGAACCCTAATGCTTCTACTTTTTTTTTTTTTTTTTCCTTGAGGATTATTTTCTTTTGATAGAAAACCAGAATGTCATGAAAATATAACTCCAATACAATAAGAGAAATATTAATGGTCTTGCATGTGATTCAGCTCATATGAGTGCCAAATACTAATAAAAATTCTCAGCTGGCATTTTACTCCTTAAAATACTTTTACTGTCTGGTTTGGTCCATCTCCTGTAGAAGATGCTGGGAATATGATGTCATATTCTCCTAAAAAAAAAGGCAAGATTCCTGTATAAAGAGTACACAGAAGATAAGTTCAGTGTAAGACTTGTAATCCCCTTACTCCACACTGTTAATCCTTTTCTAAATCTTTTCTGGGTTTAAGGAACCCACACATCAGGAAGAACATTTAGCCATTAGACAGTGTCCAGCACAGAGATCTGAGGTCTAGAAAATGTGACCTTGGAGGAGAGATTGAGAGAAGAGGGTTTGTTTAGTCTAGAGAAGAGAAGAGGAAGGGGAGACATGATAACAGTGTTCAAATATGTACAATTGTGCTTCAAAGAATTGGGTAATAATTTGTTCTCTTTGTCCACTTAGGACAGTGCAATAAATAGTGGTCTTGAAAAGAAGCAAGACAGAAATATGAAATAAAAGTTCCTGTATTTGTTGACAATGAAAGCTTTGAGTGCCATGAGTATTAGCAGAAAAGTAGGTAAACCAAAGTAATAGATCTTTAATCTTCCAGATCTAAGACTTTGATCAATGATCCTTTTCCTACTGAAGCTGAGCTATTGAAACAGCAGAAGGAGAATCCCAGCTGTAAAAAGTGTGAGTCTATTTCAGAAGGTACTTACTGGAGCAGAACGTTTTGGTCCTTACAGGTAGCCAGTCAAGCCCTTGCTGAGCTGTAGCCTGTAAACAAAGGATGTTTTTCACACGTGACACACATAATACAGGTGTGGCACATTATGCTAATTCTGCAGGTAATACTTGCAATACTCTCAATATTTCTTGAGCTTGGGTCCATTCCCTAGAAAGAGGAACCTAGTGTCTTTTGAGCCACGAATACTTGGTATGTCTAAGATGTCCATGCAGGAGTAGCAGATGTAGCCCCAGATCTAAAGGAGACTTCTTTTCATCTGGAATTGCAGTTTAAGGCCAGGTGTGATTGGTAAAACTTTTATGGGAGTAAAAACCAAATTAATCAAGTTCCTATTGCCAGGATATTAAAGACTTGTCAGCTGGAATAAAAGTCTAAAAAAATAGGGTTAAAATCATTCAAAGTTTGGAAAGCATGCTTTTTAATGACACTGAAAAAGCTGAAACAATTAAATTGGAGTGAGGGCTATGACTGTGAAGTATTTCCAAAGACTCTGATTTTTAATAAGGAATAACTTATCAAATATTTTTTATACTGAACTCAAGTTCACAGTAGAAAGTTAACAGATATTTTTGACAATTAAAATCATTAAGCTGGTACAATTTAAATAAAGGTATGATAAATTGTCTCACCATTTAGAGATTGGTAAGTTCAGAATAGCCTGTTCAAAAAAATATACTGTGCCTAAAATAGAAATTATGAACTGGAAATGAACTTAATTTTTGGGTCTATGTTATGCATAATTCTAAATGAAATTATATCAGCAAGTCTTAAGTAAGGTCACAGCTGAAATAATTATCCTTTGCTGATAATAAAATTTGAAATAATCCTACTGCCTTCTGTATGTTTGCTGTAGCTGCAAATATCAACAGCAAAAAATAATCTAGAATCACTATGGTAGATGTTGATGAGTATTCCTCTTGGATATAAAATATATGATCTTGTGAATTAACACCTCTCACATTAATTCAACCTCTTTCCCAACATTCTGCCTACTTATCTATGACAGCACCAACTTCAGGGCAAGGTCAGTTTGGGTAAATTTTCTACGTTAGTATGTGGATAGACTTGGACTGTGGATTACCTTTTTTCCTGCAGGTTAAAGTTTCAAAACTCCAGGCCTTCATATGCTCGACCTCAAGGACCCTGTTGTCAGTAATAGGAGCAGTTTTCAGAGGGCTCACAAAGTTACCCAGGGCACGATCCAGTTTGAGGCTGAGGTGTAAGAGTTTGTAGATGAGTCAGGGGCTTAAGGGTCTCTTATTGCTTGTGGAGGGTGGGATTGCATCCCACCCCATTTGAAATGCCCTGTGACAACCTCCAAGTCTGCCATTCAAATACTCTGTCAGCTCCACAAGGCATCTGCCAGCCTTGGCTAGGTCACATATGCTGGGTACTTAAGAAAAACCTGCATATCTTAAATTTTCCTCTGTGCCTAGGCAGCTGAATTTTAGTCTTGCACAAGTATAAATATATCATACATCCAAATTAATCACAAATGATAAGTAATTAAACTGAAATATGAATTTTTAAACTTCTCATTGTCATCTAAGTTTAGTGTTTTAGTCATTTTTATCCTCCTTGTGAGGCAGAGGGTGATTCTTACTCTCCATTTACAGGAAAAAACAAACATGAGCAAAACAATTCCTCAGTGGGGAGTCTCTAGTAAAACAGAAAATCCAGCCTTAGCCTTCCATTCTCTGGCAGTGAAGAAATATTACATACTTCAACTACATAATAGTAAATTTATTACAAATTTAGTCTAAAATGAATGTTTTTGTGGAAAAAAATTCAACTAAACTGACATAGATAAAAATGTATTTGACTGTCGTATGGAAAATGTAGGACAGAGAAATAGGTCTTTCTAGTCCCAGATCATTCATACTTTTCAGTTTTTCTGTCTATCTGCCAGGGTTGATTGCAGCAATATTAAGGATATTTTCACGTAAACTTAAAACCACACTAGTGTTGATCTATTCTCATATAGGCACTGTCTCTACAGACATCAATTTTCTCCTACTGTTATGTCACAAATCTTCATTTATCGTTTAGAAAGAGTGCAAGAATAAAGGATAGGATATGAATATACAAAAAGTTGTTTTTATTCTCTCTGCCTCCTTTTCTTTTGCCATGCTACAAAGATTTTGATAATGCATTTCCTCAGCACAGTTTTTTTGATAACTCTGGAGGACCTCTGCTACATCAGAGCTCTAAGAAACCCTGTCCTGGACAGTGAAAGCAGATAATTTTTCAGAATTCTAAAGTCCAAAGCAAGTAAGAAATAAAAGAACATATATGAGTCATTTTATATTAAAAAAAGTCAAGCTGAAATAGTGTACAATGCAATGGAATTTTTAAATAAATTGCTGCAAAACTGACAAAATAAAAAAAAAAAAATCCAAACCCTCTTGTAAAGCACTAAAATGAAGCTTCTGTGTTATTCCTTATACACGTTTTTAAAACAAAGAGCAGCTACAGAAATATTTTGTCTTTAATTCCAGTCTGTTTTCATTAATTCTTCCACCCTGGTATTATGTCCTGTGCTTTATAGCCTGGAGAAATGAAAGATTAAGATACTGATCCTGGATCTTCAATTGGATTAATTTATCTTTAAAGCCAGGTGTTTTTTTTCATGGGTTTCTGGACAGAAAGTGCAAACTTTAAGTTGCACCACAGTGATGTGGTTGTTGTTCAGTCCCTTGGGCAGGTGAGGTCCAGCCTACACCAGCCAAGACTGAGACTGTGAGCTGGAGACTGTTGTGTCCACAGGGCCCGAGCTGAGTGAGTCTGGGAGAAGGGAGAAAAAGGCTTGCTCTGAATAGAAGCCACAGCACAAAGCAGTGCCCAGGAAATGTGTTCAACCTGTGACTGGGCTCCAGAGCAGCTTCTGATGATACAGATGTTGTCTGGAAGACCATGGAGATGAATGGAGAATTTGGCATGTGAAGATCCTCTAGTGTATTTCATTTTTTGGGGGGCCATAATATCTGATGATTTAATTCTTCCCTTAATCACAGAATCAAAGAATCACAGACTCACAGAATGTCTAGGTTGGAAGATACTTCCAAGATCATCAAGTCCAACCTGTGCTCTAACACGTCAACTAGATCATGGCACCGAGTACCACATCCAGTCTTTTTTTAAACACATCCAGAGATGGTGACTCCCCCACCTCCCCGGGAAGACCATTCCAGTACTTTATCATTCTTTCCATGAAAAACTTTTTCCTAATATCCAACCTATATTTCCCTTGGCACAGCTTGAGACTGTGTCCTCTTGTTCTGTCAGTTGCTGTCTGGAGAAAGAGACCAACCCCTCCTGACTGCAACCACCTTTCAGGAAGTTGTAGAGAGTGATGAGGTCACCTCTGAGTCTCCTTTTCCCCAGGCTAAACACCCCCAGCTCCCTATGGAGCACCATATAACACAATTCACCTGCCATGGCCTGCGTACAACTGACCAAATATTTGTGGTAGTCTTCTGCCTCCAATAGCCACTTGCTGATCTCTAGCAGATAGCCACAATAACAGTAGAATAACATAGTCTAGGTGGAACAGAAGAAGATTGTCTTCTTTTAAAATACGTATTTTATAGCCTCAGGAAATTGCCATAAACTATTGCACCTTGGAAAAAGAATAGGGGTTTCTATTTAAAGCTGCCTTCGCAAACAGCCCCTTGACTTGCTGTGTAGCTTTTGCAATCAAATGGATGGGACTGGATGGAACTTATTATTTTTAGTAGAATCAGAGAAAACCTGCAAAGCTGGCAGACTAGGTGGGCTTTCCTGATGGCTTGCTGATCTCAAGGCGTGTGTGGATATCTCATAGCTTACACAGCTGTAACGTTCTTTCACACACTCTGGCTGGACTATCGCATATGTTGCCACAAAATGTTAAGACATCAAGACTCAAATGTTCTTTTGTTCCCTTTATCCTCCCTGTGTATGTTTTACTCAGTAGCTTTGTTTATTTTCTTAAAATATTTCCTTTTTGTTTGCATTTCTTGGCGAAGGCCTCCTTGTGTTTTTATAACTGTAATCTTCTTTTGGTCCTTCTGCCAGCTATATTACCCAGGATTAGCCACAAGTGTGCTTCAAGGGCTTCAGTTCCTCGTGGTGTTAACAGGAAATCAAAAATAGCTTTTCATTTGCCTCAGTCTAATTTATTCTGTTCAGGTACCATGTTAAAGTGCAAAAATATTTTATAGTATTGCTTCTCTTTTTATGTCTATCTTCTCCCAATAAATGGAAAAGGTCATTTTAAGTTGAAGAAGTTCTGCAAAAAACAGATAGCTGTCTTTGGTATGAAATAATTGGTATGCATTTCTTTATATGGCAGGGAAATGGCTATTGTAGAGCTGAACAAATTCCCTCTAATGCCATTTCTGAATCAGAACTGCCTTAACAGCTACTGGTGTTTCATTATTAATGTAGCAGTAGAAGCCTGGTTTTGGAGCAGATAACAGGAATGCTGTTCCTGTTCCATCTAGGATTGTCCTGTGAGACAATCATCAACTTCCAGGTGCTCCTGGAACATTTGTAAAAATGTTACAACGTGGCTTTTGTAGGGAAAGAGTAAATATTCTTTTATTAACCAAGTCAAATGAAATAGAAAAATGTACTTTATGTTCAGTATTTCCATACAGTTATGTTCAACATTTACATATAGCTCTGTTGCTTATGGGGAGGGAGCAGAAGTTCTCTCTTTTTTATGGAAAACAGAATTCCTAAATATTAATCTGCAGACATTTTTCAAAAAGCTGCATTTCTAAGCTTGTACAATTTTTTAAATTTTGTTTTACTAGCAGGCTGTGAGTTGTTGGCTTGTCAGAAGCCTCCTTCAAAGAGCTAAATACCAGCACCTCCTGAACTAACAATAAGACATGTTTTACTAGTAGTGATGAAACATCTTCTATAAACACTCCCTACCTTACTGACCATCCTTTCCCAGTATTGATTCACCACTGAAATATTTGTGTCACTTGAGTTCAAGTACATGAAACCAAACCGTTCAGTGCTTGGAGTTGTATGAGTGCCACTAAAAGCAGCATGCACTTCAGCAGTTAGTGAATTAAATAAGCAAAAGCATGCTAATGGTCTCTGGGAGACCAGCACCGCTGACCTTAGAGAGAGAATGATAATAAAATGAAGAATACAAACAAGAGATGGAACCATGGGCCTTTTATGGGTCAGATCAATAGAGCATGCAGGGATCCAGAGCTACATGTTGTCATTGTCAGGCCATCAAAAGAAATGTATTTTCTGTTTCTTTAGGGTTGTGCTAGCAGAAACTACTCCGAATAATTTCCCTGAAATATTTGTGGGACCTGATCTACATCGTATTTCTTCTCAGTTCAGCAGCTGGGAAGAATTGTAGAAAACTTGAACTAATCTCTTAAAGTCAGGAAATATTCCACTGTTGTGGGAAGTTTTGTTTTTATTTCACAGGAGCCACAAGTTGACCAATAAAACATGGAATGAAAATAAATTATATGGAATTAGTTTTATTGACATGATATTTTAGATTTGACTGGAATTTGACTCTTCTCTTACCTGGAATCACTTAATATAGTGTTTCATTATAAGGAGTAAAATGACTGGTGAGCAAAAATGTGTTACCTTTAGATAACAGATATTTGAAACTGGAGAATATTACATTCAGGTTACGAGCCAGCAATATTTAATTATAATTTTCCTTTAAAATTTCCCTTACATTTACCTACAGGTACACAGTCAGAAGATGTATGAAAGACAGAATAAATAGGATGGGAATTTTTTTTCCTCTTAATGTGCCTACATAAACCAAGGGGTTTCCACATAAATTGCATTTCAGCTTTTTCCTCTTATGTATTATATTATGTGTAGGGCACCTCATGGTGGAGAATAGGAATGTGAGAAGCATTTTAGATCTCCAAAATGGAGTGAGGCCAACTATGCCCTTTTGGAAGTTTTTTGTTGGTTTGAATAACATGTTTTGTCCTGTGCTGTGAATATATTGCAGGAGTATGTGTAAAACTATTACACACTTACTCAGGCTTTATAAATCAAAGAAAGACTTGGGCCAAAGCTGGGAAAGAAAAACAGATTACCTCTTTCAAAATATGGAAGTATCCTGGGATGTTTTGTCTTGACATGGGCAGATGCTGGCAGTCAAACTATTTAACCCTGGCACCATTTCACTGAGTACTTGTTTTCAATCACATGAGAAGAGGAAAAAATCCTTGATGTTGTTGAATTCTAGACTTAGTATTTTAAAAATAATTTTATTTAGGGTAGCATAAAAAATATGTAACATAGAACAGGAGAAGTTACTTATTAGGGAACACCAGGAAAAATAAAAAGGAGGGAAGTGAGGAACTTTCTCTCCTCCCTCCCACTCAAGAAAACATTAATATCACGTGTCCCAACTCTATGAACATTTATCAAGAAAGATAATTTTACTGTCAAGAAAATTGTCCTGTGAATGATGGTAGATGTAGTATGTTTGGATCAGTTTGTGTATCATCCAGTAGAACAGAATTATGAGAGCAATAAGGTAGTATTGTGGTATTTCCATGGTTTTAATCTGTGTCAAATTAACATTCAAAGTGGTTTTAGATTTTTTATATTTCTTACTCAGCGATGTAAATTTCCCATGTTTTTCTAATGGACAGGTGTAAGTAAGAAAGGTAAGATCAGGAGCAAGCTTGTTGGTGCTCGACTTATTTGGCCATATGTTGGCTAAATGAGAAGTAAAGCCTTGGTTCTTTGGGATATCACCTGCATATGCTAGCTGACAAAGTCTAGAAAGAAAAAGAAGGAAAGGAAAATGAAAAGGAGGTATTCCAAATGTGCTGATAGTTAAATGCAGAAACTTGCACCTCTACAGACAGACAGTAATATTTATATTTTAAATGTTAATCTAAATATAAAATATCAATACACTCATATTAATAAAAATATTATATATCACAAAAAAGTCATATTAATAGTAATTTAATTTTAAATATTATTTTGAATATTGACAGACTACATTTGAAATTTTGTTTTGAATATGTAGTTGAAGTTTAATAAATATATAATTTATTTAAAGTATCTTTAAAATTTCATCAAACTTTAAACCAAACAATAAATTTAGTTTTCTGAAACTGGAAAAGTTAACTATGACTGCTGCTAGCCATTGCCAGTCTTTATCCCAAGCTAGTTTGGCTAACACTCCTGTCAGTTTATCTCCTGTGTCATCTTCTTTTACACAGATACTTAGTTCAATCTCTTCCTCCCTATTTCACCTTCTTAATTTTCTAGCCTCTAATCTACATTCTTATTGGAGACCTGCTGACCTCCAAAATGTTATGGACCAAAAATACATGCTTAGCATTTTTTCTTGTAGAGTAAAATCAAGGAATACAGAAGTCCTGGAAGTATCTTTTTCTTACTGCTGTGGCCACTGACACGAAACATTCCCTTCCACATGTGTGTTAAGGAAGCGTTGCTCAGAGCTTACTGGAGCTTTCTCACAGTGTGTCTTCCCATATATATTCTTGTATGTTTTATACTTGCTGCTGATTTAATTACTGATATATTACAGCATCATGCTGCCACAGAGGGAATGGCCCCAGGTTATTTAAAGCTAAACCAAAAATGCTGGAGTTTAGATGGAAAACTCCCTCGCACTCACAGCCATTAGTACCTTGCACAGCACGGAGAGCAGGCAGTTTGAGTGACACTCTTACCAGTACACATTCCTTTCCTTACACTTGATTTATGACTCAGTCACATCCTAGCACAAACCTCCATGTATGCTCTTTACAGCACCTCCTCTATCTAGCTCAGTGTTTTCAGCAGACATTAACCATATCTACATTCCCCATTTGCACCTGCAATTAGTAGGCTAAAGAAATCCCTGTAATGAAAGCACTGGTGTGGCTGAGAGACACGCCAGGCAGGTGTGCCCACAAAATACACAAAAAATTTTACTTGTGTTTACCTTGGTTGCCCACTAGCAACAGTTACACAATGTTTTGGCTACTTCAGTTTTGAGAAGGAATGTAAAAACACTAGGAAATGAGGGAAATTTAGGTCTTTGCAAGAATAAATCCAAGTATATGTTGCTAATTGCTCTCTCTTTAAAAGCCGCGATTCAACAATCACTTCTACACAGCAAAGATACAATAACACACTTTTCTAAATAGAGTAACAGTAAGAAGAGCTGCTAGAGGAGCTGCCTTTTCCTTTAACTACTGTTCTTTAAAAGTGATTCCGTTCAACAATGTACAAGGTCGACAAGTCAACGCAAGACCACCCTGCTTGGGGATTTGCTCTCAACACAGACTTGTGTCGAATCCCTCAGCTGAGAAATGTCAACCAGCACCTTTCATATTTATGGTGACTCATAAACAGGAAACTCAGCCCTGTCCACGACACTGGAACTTTTTCATATCTTAGATCCTTTTACGAAAGAAAAAGAAAAGGGTAAGGGGAAAAAAAAAAAAAGAAAGAAAAAAGAAACCTCTCAAAACAAAACAAATAACTTAGCAGGACATTTAAAGCAGCTGCCTTCTATTTTATGTGCCAAAATAAATATTGCCAAATTAGTAAGGCATATTGAACAAATTATAAGCTGAATGCAAATTTATCGACTGAAATTCAATGGTAGAGTAGCCAAGGAGCTTGCAATGGTATAGTTCATCTTTTTAAGTAGGTGTTTTGGTTGGCCAGTTGCTGTGGAGTGACGTGGGAACAGTAATATAAAAGAGAGCATTTCTGTTACACCCAAGATGAACAGTTTGCTTTAGAAAGTTCAAGTAAACATTTTCTAACATACATTCACTAGTTTTGGAGTGTCTTTTGCTACCAAGAGGGAGATAAAAACTGGTTTTAAAAGTCTTTTACAAAAATAAAACATTTCAGAAATGATAATGTCAGCATGATAAATTATCCAACAAAATTTTTGGTGGAGTTTCTCATTTCAAAATAATGAGAAAGTCTTGTTTCTCTTCCCTTGTATTCTTATAAGGATGCATATGACTTTTTCATCTCTGATGTGATTTAACATTATATAATTAGAAAAAGTATAACAAGACCTGATATATACATATATATTTTATATTCCCCCAATTTTCAGAGGGATATAACCAGTCTTATACAGTAAATCCAGTGTCTGGGTATGTCATACACATGAGAGCTCAAGAACCACTATTGTTAGTGTACTGTTCACTTTTCCATAAGTAAATTTCAGTGTTACAGGGAAAAAATATTTTTCATTTAGAAAGCCAAAGCTCAGAATTTTGCTTCAGGTCTGTCCAACCCAGACTTTCTTGAGTTTTGGCATTCTAGTTTGTTGGCTTGACACAAAACATTCATATTTAAATTAAATGTTTACGGTCTCCCTTTGATAAATCTGATAATACATTGCAGGAAACAAACTGTGGCCTAAAAGTCCAATCCACATGTTAAGACCAGATTTTTTTAAGCTAAAAAGCTTGAACCAATAGGGTTCTAGGAGTGATACAGTTGATGTGGAACTGGCTTGGAATACCAGACATACCTCTTTGTTCAATAAACCAACCTGAAGCAATGAGTTTCAGAGATATCAATTTATTTTTCAAAAAAGTGTGTCAGAACATTAGTACATTATAGTGATCAATTAGTGACTTACAGCGAGCTGGATGCTCTCCCTTGGAGAACAATTTCAATGTTTAAAATTTTAACACTAAATTCAGGGTGAAATAATATGAAATCTTAGAACGTTTCTTGGAACCAAATTCTATTTCTGTCCTGTTGCAATTTTCCCTTTATATCTAAGAGTTCCTAGCTAATAATCACATCTTTACAGTTTAAGGAAGCTATACTGAAATAATTTTCATTACAAAACTGAAAGCAAACTAACAAGACCTCTCCCCAGCCTTTTCCCTTTCCACAGAAATGAAAAAATATCCAATTTCAGCCCAAAGGGTTTCAATCATCTTTTTAAAAATAAGATGGTCAGTGCCTGGATTTCCATCCTTTAAGGGCAGCTGCCATTGGCCTCATCTGCAATCATTGCCTCATCGTGGGCCCCAGCCATGCAGGGCTGGGGTGTGGGAGCAGAATATTTGAGACAAAGAGGCACCTGCTCCTGATACATGAGGATTTCAGCTTCAGATTTGCTCTCTGATGCTCAAATTTGATTAAACAGCAACAGATTTTCAGTGGAAAATGACCCTGTCAGATTCCGAGGAGAGATCGCTGCTTTGATTATCGCAAGAACATTTGGCAAAACATGTGCAACGCAATTAAGAAAAAACAAAGTTGTGAAGTTTACTGTTTGAGTCAGCCCAGTTCAAAACAAACAAACTTAGTCCAGTAAAATGTTAGTGGTTTCCTTGGCTATAGAGCCCTTCTGGAAGAGAAAAATGTCCACAAAAATCCCAGTGCAATTTTAAATTCTGACGCACTTTGGGGCTTGGATTTTCCTCACAGAACACTGAAAACAGGTTTTTTCACATTCATTTAATATCAGAGTGGATATTTTACAGAAAGCTGACTTTCTGTGTTCTGGAGAGGCCTGCACATTTCCTGATTTGTCATGAAGCTTTGGTTGGGGTGAAAAACAGAGTATTTCCATATGCTGAAAGCTTAGGTGAGTCTCAACAAAGCTGAGGCACAAGAGAGAGAAAATAAAAGTTGCTCCCAGAGTTTTCTCATAACTTAAAATGAGACAAAACCCTACTCCCAGACTAGACCAAGAAGGTGGCTTTGCATCACTCTAATTTAACATCCCACAGTGACTTTCAGGATATAGTCTCTAGCCCACTGCTCCTGTTGAGGGACATGCCTTTCTCCCCATCTCAGGAGGCCAGTCTTGCAAGACAAAATACCTAATTATTTTTCTTTCTCATATTTATACATGTTTATCTCTTTTAGAATTCATCTGAAGTAAAATGGATCCAGCTTTCTCTCAAATAATGCAAAACATATGGGAACAGGGTTGTGTAAGTCACAAGTTGACAAGAACCAAAGCCCTTCGATGATTGTCTCAGACCCACATGATATGCTCGAATCTGACAGACCTGTTATGCGAGCAAATTCTTGCAGTCTGCCAGCCAGCTTTGTAGCAGCTTCACAACACAGAGAGAGTTATTCTGCTTGCTCTTCATGCTGAGTTGTGTTACAACATTTTGGAGGACAGAAATGGCTCAATCTCATCTGGTGTCATGACACTTTTGCTGTGACATAAGCTCCACTTGCTTCTGAAAAGCTAATGTCTGTTCAGCACCTATATCAAACTCACTTGTACACAGGAACAAGTCCTCAAAACTTTCTAATATAAGTGTTCTCTAATGCTGAATTGATTGATATATGTTGCACTGCAAGTTGCCATTAGAGAGACAACCATTGGTTGGATAAAAATGAAGACATTTCTCCTTTTTTTGAGAGTTTTGCTTATATGTGAATTATAACTTAGAAAGTGTAGAAATTAGAAATGTTAGAAAATTCCTTCACACTGACAGCCATTGTTTTCAGCTGCTTTCTGCCTAATAGAAGGCAAAACACTTTTCGTAAGAGTTTACCAGAGTGGGGCACCCTTCATATTCACCATTGAATTTGGCTACTGGGGATGCTGGAGGTGTTTACTTCACCATGGCTTAGGTGTGCCTCTGCAGTGGTTTAACCCCAGCCCCACACAGCCACTCACTCACTACCCGATGATTAGAGATTCTAAAGGTTAAGAATGAGAAATCTTGTGGGTTGAGACAGTTTAATAGGAAAAGCAAGCAAAACAAGGAATTATTTCAACAGTGGGCAGGCAGGTGTTCAGCCATCCCCAGGAAAGCAGGGCTTCATCATGAGTAACAGTGACTTGGGAAGATAAATGCCATCACTCGGAACATCTCCCACTTCCTTCTTCTTCCCCCGGCTCTGTGTGTTCAACTTGATGCTGTATGGTCTGGGATATTCCATGGGTCAGCTGGGGTCATGTGTCCTGGCTGTGTCCCCTCCCAGATCCTTGTGCACCTGCTGCTGGTGGGGTGGGGTGGGGTGAGGAGTAGAAAAGGCCCTAACTCTGTGTGAGGCCTTCTCAGCAATAATGAAAACATCTCTGTGTTATCAGCACTGTTTCCAGCACAATTCCAAAACACAGCCCCATACCAGCTGCTATGAAGAAAATTAACTCTACCCCAGCAAACTCCAGCACAGCCTGACAGAAGCTGCAGCCCCCCAGGCCATCCTTCTGATGTCAGGGGCGTGTCTGTGCCGTGTCACCTGCTGTTCTGTACATGTCTCTGGTACAGATGCACGCACAGGTGTCAGGCAGGAAGAGCTGTATTTAAGCAACACGGAGGGTACCACCCGTGGTGTTCAGATACTGGAAGAGCTGAAAGCTTTTGTCTGATAGAGGCCATCAACACCTATACTAGAGCACATGTACCTTCCAGATTCCAGAGAGTGCTCAGAGAGGCTGAATGCACCCTGCCCTCCAACAGCTGCCGGACACTGTGTCCACAAGCAGCTTGGCATCATCAGAGCTGCAGGTCATCCTGACCTTAGGGCATGGAGCAGATGCATGTGACCTGTGTGCTGCACGGAGGGTAGCTCCCAGGCAGGAAGCACCATGGGTGTGACAAAGCTGGAGCTGGAAGTGGTTAGAAATGTCACAGTGCACAAGTAGCTCAACCAACGCCACAGCGTAAGTTCTACACGTGACACAGGCAGAGCAGAGCCAATTACATTTTATCAGTCTCAGACTGCTGTATTGTTCCCTTCACTTTTTTGACATTGATCTAGTGGAACCAGTGCATATTAAGACACATTTTCATATTCCTTCTTTTTTTTTTTAAGTAAAAGTATTTCAAAGAACCCCTTTCCATCCATGCTATCATATGGTTTTATTTTACTTAATTGTTGCTCTACATAAGAAGACTGGAGATAAAAGTTATTTTCTGCAAAATCACAGCTGCATTGCCAGCTGCATTACTGGCAAAATCAGTTATTGTAACATGATTTTTTATTTTTCTTTTTATATTCTTGATGTATAGCTTAGATTTATATTGTCTACATTCATTTGTATAAACTGCAATAATCTAATACCAGCTATCTGTACCAGAGTCACTAATTCTATGAAAATGTATTTGAGTGCTATGCTTCCTAAAGCCATATGGAAAAATATCCCTCAATGTACATATGTACTTTGGGAAGACAATAAAGGATAATCAGAGACAAAATGTGACCACTTTTGAAAGAAAAGAAAAAAAGGCAGAACTGTACCTATTCCTCCATCCCCCATATTACTAAGAGCCAATTTTTAACAACGTGTAATTGTGTTAGGTACAATTTGAAGAATACACTGTATTCTTTAAAATGCTTAAGGATTAGTCTCTTCAGCTACAGGGACAATCTATCTATTGTCTCCAAAGCTCACAGTCTTGTTTTATCTCAGAGGAAGTTTATTCCTAGATAGAGATCTTCATAACACAGAGTTGAGAATAGAGACATTGACAGTTAGTGGATATAGTTTATTGCTTCTTTATAAAAGCACTATTTAGTAGCAGGAGTGAATATTTGAGTCAGCAGAGACATGCATTTTCTCCTCTCAGCTAATCTGTCAGGTTTTGCTTATTTATAGATCTTAGGAGCTTCTTTCTAACATTTGGCCATAGCCAATACTTTGTCTGATTGTTAAGTCTCCACATGCTTTTTGGAAAGGACTCAGTTTAAACTTTAACTTTTATAGTTACACAGGACATTTAAAATGCTTGCACAGTGTGGTTTGTACTCTGAAAGTTGCACAGATCAGAGAAGATAACTGGCAGCAAGAAATTCAAGACACATTCACAAACCTGTTCTTGTGCCAATACACCCCTGAAGTTTTCAGAAATCCCTTTGTGGTGCTTCATTGGCAGTCCCAATGTTTTCTCTGACTCTAAAATAATCTCTTCAGTTAGAATATCATCAAAAGAGTTACAATTTCTAATTAGACATTGAAACTGTTATTATTTAGTTGTTTGCTATGAAACTTTATTTACTCTTCTGTTTTTAGAAGAATTACAGTTGTTGTTTGTTATTTTTTTTAATTGAATTGCCAAATGAATGTTACCAAAAATAAATAAATAGAATTACCGAAGTGCCTTTCTTTCCCAGATGACATTCCTATCTTTCTTTCATGGCCACTGGATAAAATATCTTGAAATTCTTGGGAAAAAAAGCATTCTAGTTTTGTTATCTAAGTTGATCGGTGACATTTTGAAGACATTTATGTGTCTGGAAATAAATTAATTAAAAAAAAATCAGTGATGTTATCCCTTATTCGTGGTTATTATTCATTTTTTTATCAAGGTTGACTAATTTAGTTTATTAAACAAGAATAGGTTGGGGAACTTTATGGTTTCAAATCAACATAATTTTATCACCTGACTTCTCAGAGTCTTAGGACAGCCTGAAGAATCAAAGCACTTCACATGCAGTTTCCTCTAATGCAAGGTACTCCTGTGAAGGATCCCCAGCTCCAGCTGCAGTCAGACATAAGCACTGTTACTCTCTGATGAAATGACTTTAATCATGTCAGTTGACAGTTTTCTACTAGCAAAGACAAAGCTTGTGGAATGAGAACTGAGAAGAGGGCAGGTTTCTCTGTGCCTCTGCCTCTAAATCAAAGCTTCTTACCTGCCCTGAACTTCCGCCACTTTCTGCTTCTCATCCCAAACCTCCAGTGACCTTTCCTGCTCCAAAGTAACACATCTGCCACGGACTCTCCTGGCTCCCCATCAGACATCTCTGCCTTGCTGCCAGCCTACTCCCTTGTCCTTTCTGCCCAGGTCCCTGCCAGCTGACACTTCTTGTTGCCATCCACATCCACCCTTCTCCTTTCTGCTACATCTGCTCTTAAAGCCAAATCTCCAAAGTTCTCCACACTCCAGTGGGCAACAAGCAGCTGCTTCTGCCAGCCACAGGCCCCTGTCAACATTGCTGACAGATTTGGAGGAATGTACCTAGACATAGGATGGATGTAAGTAAAACTGAGATGGGCCCCATTGGGACAGGATCTGCCTGGGGTAGGTGAAACCCTACAGCCATTGCCTGTTAGTACTACAGAAGTACTTCTGAATAGCAGATAAGAAGTATCCCTTCTTCCTGCAGGCATATTTGAAGTGATGACTTTTTTTTGCAGTTTCCCATATTTTTTCAGAAATGACACTTGCAGTAAACTGCTGAAAATATACATCTGTCTTCAATATAAAAGAGACTTAATTAGCACATCTTCCCCTCTGTTGAATAAAAAAGGAAGAGATTTATTTTGGTGCCATATGAATCATAACTAGCCTAGCATGCAAAGCCTGAAATAATGTTAAAGCTTGAAAGAAATGATATATAAATGGAAAAGTCATCCCCTGTGTTTAACAGCAAACAGTAGATACAATACACCATGTTCTGGTGCAGAAGAGCAGCTTTCCAGTGGAATTATTCCAGATTTACACTGTGGTGGCTGAAATGAGAAACTGTCCCACAGAGCATATGTAACTGGAGAAGTAACATGATATTCTTTTTCCTTGGATCCTCTTGTTCAAGCTCTGCTTCCTGTGTTTCAAGCTCTGCTTGAACTGCTACCCATGGCTGGCAGTCAGTAAGACTGTGTTAAGTTCTGTACAAAGACACAGTGAAACATAGGCCCATACCTGAAGAGCTTGAAACACAGGAACACGTGGGTTTGTTAATGACAGTATGAAAAGAATACTTTTGACTTTTAGGCCAACCATTATCATGTTGTTTGAGGGTGTTATGGAAGAGAAGTTGTTTGAAGAGGATCCTGTGTGTCCTGATACGTGTGAATGCTTCTTCAACACAAAAGTATCAATAATAAAGCCTAAAGCTGATTTTGGTAAAATCAGACAGGCAGATGGTGTAGGTGGGGATCATTTAGGACAGAAAAAGTGCTGTTTGGGGGTTAAAGCACTGTTAGTTTTGGTCCCACATCAGCTGATGTTGGAACATGGGCCACAGTGGGTGGGTAACCACATTGGTCACAGACTTCCAACCCCTCAGCTGAGTGTCATGAAGATGGACGCGGCAAGTGATATTTTGTTGTCAGGAAAAGATGAAGAACTAAAAGAGGAGCAGGACATGAAAGACAATAAGTTGAAGTTTTAAAAGAGGAAAATTTTGGTCTGAAATAACCAACAGCATGATGTTTGGAACACTCTTCTGAAAGTTTTTTAAGTGAAAGGGGATAAATTTATATCAAAACTACAGAAGAGAAAAGAACAGAAACAGGAAGGTCCTAGTTTGTATTGACATCCAACTTATTTTGATTCTGCCTGATATATACTGGTTATGGGAAAAAAACCCTTACAGAACAGAATGAAATGCAAGTTAGAGCTATCTGAAATATCTGTAAATGAATTCATGACAGAAAAGATTAATTGTAAGCTGAGAAGCAGAGTAAATGAGTACATTTCAAGTTATTGGTGTGCTACCAGAAGCTACAAGCTTTAAAATATTCAATATGGGCAAATGCTGCATCCAGAAAAAATTCCAGCTCAGCTATGACTGCTGTATCACAGTAAGTACATAGTGCCAAGCTGATTTCTGTAGAAACTAAAAATAAGACTAGGCATGTTTTGTGGGGATTTCTGCTTTAGACATATCAAATTTAAGTTCACACTGGGCTCTTTTTGGGTGCTTTGAAAAATGTCCTAATATTTGACTTCATGCAGATGGAAACAGTGCAAGGGAAGGATGTGTGGGTTACTAATAAAAGTACAAAGGCTGAAACTGTGTCTCAGTTTATTTAAACTACCCTCTCTTTGTTGCGATGTGTTCCAAGGACCCTGTGAGGTTCTCAGAAGACAGGTTAATCCTCCGCCTCAGTGCAAGCTGAGCAGTAGCACTCATGGCTTTCTTTGTAGCTGGTGGTAAAGCCAGTTTAACTGAGAAGCAATCTGAGTCATGTTCAGTAATGGGGGGAAAATTTAGGGCTTTTTATCTAAAAACCCCCAAACACATATTACCTCCTTTCAAATATTCTTCTGCATCCACTGTCAGAGTATGTGTCATTTTACTACATGAGTGCCATCGTATCCATGTCCTGGGAATGTTATCCCTCACAGCTATTCGTGTGCAGCACTCCAGTGTCAAATCCAGTCAACAGAATTAAAGTAATTTTCACTTAATCTAAAACTTTCAGAAATTATTAGCAATTAATTTTAGATTACCAGTAGTGATTTTATCAGAGTTGCCCATGTTAGATATTTGATATAATTTTTCTTTTTATTAAAAAACACTGGAAGAAAGAACAGCCTTGACTTGTAGGCATGCCAATGCAATACCCCCCATTCAAAGTGGATCCTTATTTTCTGGTCTAGAGTAAATGTTGAAAAATGCTATACAATAACATCTGTTATTACACAATAGTTCTCTATTTGCTTCCAAGGAGCTTCCAACCCAGCCTTGCGTAACTTTTTTTCTTCACATAAAACAATGAGAGCGTATGTTGGCCTGTAAAAGACTATATGGCCTCAAGTAATAAATACCTCTCAAAGACACCCAGCACAAAACCTCATTGTTAGAGCAATTTTGACAGAGAAGTTGCACCGTGGCTCAGTCCAATAAGGAGTAGCTCTCTTGATGCTGAAAGATTTAAATTGTCTCAGAAAGATTTTAAAAGAATTCACGTATCAGGCAAGTGATTCAAGACAAACACGGGCAGCTTATGAGGTTTGAGAGTACAGGTGCAGTGCTGGCTGCTCAGTGAAAGCATGGAGCTGGGGCTGGGATTACATCCCCACTCTCGCTAAAAAAATCATCCTGTCCTAAGGGGAGTGCTCTTTGCTCAGTTTGCACAGGCTAGTTTTGGAGCTTGTGTGCCAATGTGATCATCTGCTCTTTCCTTCCAAATACACATGACACAGAGTTTATTGCCAGAGCAGTTGTAACCAGTTTTTTAACCATTAAAAATGTGATAAGTGGTGGTATGTAAGTGAAAACTAAAAAAAATAAAAAAAGAAGCATTTTGATTTCTTACAGAGTTTTCATTTATCAATGAACATTTAAAGAGGAAAACCTTATTTTACTTTCCAGGAACTCATACATGCTTAAATATTTTTTGTGTGTAGAGACTTGTGACCAGTGTCAGCACACACCACTGTGTCCAAAAGAGCCTGTTGCTGCTATATTCTCTGTAAAGAATTTGTTACTATTGTTAGTTGCTCAACATCTGAAATTAGATGCCTTCTGGACAATACATAGAAATAATGAGAGCCAGATGGATTCCATCTGGCCAAATATAGATGTTTACATCTAAACTGGTCCTTATAAGCTCTCACTGTATTCAGTGGAAAGAAAAACAGCACTTCTAGACCTCGATTTATCCCAGGTTAAGTTTGATACCCAGAACTAGCCAGCTGAAGAGCCATTCTCACAGTTCCTGTTTCTCCCCACAGGTTTCAAAGGGGGTTTAGTGAACCATCCACACTGTAGACACCAACACAGAAACTTTAAGGCAGGAAGTCCTACTCCTCTTACCACAAAAATAATGTAATACCTAAAGAAGTTGCTATGGTCCTATCAGAGATCTATCACTCCTAAATAGACTACAATCAAAAATATGAAAAGAAGAAGAAAAGAGGTAGGACACATTTATGTACTTAACTGGTTTGAGTGTCAATGTATGAAAACTCACACATTTAAACAAAATCCATTATATCTCAGGTAACAAAAATCAAGCATGAAGCAATATTTTGTCATAGGATTGCTATTGATGTAACCCTATTGATATCCCAAAGGCTAAAAAGCAGTAAAAATCAGTACAGAAGAAGCCTTGGCAGTATCATAGTGAAGGATATGCTTTATAACACCTGTCTGCCCTCCCACTCTCTCTGTTAATGACTATTGGTGTAGCAGGCTTTGTATGGAACAGTTGCATTCTGTGGTTCTTCCTTCCTCCAGGTGTGAATACTGGCCTCACACAGATTGCTGTTGACCAAGACCATCAATCCTCTGTCAATGATTTTAATGAGAAACTGAAAAAAAGGAAGGTTTTTTTGGTCCTTTTATTTTTTTAAATGGATGAGCCCAAAAGAATACTATGTAGCATTACTCAACTCCAAAGTCAGTAATTCCAGTAGTTTGGTGAGGGCATCCTCGTCCAATTTTCAGGGGATGGTATCTTAGACAAATAAGTGGTAATGCTCCAAAGCAATGCAGGCTTTCACTAAATATTTGGAAGAGTTAGACCATCAGGAAATTTTTGTTATGTTTTTTACCTTTGGAAATGTGAATGCACACCTTACTCACCTGTAGAAACACACCTAGCTGAATTCTGAAGCACATTGCTGCAATTCTTTGCTGCTTTATCTTTTAATATGTAGTACATGCTGAGCCACAGCATACCCAAAAAAAGTAAATTTACTGTTCTGATTTATTCTCTATCTTCAGTCTTGTCTTCATAAATGAAAAAAACACTATCATCCTGATTATGTCATTCTGAGTGTACTACAAGTGCCATATTAACATAAAATAAACCCTTCTGTGAAAACTGAGCTTGATATCTGAAGTGAAAGGGACATCAACAATTGATGATCCCCATAATAGTAGGAGTTTTTCTAATGAAGTAGAATGCTAACAGAATGATAAAATAGCAGGAAAAAGAGTTATAATCTAATATTTAAAAATAGTCATGATCATCAGTCAAATATCATAAAAAGAAGGTTGATGAGATAGAAGGATGGCAAAAATGACCAAAGGCCAGGGAGTTTCAGATATGGTAGAATGTTGTCATGGTGTTATTTCTTCTGCAGATTTGTAATTCTCTTGTGTTTCCTACCAAAGAATCATAGAATGGTTTGGAAAGATCACCCAGTTCCAACCCCCTGCCATGGGCAGGGACACCTTCCACTAGACCAGGTTGCTCAGAGCCTCATCCAGCCTGGCCTTGAACACTTCCACGGATGAGGCATCCACAGCTTCTCTGTGCAATCTGTTCCAGGGCCTCACCACTCTCTGAGTAAGGAGAGATTAAATGTTCCCTAATATTTAATCTAAATATCTCCTCTTTTCATTTAAAGCCATTCCCCCTTGTCCAATCACTGCCTGTACACATAAAATGTGCACTCTCCTTCTTTCTTATAATCCCTCTTTAAGTATTGAAAAGCCTCACTAATAAGTGAGTCTAAGAAGTTCCTTTACAAAGTCTGTGATTGACTTGCTTTAGCAGCCATGGTTTGTCCAGAGCCAGTATGTAGAGTGATTACAAGGATAGAAGTCTGGAGAACTTGTGCATATGCTACTGAGATATTAAATAGTGGTAGGAGATGTGGCAGCAAAAAGAAGCATTAGAGCTCCATGGTCTGTGGTGTGTGTGCTTTAGGCACAATCTCTTTTCTTGCCTGTAGACCCTGTCTGTGGCCCTGGCAATCATTTCTCTCCTGTCAACTGCAACTTTTCCCTTGTGAAACCATACTCTCTAAAAATGAAGGAAGGGCCAAAGATTTGGTGCAGTTGAGGTCAGAAAGAGACATAAGAGATCTGACCTGAAATTAAGTTGGTTTTGAGAAAGATAGAATCCAAAGACTGAGTTAAACTCAATAGTTTGATGATGATTCAACTATCAAAACCCTAAGATATTGTGGCACCAGAGTTTATCTTGTGAGGATCAGCTACATACTCCAGAGATGGGGAAGCATCATAAGATATATTCAAGACTCTGAACTTAACATACCTCTAAGTAGGGAATTTACCAACTGACCCCTTGAACCTCTGCAGGTCATTGTTTCCTTGAGGAATTTAGTGTAAGAAGGATGGAGGAGCATCAAGATTTTCTGCAAATTGAAAATAAAACTGAATTATGTTTTGTCAAAGAGCAATTTTATGGAACTTTTCTTATTAAAAGAAAAAAAAAGCATGGGCTGTTATTTCTAATTTATTCTTTTGTTCAGCAAAAGATTGATTTCATATGATTTAAAAAAAAAGAGACTGTCTTCTTAGAGAGGTCCAGAAGCATTATTGGAAAAGCACACCACAGAAGGAAGGTCCTGTGACAATAAAGGACACCCTGAAGTTCTTTTTGTACTGGAGAATCTTGACAATAGTGCATTGAAAAATGTTAAGGGAGTGATCTAATGGGGAACCATTGTAGTAATTACCTGCCCAGAATTGCCTCATAAAATTTCTTATGCATTTTAATACACATTATTTTGGACAGCCAGAAAGCCTGGGAGCTTTTGGAGGGTGCAAAAAGGTCCCATAAGTATACCCCACCCCCCCCATAAATAGCAATCTTGACTCCTGATAGTTCATAATTCCAGAGCAGCAATATATAGAGAACAGGGTGAGGGATGAAAAAAATGTCACAAACATAAAGGATGAAATCAATTCCTTGTATAATTTCAGTGAATTTTTTCTTGATTCCTGCAGCAGATCAGCAGACAGTTTTTATTTCCAAGCAGTGTAAGGAGATGAAGCATAAAAGGCAAAGAGCTCAAACACTATTTAAGAAAAGGACAAGATTTGTTAAGTCTTCCCATTCCCTTCCCATATCTGCTTTGAAGTTAAGAAAAAGGGTAGTCTCAACAGAAAAGTCATATCCTATAGGATGAGGTGCTGTATTCCCAATGTTGTGGTGTGGACAACTTGTGCTTACAACTACAGAGGAAGCAGATGTTTCATTAGTAGCAGGAAGCCAGCAGTTAGCACAGCCCCTGCCCACACTGCAATCTGAAGTTGAGTTCAGTGGTCCCCACTCTTGGTCCGGCCGTGGGCCACCCCACCTGATCTGCTCCCCGTTTGCTGCATGGCTGCTTGTCAGCTGCTGTGCAGGTCACGTTTTGTTGGCACCCCTGGAGCTCTAACCCACACAGGAAAAGGGTGATCACAATATGGATGTAACACTTTCCCCGCAGTATCACCTAAAGAATTCAATATTGTTTTAAATGAAAGATTCTATCTAGCTGAAAGATTCAGAAGCAGATGATGGCCTGATTGCAAACTTCCTGCTTATACTTTTCTCTTAGGATTTGGTTCAGGCTCATTTCTCATTTTCGTACAAGCTTGACTGTCAGTTTTTCATTTTTATGAAAATGGACTAGTATAGCCAAGAAAAAATAATGAAGACATTGCTTTCTGTAAATTTAATTTAGAATGAAAAATTGTCTGCTACAATTAAAAAAATATTCTTTTCAAAGATAGATTTTGTAGACATATTTCAAACCACATTATATTGCTGGAAAAATTTTTTTCAATGGAAGTGATGACACAACTTTAAAAGGCAACATCCTGAATAAAACATTGTAATGAATACTCAAAAATAGCTACTAAGGGAGGAAAAAGACATATTACAACATGTGGCCTTTTGTCCCCTAATCTCAGCCTTATCCAATCTTGAAAGATTTATAATTTGCTAATTCTATAAGGCAAAAGAACATTCTTCTACCCAGAAAGGTCAGTCAAATCCACTCCAGGCAGTGATCAGTGGATTAAAACATGTCACTGAACCCTCTATAATGTTACTGCTTTCAGGACATTTCAATTACAGACCACAACACTGTGAATGTTGGAATGAACAGCTGGTCTTACCTTCTCGTTGCTGAAGACATAATCAAGTTAAAAACCTTGAGCAAGATGTTTCTTTGGCATATACCTGTTTAACAGGGAGTCTGCACTCATCAGCCTGGTAAAGACATAAATACTGCTAAGTAAAGAAATATATGATATGTATATGCAACATATACAGTTGGTGATTTTCAAACTCTGGAATATTATCTCAAAATATTAGCAAAAGGTTGGAAACAGATACAGAGGCTTGATCCAACTCCACTCAAGTTAAATTTTTCCCACTGACTTTTATGGGAGTAAATCACAGTTCTAGGGTGGGTGGTTCCTTCAGCCTGCAGAGTGAGTCAAATCATCCCAATTGTAGCTCAGCATGTGCTGTAGTTTTTTACTCACTGCTGCTTTCAAATTTCAGGTTTGGCTGGGCTGTGCGGTGGAAGGAGCAAAAACAAAGGATGAGTTCTTCACAGACTGATACTTTTGTCTTCCCAGCTTGACCCCAGCACAGTTTGGAACATCTTAAGGTGCTAAAATACAACAATTATGAGCAGAATGATTCAGTATTCAAGGGCAACACTGGCAGGTGGAAATCAGTGAAATGAGGTAGTAGTTACTCATACCCATTCCCTGGCCATTTAGTCATCTTTGATGGGTTAATAACAGCTCAAGAAAGAAACCAAGCTCAAGAAACCCCCAAGCATCTCTTCAGCTGGCCTTTAAAACACTAGAAAATTACAAGGGGACTGGAACTGAGCTGAGTTGTCTGCCTTCTGTCATGGTGTTTGTTTTTTCAGACGTGTGTAATATATCTGCTCAAGACTAACAATGTTTTGAGTGACTGATTATCATTGGTGGTCCAAAAGAACAGCTAGAGCAAGCAACAGTATCCTTCAGTACTCAGAAAAATTTCTTTTCCTTTTTGATGTTTCAGCACAGGTTAGCTGCTGTCCTTTACTGGCCAAGCTGGTTAAGGTATACTGAAATCATGGAGCTATAAAATTACATAAGCTGAAAGCTGGATTCAATTTTTATTTCTTGTTTGCTGTTGAGTAAGTGCATAACCTGTACTCGAGAATATATTAAAAGTACAATATCTTTTTTCAGATCCACAAAAGCAGTAAACTTCCATGACACCTTTGAATTCCTGGAACAATATTGCACCTTTTTCAGCCCCTCATATACCTTATATTACTTGAAAGATTGTGTCCAAACATCTGAATACAGTTAAGTTCCAAAGAACAAATTTCAAGGTAAGATTTAACATACTGCACATTTATAAATATTACCTGTCACCAAATTATCCTAATCTTTCCAGGGCTAAAAGACAGTCCAGGTTTACTATAAGGTACTCACCTTATCTGAGATACAAACAGCTGCTGGCATCTACAACTTGAGAACTTCAAGCAAAGTACACAGACTTCTTTGTACTATGCTTTAGCAGATATTTCTGTGATGCAGTGCCCTTGCAACTATCATCTTGTGCAAAAAAAAGCACATGGAAAATTACAACTTTAGTTAATATTTGGAAGACACCATACTTGGTTTACTTTTTGGTCTGTATTCCTCCTTCTGTTTTTATTTTTCAGTTTTGACAACAAAATTGAACCCCACACCCAGTCCATTCCACCCACTCCACTCCTCATAACCAGCTACGTCATATTTCTGGTTGTTCCTGGAATTTCTTTAGCAGCAATTTGAATTTGACCTCTCTGTATTTTTCCCTATTAAGAGTGTTTTACCAAAGCTAGTAAATAATGAATAACATGGTGAATATATTCAAGCAATTATGTTTTTGTTACTTGTCTTTTGCCATGGTGTTTCATAATCATGAGAAAATTGTTGTGAAGTAGAGGACATCCAATTATGGAAATACAGTGTCATTTTGATGAATTATTGCATTAATTTTCAGTGTCTTATGCTTTTATTCCACATTAAAATCTGACAAAAGCTTTAATGTTGTAAATTAATATTTCACACTTCTGTACACTATTTGAAATTTGGTTTAACATTTCAAAATATCTTTCTCTTTTATTGCGCCAGCTCTCAGTGTACCATAAGAAAGAATTTGGTAGGCCTAGCTTCCCTGCATCAGGTGATCAGCTTGCCAAATTATGAGGAAAATACCAATAATATTCTGAATGTTAGTTTTCCAGTGTTCCAGAGTGCCCAGTACTAATTAAAGTTGACATCAGACTGTGCAGAATGTATTATATGCAAAGAATGACATTAAAGTGCAATGTGTTATCTAAAAATAATATTTATTACATGCTACATTTCTGTGTGATGTTAGAAGCTGCAATGGAACAATTAATGAGATAAACTATTTGAAATTACACTCTGAGGGCCACACTATTAGGCAATACTTGTCACAATGTTTTTTATTTAAAAAATCAGACAATTTTCTCTCTGAAATCTCATCCAAAAACTTGAAACCTCAACTTTTCAAAACTTAAATACAGCTCTAATTTTTTAGTATTTTTTTTAATATAAGAGGTACCAGAGCTGTTATCGTAATTCTTCCTCTACAAGTAATAACAAAAGTCATGATGATGAGCTTAATCTCTGTCTCTTGCAGAGTCCAAGGAGTGCTCTGTTGGGAAATATGTCAATTAGGGATGAATCAAAAAAAGATATGTGTAGAGTTTTTCATCTACTCCAGGTCGAATCACAAGTGGGGCCCAGCCAAAGGATTTTTTCTTATTTCAGGTGGAAATTTATGTGAAGAAGAATCCACTTGAATAGCAATACTTGGAAAATCATGTCATTTTTGCCTCTTCAGAAGAAACTTAGATTCAGCATGTGAGTGTTGTCACACTTTCAACCTAGGCAACCTCTATGTCTTTCAGAAATATGACAAATCCTAGGTATTCAGCTGTGTTTGTGTAGTTTACTTACAATGGAAATCCACAATGGGAAAATATTTTTATGATGCACTTATACCATGTGCAGTGGATGTGTGGAAAACAGCAGTTTTGTAGTGCTGATTAAAATGTGAACACTCCTGCATAAAAAATGAAGGTTTTGGCCTGGTTTTGTTGAGAAGCAGTTCTGGTCTCTGCAAGCTTTTCCCCTTTATAACTCAAACCACAATTCAGAACACAATTATAACAGGAGACAGTATGTCCTGCTCTGACTCTAGTCACTGAGAAGGTTGGCACCTTCTCACCCGTGGCACAGTTTGGCACTGAGAGGTCTCTTCAGGGTGTGGAGAGGAATGGCATCTCCCCTGCTGACCCAGCACCTCTCCCAAGCACCTGTGAGCATGGGGTGAATTACTCCCTCAGGCTCCTCTCACTGTTAGCTGTGCTTGCAGGCTACACAGTGGCCTTCAGCTGACACCTCACTTCCAATCATCTCCTCCACTGACAAATTTAGTGCTCCCACCAGTCCCTAAGGTGCTGCTTTACTGTTACTGGCAGTCTAAAATCCAAACTAGAGCTGTAGTACTGTGCAATATATTTCAGTAAATCAAAGCAATTAGCAGAATTCCTCTTGGAAAGTGTTTTGGAAATTTCTATCAAGTTGGAGTTTAGCTGTTTAATTTTTTAATTTTTTGTTTGGTTTTTTTAATTTTTTGGGGGTTTTTTTTGTTTGTTTTTAAATTTGTTTGGAGTTTTTTTGTTTTGTTTTATTTTTTTGTTTCTTTTTTTTTTTGTTTGTTTAGGTTTCTCTCTCGTTCTCCTGAGTCTCAGAGAGAAAAAAATTTCAAAGATCCTTTATCTTCAATTTTTTCATTTCTCCTTGGAAAACATGTGAAAAGTCAGTAGTGCAGTTAATACTTAAGTAATTACACTATGCTTCATTATTATTTAAAATCCCCAAAAGGCGAATATTTAAAAAAAAAAAAGTTAAAAAATGAAAACCTAATGGCTTTTGGAGTATTTTTCTTTTTTTTTCACTATCAATCAGCTATTCAATATCTAATAGAGATTAATTTCTACCTTGTTTCCAAAATTGTTTCCAAAATCCATTGAGTCAGACTTGATGTAAAGCCTCATAAAAATTGCTGTGTCTTTTGAATTGTATTATATGTTTAAAAGAAAAAAAAAAAAAAGGGGAAAACTGAATAAAGTGAACCTGAAAAGTGGATATGTGACCATTACAGAAGGGCAAGAGACCATATTTTGCCCAAGCCAATGAACCCTCTGTTTTGATTTCAGAAAATTTGTGTAGCTCAAGTAAAAGTATATTTGCTTTTACCAGACATGATAAAGTTCTTTTTTAAAACACCTATTAAAAGATTTAACTCTTTTTCTGAATGATATTAAGCTCATAACATCAATAGCTTTCAGTAACAGTGCTTTTCAAAAGAAAATAGACTATTATGTACAAGTTTCAGTTTTAGATTGTTGTGTTTGCTGTAGCTCTGATGTACTGTCTGTTGGTCACTCACACAAACTACATTTTAAACTAATTTTCTTCAATTTCCTTTCTTTGATTCACCTTGACCCAGAATGAATGATTTTGCAACTTTTTCCCTCTAACCCAAGTAATATGGGTTGCCTTTAACAAAATATAAAAACCAAAGCACACATTGTGGACAATTGTCATTGCCTTTAGTGTTGACAAAATGAGTGGAACGAATGTAACTTTTTAACATCTCAGTCCTCTGTGGAGCTAAATTCTCTTAACTCCCCTTCAGTTTAATAGTTATGGCAGATTAAAGCAGGAGGAGTTTTTACCTTAGTGGATAATAAGCTGGTGGATGTGAGCAGAGGAGATTTCCCCTTCCTCTCCGGAGTGAGTCCTTAGTTACACATCTGCTTCCCCTTCCTCTAATCTCCAATCCACTTTAAGGGTAGCTGAGGATTTTCATCACAAAGCTGAAAATGTTTATGTCCTGAAATCTTAGCTTTAGCTTCTGAGTTGCCAGTCATTGGGGACTGAAGCTTATGGCTGTTACTTTATTGACCTTAGGAGAAAATTGTGGGATTGTAATGACAAAACCAGATTAGTGTGAGGTTGCTAAAATGATGCCTCTTGCCAGTGATGATGATCATAATCTGTGCATCTCTAACTACCCCTACCTTTGCACCTGATGCAGGATGTCACAGTGATTTTAATCTGGTGTGTTTACCATTTTCAGCTTGAAACTTTCTATGGAGAAAGTTCACTTGAAATAACTTTTTAACATTTGGACAACAATCAGATTTTTAAAAGTACTTTTGAAACGATGGCATTTAAATATTTCAAAATGGAAAATATCAGCTTTTTCAGTTTCACAAGCCTTTTGTTTCATAATTTCTGCTACTATTAGGTCATAATTAAAATAAACTGTTTAGAGATTATCAGAACAATAAAATCTTTCTACAGACTGGGTGAGACATTCTGAATATTGTTTTCAGTTGTGCTTTTTCACCCTCATTCTCAAAAAGAAACTTTTCAATATCCCAGTTTTGCCTGAAGGATGGCAATGTGGTTTCCTGAGTAGTTGTATCCTTTTTCAAGCTGGTTTCTAAAAGGTGGTTAGATTTTAAGATTCAGATTTGGTTTTGGTTATTTAGCTTGGAAGATTTCTAGAAGGAAACAATTCTTGCCTGTTTTGTCTGTCATCAGCTTCTTTTTAGAGCCCCATTCTTGGACAAAAAGCTAATTGTTTCGATAAAACCATATCTTAGTTACTCCTTGGCATCTAGGATTCTTCCTGGATATTAAGAGCACAGCGTGATTTTGGGATAAATGCCACTGGTTTTCATTAACTTGAAATCCCCATGTCAGGATGAAGGGACAGAGTAAAGAAACCACTCTCGTTAGACAGGCAGTGGTTTGCTCTGAGTCCTCTAAGCCTTCCTCAGTATGAGACCCCAGACTGGTTGTCCATTCCTTGTTCTTTTCCTCTTTGATGTGTATGGGGCAATTAGTCTGACCTGAAAATAATTTTAGGCAAAGATTTGGTAGAATTTCTGTAATTCTTCCAGATAATGAAGCTGATATTTGCCACCTTTTCTTCCTCACCAAAATGTGCCATCACAATCCAGTGCTGTCAGCTGTGTGCACCCCAGCTACTCTGGCCTTAGCAACTTCATCAAAGAAGGAATGAATGAGAGAAAACTGCTTCAAGTTGCATGAGGTGAGGTTTACAGTGGTCAAGCACTGAACAGGCTGCCCAGAGAAGTGGCTGAGCCACCATCCATGGAGGTATTTAAAAGATGTGTAGGTGTGTCTCTTAGGCACATCTTACTGGGGGTCTTGGCAGTGTTAGGTTTACAGATGAGTAAATTGTCTCCAGGGTCCTTTTGAACTTAAATGCTTAAAAAGAACAACATATGCTTCTATGTGGTCATGCAGTTGAACTACATGACTGTTGTAGGTCCCTTCCAACTGAAATTATTCTATTCTATTCTATTCTATTCTATTCTATTCTATTCTATTCTATTCTATTCTATTCTATTCTATTCTATTCTATTCTATTCTATTCTATTCTATTCTATTCTATCCCAGTCCAGTCCAGTCCATTCAATTCTTAGCCAATATCCTCAAAACTTCCAATGTTCAATGCAGCACTGTTTTTTTCTTTTCCTCTGCTCCTGGTTTCTGAGAAGTAGATTCAATCTCTCCAAGTAGATGAAGACCTTGGTCTGAGTTTATACAAGATTTTCCCACCTCCCATCTGGAATTCAGTAATGTAATATACCTGGGCCCTAAGCCATCCATCCCAGGAATCTGCAACTAAATGCAGTAGCATAACCCACCAAGACAAGCTTTATAACTATCCCAGAATATCCTCTCCCTCCACTGTCTTCCTCTAAGAAGGAAAAAAGTGAATTGAAGGTCTTTCCCCTTTCCTGTAAGATGATTGATGGCCCAAGCTCAGGATAGCTAAGGGCAAAATAGACCACAGTCCAGAATTCCAAATTAGTGAGTCCATACAAGTGCAGAATCGGACTTCATGGACTCACCAGTTTGCATCTGGAAGCAGTATAGCTGCATGTTCTTGGCACCATGCCCAAGATAATATACCCTGCCCTTTGTGTGTGAACGTGACTATCCTCCTTCCAGGCCTGATTTGGCAGCTTATCCAGAACCACCCTTCTGGTTCTGGGGTTAACACAGGAGGAGCGAATCTGTCTGCAGCTGGCAGTGTGGACAGGCTTTCAAAGAATCTCTCTGGAACCAGGGTGGGAACCTGGGATGCAAAATCCCTTCCCCAGGCTTTCTACCCAGAAGGTAACATTTGTCTGAGCAGAGGAGAAAACATTCCTTTCAAGAGGTTGGTCCAAGTTTCTGGAACTAATTGTCACAGGAAAAGAAATGTTGAAAAACCCCCAACAGCTCATGTTGTCCTGCCTATCACATGCCGTTCATCCAACCCACTTTTCCGCTGGATACAAACAGCACATTCATCACTCAGCTCTGCCACTCCTCCTCCCCAAAACTGTTACCCAAATGCAATGATATGCATGCAGTATCTCCTCACCCTGCAGAGGGATAAACTGCATATGACAGCTGTTAGTTACATGACATCATGCTCTTTAGAAAGGCATTGGGGTATGAAGAGGAATAAGATTCTCCCTAGGACTGAATGGTATAGAAAGTGTCTATTTTTTAGTGTGGTTTTTTAGGACACACAAAATTTGGGTTTGCTAAGCCTGTTTCCAGCCAGAACAACCTCAACACATTAAACTATCAATAAAAATATTGTTATGTTAGTTCACACTCTGAATTATTGGTTAGAGTTTACACATCCTTGTGCCTTGTACTGTTCTGACCAGGCCACGCTACACAAACAGCAAATAATAACTGCAGACAAATACTGACTTTCTGTTGGGAAGAATCTTTTTCAGTTTCAAAATTGCTGATGCATTTCACAGCAGACTACTGACGACACAGGAGTAGCATTCTGGTGTTAAAATACTTGAGGCTACCCCTACTATTTCTTGCTCATTATCTGTCATCTTAGCCAGATCAAGCTTCCCTTGAGGAATATAGAATTGGGAGCTTTGCCTGAGGTGAGGTCTTCAGAGCTATTCTTGATCACATTTTTGGCAGGCAGAGAAGAGCTGGGTGAAAGTTCAAGTAGAAGGAAAAGTTTTATTTCAAATTTGGAGCCCGAATACGCTGAGAAAGTAGAGAACAAAACTGAATTTAGAAGCAAAAACTCAAGAGGTTCCTTTGACTTCACATTCACTCTGGGCTTTGGATAACTGAAACACAGAACTATTCCTCAGCCAGGTGTATTTGAAAGATTTGTGAACTCAGTACAATGTTTGATGAAACTGGGCTGAATTTCATCTCTATAATGAAACATGGAAGCAGGTGAGTTCCATGTGTTTTCGAGATCTTCTCATAAATAGTTTGCATTGCTCTAATAGCGACAAATTTAGAAAACTGCTTTACCAGATGTACACAGAAAAAAAAAAAAAAGACGTAATATGAGGACCAGATAGAAATCCTGAACACTGAGCTGACTGTTGTGCATTTCTGATCTTCTGAACTGAAGCAGAGTTGCACAAAGCTGTGCCCAAGCTGAATGCTGACAAAATATAATGGATGGTTTCTGCATTAAAGACGTCCAGCTTCAAAAAGGAAAGAAAGAAAAGAAAGAAAAGAAAGAAAAGAAAGAAGAGAAAGAAAGAAGAGAAAGAAAGAAAGAAGAGAAAGAAAGAAAGAAAGAAAGAAAGAAAGAAAGAAAGAAAGAAAGAAAGAAAGAAAGAAAGAAAGAAAGAAAGAAAGAAAGAAAGAGACAAGAACAATGTGGGGTTCTGAGTAATTATTTTTGCAGAATTTAAACAACCAGAGTCATAAGGGGTCACAGTGAAAGCTGTTGTAAAACGAAGCCCCTTTCCTGAGAGTTAAGTTTAAATGGCTGATTCTCAAATGGCTCACAGCAGCTGAGTATCTGGGCCATGACTTTGATATTTTAATTAACAGCATTTTGTGTTGCAACGAGGTTTACCCGAAAAGAACTGGTGATTCAAACAAACACAGTAAAAGGTTTCATACTTCACAGACCTTGGAGTTCGTAATTAGTGTTGGTATGTCATGCTTATTATTTTTGATAGGTTTTAATGTATAATGTGGGAAAAAGCCAAATCTCCTATTTATTTATTTATTTATTTATAGAGACAGATGAAAAAAAAAATTCCCAGAAGAAATTTTGGATTAATGTCTTTTGAATTTTCACTGCAAATAGAAAACAAAAAAAATCCCTTCACTGAAACAAAACAAAATTAAACAAAACCCCCTTTGGGTAAACAGTGAGCCTTTCTATCCAGAAAATCCTGCACACTTTGGAGACGTAAACCATACTGCTTGTATGACTCTGTCTCCTGACCAGAAAACATCTCATGTGATAAACCATAACGCTTTATTTTGATGAGCTGACATAGTAAATTATGGTAATATCTAGGTGTAATTTAAAAAGATGATGACACTTTCTGAAGTGGTAGTTTTGTATGTCTATAAATACCAGTATCTGTAAGCATAGACATTTCCAGGATAAATAAAATTTGGGTTCAGACACTTTGGTTGCAGTTCATTCCAGAAAATATAAATACTTACTATGGTAGAAATGGAATAATTTTAATCCCCTTCTATAGCCAATGGAGAGATTGAACATCTCCAGGAGTCAGTCCTAGCAACATATTGACTTTGAAGTGTTATTCTGCTGTCAATGAAGCATAATATTGGATGAGGTAAGTCAGTAACGATCTTTCAGTACGGTTGCAAAATTAAAATAGCTCTATAAAAGCTCTCCCCCATTAACTCAACATTTAGGTTTTCCGTACTAAAAACTTAAAAGCTAGAAAGTTATTTCACAGATGAAAAATACACATATTTTTTGAAAGTTTGTCATTGGAACATCAATAATAAGAATAAAAAAATAAATATATTTAATACATTATTTACCCCAAAGAATTTATCAAGAACTGCTTCAGCATTGCTGCCAGCTCACAACAAGGGTGTAATCCAATCCAAGGTCAAGGTAGGAACTATACACAAATGCTGTGTATTCAAAATACAGGCTTTTGGGAAAATAGAGGCTTTGGGTAGAGCAGGCTATTATGATAAAACAGAAGTAAGTCCTGACTCATGACTGCCCTTCGTGGGCAGCAGAAAATGTCTCTGCACTGTTTTAAATCACTGTTCAATACAGATTTCATCTTTACTGTAGGTATTGTTCATGAGAAGTTTGATATTTTTGTGATTCACTTCACATTGCATCCATAGCCCTGTGTCACAACCAAAATATTTGCAGAAAGAATGTGAACAGCCTGTAGGAACATATTTTGAATAAATAGCAACGTTATGCAAAAAAAGGCAGATTCTTCTACTGTTATTTGCACTGGTGACCATCCAGAAAAAAGCCTACTGAAAAGCTATACAGTGACTCCAGGTTTAGTCAAACACTACAGAGCAGAATTTAGCCCATTACCATAAATTAATGGCTAAATTATACTTATTTAGAGTGAAAACGGGCCAAGACCTACCTGACTAACTCATATAAAACTTTTTAATAATCTTAAAAATAATTCTGCCTGATTAAGGCAGGATTTGATTTTATGTCCATTCTCTAGAGGGTAGCTTCTCTGAGCCGGTCACCTTCTTGCTGCACTAGCAATTTTGAAATTTTAGGTATGAGAAAAACCTCCTAATTTTGTGGTAAATGCATTTATGTGGTAACAAAGTTGCTGATGCATGAACATTTTGCAGAATACTAACAGCAAAGGAATTGTGTTCTGGTATTAAAAATAATTTGAAACTGTCCCTGATATTTGTTGCTCATTATCAGTATTCATTGCCAGTTCCTCATTCCTTAAAAACATTTAAATCCTACCTTGGGAAAATGAGGTAGGGAATATGTGCAATGGCTGATGACATCATCTGGAAGCAATGACTATAAATCTTGGGTGAATTTGTAAGTACAAATGTGCAGCTTGGAAGGTGCCAGATTTCACGCCTGCATACTTAGACCCTGCAACTTCATCTTATGAACTTGGGAACATCATTTTCAGCCAGAATGTGCTCAACTACACCTTGATGAGGCCTGATCAGAAAAAAATTAAACCTCTAATAAATAAAATGTAATATTTTATAGAATAATAATTTATTTTCTATTTCAGATTATTTAGTTATGTCAAAGGCTTCATTTAAATCTTCATCTAAGCAACTGTCTAATATTTTGGAGACATTTTAGAAATTAGCCTTATGATACAGCAGCAAGAATTTTCTTTGCATGTCAAGTGCAGTATGAGGGAGTGTTAACAAAGCACTAATGCCATTTGGATGGGATAAGACTAGCTAGCGTTTCCAAACCTCTTAAAAGCACATTCTAAACTATTATACTGCCAATTAAGCGGCAAGGTGGAAAATTCTTGTCTTTCTGTTGGCATAGAAAGAGTCTAAGTTGGTTTTTTTTCCTTATAACTTAAAAAAAAAAGTAAGAGAAAATTTGAGTTTTACCTCAAAAGTTTTGTATTTCTTATACAATTCTTTGTGCATTTAAAGAGGTGCTTATGAAATTACTTGAACATTGGGGCAAAAGAATGTCACCTGTGAGAAAATTGTCAGAAAACCTGGTCCAAAAGAGGTTGGATGGTTCAAGGAATTTGTAACGAAATCCTTAGATTTTGCCAGTCTACTTTGTTCTGATTCTTGTCCAGCTTTGGTCATAGCTTTAAGCATTTCTACTGGAGCATTTCTACTGCAGCCAAGCAGCAGAGGTTCAAGTCCACTTCTGAGTCCCTCACTAAGCACGGGTGCAGTTTGGATTTAGAGAGAAAGTGGAGGTTTATCTCAGATTAATGCTGTCTAAAATCTCTCAAGTTGCACATATGGAAAGAGTCTCTGACATCAGTCTCGGTGCTGTTCCCGGTGGGCAGGTGCCCATCTCCCCACTGCTGTTCAACAAATAAACTCCAATTTGAATGATTTTTGAATGCTCAGTTTTCACAAAGTGCTTCAAAGGTCAAGCAGGCTCCTAAATTTCTGCTGAACCTTCAGCCCCTGACGTGCTTGTGGGCCAATGGGGTTGCATAGAAGCTCTTGTGGACTTGTGACCAGTCCACATTATTGTTGCACTCTGCCGCTCTGCTGTGGCATCACCAGGATATTTCCACATTTACACAAGAAATTCCTCCTGTTTGAGACCTGACTTGGGCAGTAAAGCTCAACTCAGATTCTCTATTACAACTAAGTTTTTGTTCAGAGCTCAGATCCAGGAATAAGTAACTAGGCTCTGGAAGCTCAGGCTTTTATACACCAAAAGTCATTGAATTTTGGGGAAAAAAAAATCTCCTTGGATGAAGTTATAGATTCACTGTCACATCCTGAACCCTCCAGCCAAGGGCATTACATATTTCTTCTTGCCTATTCCCTCTTTCTGCCCTTGCAGGGTCAGCACTTGTAGTTGTCCTTGTCTCCAAGTTGCTGACCCAGTTGAATAACAGCCCACCAAACAGACCAATCAAACATTTGGCTTTTCTCTTAATGACTTCTCTGATCTGACACAACATCAAAGCACTTATTCCCTCACTAGGTATCTGTCAGTGGACTGCCATTTTTGGACCATAATTTGGTTTTGGGTATTTATGTTTACCTGAAGACACCAATTCAGAATATTCTGTGATTCTGTGAAACATTTAAAAGAGCTTATTCTTTTACTGTGTGTGCTCAAATAATAGCTCAGAGTATACAGAGACATATTGAATGAGAAATTTTAGGTTGATGAAATAAAACCATTTTATAGAAATCTGAATTAGTTAATGAGGTCAATTAGGGTTCCAATTCCTACCGGCTCAAACTTATAAATCAAGTATTCAAATATATGCATATTTCCTTCTGGTGTTCAATTTGATTTTCTATAACAGATCTACTCACAACTACAGTTTCTTCAGCTACAGTCCTGTGCTGATGTATGACATAGGAAGTCTGTTCTTTGTACAGAACTTTGAAAATCTACACTTGGAACAAATAGGAGAAAGAACATATAGTAGGAGAGAACATGAATAAATTAATTCTGACAATGGAAGTCAGGAACAAACCAAGAAGGCATAAACACATTTATTTTGAAACTTAAATGAATATTTTCAACAATTATAAATAAAATAATTAACATCTTATAACACATCTTGTGCAACAAACAGTCAACATCCATGAATACTGGGTTATGGAAATTCATCCTAAAAACCATGCCACATTGTTTTAGTCATTCCATTATATTTTATGCCTTTGTGTTGGCCTTCCTCCCACTGTTAGTAATCTGGATCCAAGGAATAATCTCCAGGGAACCGTGAGTTTGTTTGGAGGGAACTGTTTTTTCCTCACATGTGGACTCTGGATGTTAAAACTCCAAACAATCCCTCACAGCACTTATGAGTCTGAGCTAAAAAAGAACAGCAACAGCTCTTCTCAAGGGAAGAAGGTATTTCAGCTGAATGAACAGTTTGAGGTGACTGATCCAGTTCTGCCCAGTTCCAGAAGAACATTATCATGAAAATGAAGTCAGAAACCTGAATTTTGTCACCTCATCAGAATTGTCATTCACTGATTAATTTTCCCAAAGTGTAGAACACTATTTTTAGCTGTTTTCAGAAATACCTGATAGCTGCCTTGTTTCCCATTATCCTTGCTATTGACTTCATGGGCCATCCATAATATTTTCTTTAGGGATACCAGTGAGTCCTGCACAGTGAGGAACCTTCTCCATCTCTTGGTAGAAATTATTAAATAAGGATAAACCCACTATCAACAATTGTACAGCACAGGAAATGAGGCAGAAGTATTCAGGAAAAAATAAACATTGTGGGGCCTTACAACAATTTTTTATCCAAACTTTTGGGAAATCTCACCAACGTACCTGAAGAAGATCCTCACAGGGGTCACAGAACTCAGCTTCTTTGGGTTCATTTTTCCCAGATAATTTTGCAATGACATCCTTTTTTAAAGCATTGCCAAAAGTACTATTTGTACTTTTTTACCTTTTTTTAGCAGACAGTTCATGCACACCTGATTAATTGCCCCTTATATATGCTGTTTCATATAGTTATTTCCACCAGAACATAAGCTACACTTCAATATCTTCTTTGCTAAATTATTTTTATTTCCACATGTGATGGGTTTAAGAGAAATTAAAGCATTTATATTTCTAAAGTTCTCACAAAATTATTATTTTTGTCTGAAAAATTTAATTTTAAGAAAAATATTGTTTTTTCAGCACTATATGAATGTCTGTGCAAACATATAGCTATGAGAGAAACTGCTAGCTTCTGTTTATATAACTAAAACCCTATTTTCAACTCACATTGAAGAAGCATTGAATTAAATCTTTTCTCTATTAATACCATTTAGTGACTCAAACTATAAAATAAAAATGCAATCATGAAAATATATTTCAAATTATACATTTCAACATAATTTTATGCACTCACTTTTAAGTGTTTCTGCAGATTTGTGCATTCGGAACATTATGCTGGAAAGAGTTTGCATAGATTTTCCACTGCTCACTTGCAGCCACCAGCAGCCTGAACACACAGAATCAAAGAATCATTTTAGGTTGGAAAAGACCATCTCATATTTCAGAGGTCCTTGTTGCATTTGCCACTTATTCCACTGAGGATACATATGTGGTCTACCAAGGTAAAAATGTTAAATTGCTACACATTACAAGAGTTCCAATGTAAAATGTTCTAAATACAATTCTAGAGGGAAGAGAAAGTAGTTACCCTCTCTCTTTTTAATGAACATATCCAATAAGCCCTTCTCCCTCACATTTCATTGGGAAGTTCTAGGTACAGTGTGGTTCTAGCTGGCTGTTGGGCCCTGCTGGCTGATGGCAGCATCACAAACTCCCTGGTCTTGAGTTTGGTTTGCAGCCTAGTGAGGTACAGATTTAGCCAGCCAAGCCTTGACATCACTGGAGCCATAGCAGGACAGAGTTTATCCTGTCTCCCTTAGAGGGATTTCAGTCAACCTGACAGTTTTGGACCCTGTATGTGGTGGTATCTGGCACCCTGTGGTGCTGAGCTCCCATGGACATGAGATACCCAACCCCTCTGAGGCTTGGACCTTTAGACTGTGATGGCACACAGTCAGCATCAGCAAAGAATTGATTTGTTATAAAAATATATGGGGAGGGGTTTTTATATACATTTTTGGGAGCCACCCAACTTTTGTTGCTTGCTGTAGCAGGGTATACATGTCACTATGCCAGCTCACTCATATGACCTGATGTCAAACAGACACGTCATCTGAGATTTTTGTCAAATGTCAATTTTTGCCGTCTAAACTGTTTTATACAAAGCAAACTATTTGGAAGAGATACATTACTTGTAATGAAATTTTCAATGCCACACATATGTGATTGGCTATCTAGAGATATTGGCTTGAGATGGGTAAAGAGATGACTGATATGTAGATTCAAGCTTGTATTTTAACCACCATGTTTTCACAGCTGAGACCAGCTCAGGCAAAGAAGGCAATTCTAGAAGCAGTCTGACCTCCCTGGGGGTTCAGGTTACTTGGAGAGAAGGTAGGACAACAAGATGCCAGGTTGTGAGGAAATCTGTCCATTCAGGGTGCTCATAGACAACAAAAGCTCTTGTAAAGGTATCATAAATTTATGGAAAAAGGAGATTAGCACACTCCCACAGTCCTGCCATCTAAGGATGTTCCAATAAAATAGGATGCTGACCTAGAACAGTTTAATTATGAAAACCCCAAGTTTTGTCTTACTTCCATAACAGAATTACTTAATTCTAAAAAATGCAGTTTCAGTAAAAAGATTCAGATTGCATAATACAAAATAATGTTTGAAACCTCAAATGAAAGTCGCCTGACCAAATGTAAAATCTTTCTCTCTGTATCTTCCCCAAGCTCCCTTCAGATTCAACGGAGCAAAATAGATGGTTTAGTACAATTCATCTTAGGCATTTTAGACACTGACTTGAGGATAAACTGAGTTGCACTTTAGCAGGGTCTATTTCTCCCCACTGACTATAAGGGGCCTAAAGTGATAAGCTCAGATGTGCACATCTAGACTGGAGATGTTTATAGTTAGGTGATTGAATCCCATTTGTTCAATCTACTACAGTTAGCAAAGTACAAAATTTATTTACCCCATATGTCATTGTTTTAGTGAGACTGGATAAAGCCAAATCTTGTATTATTTTGTGGCCTATCTGCTTATGGACACTGTTGGAGACAAATGCTTGAAGAGATGGACCCTATGTCTGATATTGCGTTCCTCTGGTACTAATCTCAACTTTGCAAATATAAAAGGTAAAAGGAAGGAAAAATAACTTAAACTTTGAAATCTAACAAAGTGACCATCAAAAGAAAGGACTCTAGACTTAGAGCTAGAGAAAAGACAGGCTTACAAGATAAGGAAAAGCTAAACAATTTAGACTGAGCCTCTTATGACCCAGTTCAAATATTTCTGGTGGGTTACACAAAGCTGATCTACTGTGTACTACATAAAGCATGAAGTTTAAAAGGTATGAGGAAAATGCAGTTAAAAGAGCTCATAAATGACCAAAGGTTTGCAAAGCACACCAGAACCATAAAAAAGTAGGTTTTAGAAATGCAGTATTTCTAGTTATTATCTACATTTGCCTGCCATAGCAAAAGGGATTATGCTCTCCTTAATGAGAGAGCATACCAAGTGTTTAAGAAACTTAATTTGAACTTGGAATAAGTCCAGCACTTAGGTGACTGAATTTTTGTATTGAAAGCTACAATTGAAGAGGAAACAATGAGAAATTGAATAATTTTATATGATATGCCAAGTAGTTTATAACACATTAAGTGATCATGTAAATGTCAGAGAGAGCTCACATTGCCATAAAAAGATATAATTTATCCTTTTGTGTCTGACGTGGGAAGGATGGGAAAACTCATGTTTCATCCAGGAACTGTGTAGACTTTTTGTGTTGAAACACTGGCCTGCCTTGTGCTCCTGGATCGACGTTGTGAAATTTTGTGTGACCGAGTAAGCCACGTTACGTTCTGTACCGAGGCCTGGGAAATTCGAAAGGGCTGTTGTTTCTGAAAACAGAAAAATGCTGTAAATTTTTTTATTCTGTTCAACAGAGCAAACACATTTTTAAACCTCCCTGTAAAATGTTACTGCACAAATATTTTCACAAGTAACCCACATGCCAGGTAAATAATTGCAAGTCTTTGTCCAGTTTTACATGGTTCACTCTTTCTTTTGAAGATAGGAGAACATATGAAGCTCTATCTTACAATCCATTTAAGGGCTTTAGAGTGAAGAAAAATTCTGTACCCCCATGTGGAATAACTTCCATTTAGAAAAAACACCAAAGGCAGAGCAGAGCCTGTAGTGTGTTCATTAGCACAAATCTCACTGGCAAAGATCTCTCCTGGAATTTAAGTCCCATAACTTAACCTAGAGATCATCCATCCTTTTTAGGTGTTGTAGTCCATCTCATTTCTGACTGCCACATTTGGAAAGCAATTTGAAGCTAAACTCCTTCCACTACTACAATATTCTTTTCTCTAATGAGCTGTCTCTGTTTTGTGCCAGTTACAGCTCTGCTTTGTGGTCAGCTAACAAACTATTCATAGCTACTATATATCCCTCCTGGGATCCATTTCTATATTCCCAGTCCTTCTACTGACAAAATAATTTTAGGTGGACAGGGAACACTAGATATGGCCTTGTTCCTAAAAGAACCGTGACAAATGGTCAGTGCATTGCATTTAGGTTTTATGCACAAACATATAATACAGATTGAGCAACTGGTAAATAAAAAGGAGATAAAAATACAGTGCAGAGCTTTTCTTAAAAATACAAAGTATTCATTCATATTATGGGTGTCCAAATGTTTTAAGTTATTTTATGGTGAGGGCAGAAATATTTAGTGTACCAGTTGAGTGAAGCAAAGATCAAAAAAGAAAAGATAGAAATCTGAGTTTATTCCATGTAGACTTATATTTATTTGCATAAAAATGCTTTGAAATTTATATTTACAATTTTAAATTATAATTAAACAATGGTACAAAAATCATATGCAAGTCACAGTAAAATTTATATACTCAGGCAATCAAAGTAGTGAAATGCCAGCTTAACAATTTCCCATATCTCTCCCAATCTTTCATAACATGCTCTTAAGGTTCACCCAAGTCCTGTCAGGCAAATAGCTTCCCCAGCATAAAACTAGAAAGCCATAAATTAAGCCTATTTTATACAAACTCATGTTTTTTAGCCCTATATCAGCTTATTGTTTTGACTGCTATAGTTAAAACAGGATAACCTTTGTGATTTTTTTTTGCCAGAAATAATATATTAAAGTGAATTTTTCAATAATAACTAGAGCCTTAAAATTGTCAAAGCCACTAGGGGCTGTACTGTGAAAAGTCTGCATACAAATGACTGTACTTGCTTTGAAAGGCAAACTACATGCTGGAATTTGGAGAAAATTTAACATTTATATTCAATGTTCAAAGAGAATGGAGTCACCTTTGACTGAAGTATGGGTTTGATTTCCTACAAAACAGTCTTGTTACTTGAAACTCAAGTGAACAAATCAGTGAGGGCTGGGGGACAAAGACATTTTGGTATACAAATATACATAAATTGAACTAAGGACAAGAAACCTGTTTTCCCAGCTTTAGAAACAAACCCCAAAGTAAAGGAGAGGTACCAATAACTAAGTTGTAGCATGCAGTAAATAAGAACAAGGCCTTATTTTTATTAAATCAAAGGCTATGATTTTATTGGCAAGTGTTGCAGGCTTCTAATCCTCTCTACAGGCACAGTTCTTCAGATATTTCTCCAAGTTAGGCAGTATCAACTGTTCGCCTTTCCCCCATTTGGATCTGATAGTTGAGTGTTAATCTGTAACAAATTCCTATATTGTAGAAGGTTGACATGATTATTTCATAAATCATAGAGATAGAGCTAAAAAAGGCAACAAGACACACAAACTGTCTCTTAGACATTCAGAAGTAGGTGACCCCTTTTCCCTGCGGACCAGCTGGGCGGCCGCTGGCACACACTGGTGGTTGGGGATCTGCTCTGTCCCCTGAGGTAAGAAGAGTGTTGTGGAAAAAGAAGAAAAGTTTTATTAAAAAGAGGTAGCAAGCGCACAAGTGCTTGCAGTTTTGCACTTTGCATAGTTCATTAAAAGCAAGGAAGTTAATCTCCTTTCTGTGTCTGAATTAATCAGCCAAAATAGGAAACAAAACTGTCAGGACACTGGATGTTTGTGTGCCACTTCATGGGGCCTCCCTAAACCAACACCAAGAGAACATGGCTGACAATTTTGCTAATTAAAACAGTAATAACTGTTCGGATTTTGCATATTTAGCAACTGAAGCTACTAATGTGGGATCCAGACTGCAGAACGAAATATGAAGTTAATTAAATATCTAACAAATGTTTGTGAAGCTACAGAAAGAAAAGCATTCAGTTTTTCATTTCCTTTATTATGTCCCCACCCTATGAATCTCCCCCAGGCCCATTTCCTTTTCTTGTTCAATTTGAACAGTAACTTTTCCAAGAAACTTAAAGAGTTTGATTTTCAAAGGAGCTTAAGAGATTTGATCACTCAGTCGAAGCTTGATTCCAAAGAAATGTAAACAACTCATTTAACACATTTTGTCTTACCAAAATCAGTCTCTGATTAAAGATATGAAGTAGCTGATAATATAAATAATACATATGAATTATTAAAATTCAAAAAAAAAAAGGAAAATATTTTTCATCACACTACTTACTTCAGGAGATCTTTCTCTCCCTCTCATGCTGCAAAAGCCAAAACAGATTGCAGTTTTTGTCCAAGCTTGGCCAGACCTCCAACTGGAGACCAAATCAATACTTCTCTTGCACTTGTCCCAGGGACAGAGAGCAGCCTGTTTTCATTAATGAAGCCACTATTGAGATACCCCTGGGTAATCAAATGGAGGTCTGGTTATAATTACAGGCGAGACGCTGGGATGATTACTCGAATGTAGGAGCAAGGGTAACAGTTGCAATGAAATCATTGCTGTGACAAGGGTTAGGAGGGCAGGTGCTTTTTGAGAATCTCCACTGGGTTCACAGTAACATGGTTACAGCTGTCAGGGATCTGCCAGCTCCAGCCTACACAAGCTCTTCACTTGCTTCTGCTATGCAGCTGGTAGTTTCTTTTAATATGAGAAGATGGTGCTGTAGAACCATGGAGAATGACCCTTTAATGTATTTATCAAGGTTGTTCTTACAGGACAGTGAAGTAGGCAAAAGACACAGCCTTGAAGTACCATGGCACTATCACCATCTTCTAATCCTCTCTCCTGTGCAATACAGGAATCCAAACAGCTATTACTTTCAATTCTTTTTATGTGTATTATTTAGCTCATCCTTTTCTGTCTATGAAAGAAGAGTTATTTCTCCAGGTATAATTTGTGGACATCTTATCTACTATAAAACTTTAAAGTAACCGGTACATGCATATTTTAAGTTCATTTTACCATACTGCTAATTTCAAAAGTCTTCTCTTGGTTTAGCACCACCTTTATCAAACCACATGTCAACATTTTTCAGGATAAAACTTGGAGTCAAGTAGTAGCATCAGATGAATATCAGCAGAGCTGATATGAAAATCAATTTGTGATTTTCAGACTTGTAGTGGCAGTAGTGCCACCATAAAATGGTCTGATTAAATGATTAAATAAAGCATATTATGAAGAGTTCTTTTCTTTACTACTTTACTGTCATTTGACAGCCTAAATAATTTCATTTCAGGTAAGCAATTTAATGGATTTTTGCAAGCCCTAAGTATCTGATTTAGTTTTCTGGAAAGTAGTGGTCTTGTTGAATATTTCTGGAAATCACATCTTTCAACCTGGCTAGAACTAGACTAAATTTTAAAGAGAGAGAGAAGAGTAAAACTGACAAATGGAAGACCAAAATTCAGCCTCAAAATGGGAGACTGGTTCATTAGTTTAAGGTTTGAAAACAAGGTGTATAGCTTTGTCCATCTGTGGCCATTCTATGATAGAGATCACTACACAAACAGCTGCACAAGACAGAAGGATGGTGATTCTCAGGTAGATGGTTTAACTCTCATCATACACTGCAAAGTTTCTTGGAGAATTATTCAGCTCAGAATCTGTGGCTTGGAAAAAAGCAGCATTTTAAACAGCTGCTTGTTATGGAGTTTTGTTTGTTTGTTTGTTTTGTCTTTTTTTTTATCAGTCAGTGAGTAGGCACAAAGGAGTAGATCTTGCTGGAAAATCCTATTATATCTGAAGGTGGCTTATGTGTCTGTTTCAAAGCTGCCAATCTATATATAGAGGGTAAATCATGTGCTTCTGTTCTTTTCTTACTTTAGTACATATTACTTCTGTCCCCAGATCAAAAGCTAAAAAGTGCTGCTCTCTGTATCATGAATAATTATTCTCTTTTTAAATTAGGATGTAAAATCCAGAGAGGGCTATTTGATTTTTTTTTTTTCTAGTGTCATTCGCATGGTCACTTCAAATGTAGTAGAAGTTAGTGAACAAGAAGGGAAGATGAGGGATGATATTTGGTTTCCTGTATTTTCTTGCGGTTTGAACAAGGATCCTGCATTCCAGGACTACAGAGGCAGCAAAGTTTCCCTGAGTTACCCTCCAGGAGTTAATAAACACTTCTGCCAAAATCAGGACCCTTTTGTAGGAGGCCCTGTGCAGGCATGTAGCAAACAGAGCAAACCCCAAAAACCTAATCCAGAGGAATCACATTCTAAACAGACCAGAAGATGGGTTGGAGGCCTCAACCAAAAGATCAGCTCAGTGACAAAACCAGGAATAAAGTTTGGATCTGTTGACTTCCAGCAACCTCTGTGCTGCTACTAGCACCGAATGAATTGCTTCGGTCTATCCATTCCCATATGAGTCAGTCAGCTGAAAAAAAAATATGAAGGACAGAAAGAAAGAAACCTAGAAACTGCTCTGGGATAAATTAACTCATAAAAAACTACTTCATTTACTATTTAACTGAAGTGAGCAAGCTAGAGATTGAGTAGTTGTTCTGCAGCTAAACAGAGAGGTATACAGGCGAACAGCACTTATTTAGAGCAAAGCCCCATGAAATTCTTGCTTGCCAAGTGTCCCGAATGCTCTCGCTTTGGCCCTGCCTGGGTGAGGCACCAGCGGCTCTGAGCAGAGCCCGGTGACGTCCGTCCGTCCGTCCGTCCGTCCGTCCGCAGGGCTGGGCAGACGTGGGGCTGCTGGGCGTACCCCAGGATCTGGGACGCGCTCTGCTCCCAGCGCTCACACCTGATCAGAAGAGAAGTATTGATAGTGGCTGTGGCAGCAGACTGCACGTGGCATTGCTCTTCACACACCAGGCTCGCTGGGAGATATTGCCACCTATTGTTTTCGGTCTTGATTGCATTGCTTTCTTAATAACTAATTGGGCTTGCTGCATTTTAACAGTGTTCCAGATGGGAACTTTACAAGACGAAAATCTCCATTTTGTTATTGCAATTATATAGTCAGATGATTTTCAAGGAGTAACTCTTCTTTATCTATATTCATGTGTTTTTTAGCAAATGTCCCTATAATATTCAAATTTGGACTAGTCCTGTAGAGACAAACTTCTGTCGAATTTCATAGTATTTTCCCTCCTAAAGTTCTCAAGAGCTTTCCATATTTTATCTTTCATATGAAAAGCTTCCCAGTTAGTTAGAAAGGTGTATGAAAATGTATGTTTCTTCTTCTTTTACAAATAACCAGAATCTGTCATAATAAACTGTTTTGTTTGCTCTAGAGAAAAATATAAAAAAAGACCTTTTTAGTAGGTATAAGTATTTGTTTTTCTTTTGGGCAGTTTATTGCCATACAGATCCCCTAGAACCAAAACTTTTCATGAATTTATCTTGATTTTGTTGAATTGCTTTTGTCAGAAAGAAGCTGGTAAGATGTTTGACTGCCCAATATATTAGTTAAAAATTATGCCTATATTAAATTAAAGCCATTCAAAAATGAAATTACCTAAGAATTCCCCGGAATTTAAATGATATTTTATAAATATGAAATATAATTGCCTAACAATTTTGTTCTCAAACAAGATCACAACTATTCTTCACAGTGCTTTTTTTCCTGTTAATGAAACATTTAATTAGGTGTCTGATTTAATTACCTATTTTCTCTGATCCTTTTTGTATGATTAGATGTTATTCAACTGCATTTGTCTTAAAGTGGCTTGAAGGCTTAAACACAGCAATATTACTGTACGGAAAATTGAAATAAAAATCCTGATGCAACTTGGATGCTGCTGGTTGAACAGGAATGCTACCCACAGGGGAATTTCCCTATCAGTTATTCAAGCCACTGTCCCAGTCTCTGTGAGTGGCACTTTGGTCTGCACAGTTCCCAGAGAAGGGGATGTGATATCAGGACTGCTTCGGCAAGACATAAGACCCAAACTATCAGAGGAAAATGTGGCAGCTGGCTGCAGAGGCCGTTCCAGCAGAGCAGCCTGCTTTGTGTCACCACGAAGCCACGTTGTGGCGCTGAGAAAGGCCAGGAGTCCCGAGGGTCACCACAGAAAATAAGTTTTGTGAAATGGCATGGTGGGAAGAGGTTTTAAAAAAAAATTTGAAACAACAACAACAAAAATATGATGTGCAGAAAGAGACAGAAAAAGACCAAACAACTGTCCACTGTGTTCCTGATAAAAATGTTGCCATAGCCAAGCACAACAACAGAGGTTGGACACATAAGTTCAGGAATATACAGAGCATTGTCAGACATGACTGGACAAATTAATTCTGAGCATTAGACAGAGACCAAATGGTATTTATTAGCTCAAAATTCAGTTTCATCTTGCTGTTACTCAAAATCCTGTTCAAGCTCATTCATTCTCGTTACTGGCATTGTAGTTCATCCTCTAATAGATTCATTATTCCAACCTGTAGTAACTTTCTTTCAAGGGCAGTTGATCCTGAGCTCTGTTGATTGCCAGGTTAAAGAAAACTACTATATGATTTTACAATCACTTACAGATGAACTGTAGAAATTTACATTAAATTAATAGGGAAGTCAAGATTTGTAAGCATTATATAGAAGAAAGATGCTAAACAATGGAATAGTACTTCTTGTAGAAAGCAATTGGAAAAGAAATTTAGGTTAAAATCATTCAGAATCACCAATCAAGTTTTTGTAGATCCACAGAATTAGTGGATGCTTTAGCTCACAGCATCTTCAGATTATGTCTTTCTGGAAAGAGTGCATTAGTTAAACATAAAAAATTAATTATAAAATTATAATTTAGTTATGTAGCAAAGTTAGAATAGCTGGTTTAATTGTTTCTCTGCCACAAACTTTTCAGAACAAAATAGCATCCCATAAAAGGAAGAAAACCTTACAGAAGGTTTTCCTTAGTTTTGTCATCTTCATCTCAGAACACTTTGAAAGCGTAACATAATAGTAGCTGAAATCAGAGGCAATAAACTTGTATGACTTCATATCACGTGGGAATGGCATTCAGCCATTTTCCTACAGACTCCATGGTGAATGTTTTAAGGCTTTCTTTTTAAAAGTTGCAAACGGGTGCATTCTTTGGTGACTTTTATATTTAAAAAAAAACCCAAAACAACAAAAACTAAACAAAAGAAAAGTTATATATATATTTAATTTTTGGATGCTAAAATGAAAATTAAACCTCATTAGACTTATCTTTTTATGCTATGTGAAAATGTATAATTTAACAGGTTTACAGAGAGAAACAAATGTGATGGGTTTTACATATCTTGACATATTGAGAAAATAAAATAAAGTTTGTTTATTATAGTGGGTTTATTTTAGGCCATAATTAATTTTTTTGATTCCCAACAAAAAATAGAAAGTGAGGACTAAATTGAACAAACTCAGTGGGAGGAGGTAGCACTAATTCTCTCCTACCCAGTAGCAGAGGTTTTGCAGAACACAGACAAGAAATCTGGAGCTGCCTCAATTCTCTAATTTGTTTCAGGGCATCAAAAGCCATCTCTTTCCTCTTCCAGAAAAATGCCTCATCTTATACAACTGCAGGGTACAGGGGTGGGAGGATGACATGCTGTTCTGAAGCTGAGAGTGGGTGGATTTGAATCGAAGTCACCAGAAAGCAGCTGGGTATCTTCACTGTTGAGTCAACTTCACTGAGGCTGAAAACACTCACGATGGAGTTAGATCATTATGTGCATTTAAATTATCATTAAGAGAGTACAAGAGAGTGACAGTGACTTTTTAGCCCAGCAATTATCCATCTACCCAGGAAATGCTGATCTGTGCTTTGGGACACATATTATTATCCTTGGTGAGCTAGAACTGTCTTATCATGAGGAGGAATTTGTCATTTTGGATAAAACTATTAAAATTTCCAGTTTCAGGGACCTGAGAAAAGGTATTTTGTGACCAGGCCAGAATATCCTGTCTGTAAGATTTCTGATAAAAATGTGGCACCTTATTCTCCTCTGACAACTTCACTCTTCTATGTATGCGTGCTACACATATATGGTAGGATTTGCAGTTTCCAGTGAATTCATAAAAAAATCTAAATGTAACTAGAAATCCTGCATTGCTCCAGTCTGAACTATTTCCCACTCTCTTCACAAACACTTGGCCTTGGCTTATCCTTGGTATAGCCCCTATCAAATCTAACGTCGGATTGTTCAGTCAACTTTCACCATCACTTCACTAATGGTGCCAGCTCTTATCATCATCACAGACGCCTCTGCACCCTCTCCCACTTCCCTTTATGCTTGGGAAGAAATTCTCAACTACATTTTCTATCCTTAAAACCTGCTTCCGGTGAGATACCAGCATTGTGGATATTAATGTGTACCAGGATTATGCTCTAATGTTCTTTAGGTTTTACAACACATAACTGTAATAGAATTAATAAGTAGTAATAGATCTTGTATTGAGAAGGGTAAGACTTCTCGTACAGGGAGGTGAATCCCTGATTATTCCTAGAATTTTGTATCGTAGCTTAGCTAAAGGACGATTTAAGACCAAAACTCTCCAATTATTTTTTTTTTTCCAGGGGAGAATAACTTGTAGAAATGGCACAAAAAAGTCAAAGCATGTGCATTGTCAGAAATACAGTTTAGACAGGTAGGTCAAAACATAAGGATGTGACAACGAATAACCAAAATTATAGCCCTTTTAACACACTTCACTGATTCAGGTGAATATTGTTTAAAGACAACCTGATTCCAGACACTTTGATATCTCGATAGGATTTTATTTAGAAAAAAATTTGTGTGCAAAAATATATGCAAAAAGTATGTCCAATGTTGATCTAATTTAGGTGGAAGGGAAACACTGAAAAATTAGGTTTTCTTACAAGGCTTACTTTCAAGTTTCTTAAGCTTAGAACTACCTGGCATGTTTCATAGGGGCTGAAGAGCTCTGGGAAGAGGATGTGGAAGCCTTGAGATACTGCTACAGATAAATCTAATAGATATTAACAAGGATGTTTGTTCAGGTTCAAAGCTGTGCTTGTAAGTCTGGACTAAAAAGTACAATGCAAATGGATGAATTAAATGCAGAGGGGTGATACAGCTCCTGTGTCTAGCCTCAATCATTTAGAAACCATGAGCCATGCAACAATCAAAATAATATTTTTTCATTTAAAAAAAAATAAATATGAGGCCATCTGTTGTCTTAGTCATTAGGTCAGACTGCTGTCACATTTTATTACCATTTCTTCACAATCTGAAATGACATCTTCTCTCCCCCTTTTAAATTAAAACACCTTGCCACATGTCCAGGAATTGGGCCTTGAGAAGGAACGCAACAAAAACCAGTCAAGATCTAGGCAGTCTTTTAGGAACAATACAGTCACCTCTTCAGCAAGTGAGAAAGACACCCAACAAGATCATCATACACTTGCTGTTCTTCAGAGCAGGATTTTCTGCCTCATGCATCTCCAGTTGTGCCAGCTGCTTTGGATGTGATGTCTTTTGCTCTGAAGTAATAAATATTAATAAGGAAGGCCAGCAGGGAAGGCTCAGATTTTCTTGAGTCTTCTTTACTTTCTCTCTTTTATCACCACTAAGCAATTGGAGAATTGGCAAAAGCTGAGGATTATTGTATGGATGGCTCAAATGACCTCTGGGCATGGAAAATGACTAAGATTTAGATTTTCTGTGTCAGATCAAAGAATAAACATTGGTGGCTATGCAAATACTAAAGTCAGTTTAAAGTAAGTTTTAAAATATGTCTTCAATATGGTTTTGTTCTTTAGCAAATATTTTAAAATATTTATACAGAATGCTTGTATCTGGACTATAGGAAAACTGCTAAACATCATAGATTGGGAGAATCTATGGCACAAACATCCCAATCACAGAGTTATTGAGAATTTTTTACTGCTACTCTTATAATTATCCTAATTTGAGCCAGGATTATACCAGTTAGAGAAAGTAAATGATTCTTATTTACTGCATTTTAACATTTCTGGCTTTATAAGACCTGAAAATTTTCTTGTTTATGAGGCATGGATCCCTTTCCTTCTAACTAGATGAAAGGTTTGGTTTGCCAAGTGAGAAAAAAAAGTCAAATGCTTTTCTTGTTAGATTTACGGAAACATTGATAGACTTCCACAGAAAACATAGTATTAGACAGTATGTCCTCAATGGTGTTTTTATCGACGCAATCATCACATAGAACCCCTCCACTACATGATTTAGAGATATTTTAAATACCTTATTTTTCATAATTTTTTTACCTCAAGCAAATTTTACAGAAACTTTGTCTATTTCTGTCGAACACTTGCTTTTAAAAGCTACGGGACCATTTCGGTAGGAAACTATGCATCTACAGAGTATAAAATGTCTTCACTTAAAATTGTATTGTGGGGAAACAGATTAAAACTCTCTGTGCCTCTTTTCCCTCAAAGCCATAAAGAACTTTGAAGATTCAATTCATTTTGCCTTTTAATCATTCTTCATCCTTTTTACATTTTATAAACCGGCAAATTCTGTCATAATATAATGGTCAGTTAAAATAAAAGATGCCCAGCAAACAGGGCATGAAAAATCCCGCAGGTTGCTCTAGACCTGACCCAGAAATTACTTTATTGGCACCAGCCAAGCAAATGTGTCAGCTCATTTTCTAAGTGCTAGAAAATTTAATTGCAGAACTTGCACATGGGTGCTACAGCTGCCCAGCTCGCCTCAGAGCAGCAAGATTTAGAGCCATCAGAGGCATAAACTGAGGGACATCATTTTTATCCCACACCACACTGAAGTCTCTAGAAGCAGCCAAGATGATATTTATGTTTAGTTATTAATGATCTAATACATGTTTATTTCAGCACTTTTGATCATTAGAGAGCGATTTCAGTACTTGTTCCTGAAAAGTCCATAATAAATTAACTTACCAGAAGATTAATGCTTCACCTCTGCATAATGCACACAGTTGAAAAGTAGAGGAGGTTTTCTGACACCACCTTTGGTAACCATGCACTGCAATTAACTGCACTGAGAACTAGAAAAACTGAGGTCTGGATCCAAACTTTACCAAAGTTCAAGCATGTGGGTTTGATCCAGCCTCTCCAAAATGCAAGCTCTCCCATTAACATTGCATTTTCAACAGCATTTCTCCAAAGCTCAGGGCAGTTTAGGTGCCAGGCTTGATTTCTGTCCCATTTTCATTCAGTTACAGTTTATGGATCATTGCTTTAAACCTTGGTGTATACTTATGATAGTACATACATAATAACAGTGACACAATAAACTGCAAAAAGATGTTGTTAATAATGATATTGTGAGTCAAAGATAAAATATAAAAACTGGGCTTGAACTACAGTATTCTGATCCAAATTGAGATTCTTCACTTTCAGTGGTTTTCATTGTCCGCACGCACAAAACAAATGGGCAAATTAACTATTGGCTTGCTGTTTCATCCAAGCATGTGTCATTTTGCAAAATGCAAGAAAAAATACAAAGAGGGGGAAGTGGTCTACATGACCCAGCAATTGCACATGAGCATGTGCTGTTTGAAATCTGTGATTTGTGGCCAAACACTCCAACAGCAATGACCACAGTCGACCAGATATAGACATTATCCCCCTCAAAAATATCAGATGTTTGTAATTTGTTTTCAAGATTACATAGCCATTAAAAAAATGCAATAAAAGGATAGAAGTTTCTAGATATTGTGTATGTGCAAGTACATTGGTTTAATCAATTCTCAGTAAATTGTTTAATTATATAGAATGGTAATTTTTTAAATTTCTTATCATAAATTACTGATAAACTTAAATTTCACATGACAGCTTGAACCATATCAAACCCCTCTTCCACCTGATGTTAATTACTTAATGTTAATACATAGTTCTATTTCTGTTTGGTAGGGTTTCTATGCAGGCACCCAGTGCAGAGCTGGTTTCCATTCCTTTCCAAAGTTACTAAGATGCTCTTGCATGGTGTTTGCATGGTTTTGTTCAGCTGGTATTCACTGGCATATTTCAGCTGTGACACTCATCCCAAGTAGTGTGTCTGCATTCAGGACAGTCTCCTTGGCAAAATCAGCTAATTAAACTGAAGGTGTCTGCAAGGAGATCCACAACTAAATTATCTGCCTTTTTATTCCAAAACATAGTGCCTTTCTGCTAAACCCAGGACTTGAAGAGGTGGATGTAGTTATAATTTCCAAAGGTAAATAATGAATGTAAGCTCTTGCATTTTTCTGTAAGAAAGTAGATGCCTTTCATGGTGGGTAAATACTCACTTTGTGACAAAAGAAATCAAAATCACACACCTTTTGCATATTTTTGCCATGCTATCAAATACAGAATATAACTTCTGAATTCTCTGAGTAACACACACAGAATTTTTTGATAAATGAGTTTGCACACACTTAGAATAGTTGCAATATATTAAATATAGAATAATATAAAATTGTACTTTCCATTTAATTTTACTCAGCATGCTCTGGATGCCATTATGTTACATATGACACACTGTGCTATATTAACATTACATACGTATGTTCTAATATGCACAGAACTCTCAGTTTTGAGGAATGAGCTACTCAGAAAAAAGGGATATTTCCTACTGGTGGCCATTTTTTCACTGCTGGGGACAGCATTGCGAACTATAGATTCCAGCCTCTCTCAGCCAAACACTTTTTGCATTATTCAATTTGTGTTCAACTCCCTCTAAAGAAATGACCACTGAAATGATGGGAGCATGTTGCTATTTATTACTGTATGGCACTCATGGCAAATTTTTCAGGTGTCAGACAAATTCCTTCATTCTTGTCCTTGTGTTTCCTACATCCTCTGTCCTTGGGCTTCTAACCACTACAGCTTCTGCTGTTAGACAACTGAAGCATTTCTTTCTAATTAAAAATATTAGCTGGCAGTCATCAAGCTGTCCTTCCTTTGGATAGCACCTGAACAAAATTTCCTGCCTTTCCTCCTCAATTTCTAAGACTTCTAGTATTTTTGTACTGTTTCTGAGTATCCTTTTTTCCCTCAAGATATGCTTGAACTACTCACTAGGGTCTCTAGAATAGCTCTCAAGATCATCCAAACCTATCAGCCAGAAGCAGCTCAGATAAGCATAAATGAAATTTTTAATTGTTTTCATTTCCATCCTTCACATTCACACTTTAGCATTCAGGGCGTTCTTGGGCACAGACCCTGTTGTACTTAAATGAATGTGCGTTTAAATTATTTTGTGTTGATTTTTATTCTTTCAGTCCCTCTCTGTTTCATTTTTTCCATTATTTTACTGGCTTGCAATGCTTCATTCTCCATGCCATGTATACTCCTGGATTAATGTTTGTATATTACTTATTTCTGATCCTGATGTTACACAGGAAACAGATTAAAAGTGTCACAGCCCATATGCTGGGACACAGGTATCATGTCCTCTAATGCGGCAGGGAGCACACAAGGGAGATGTTCACTTTAGAGTAAGAAACATCAGCCTGAAATAGTTCTCACAGACATAAAACCCAGTGGCCTATTTCTATTTCACTTACAGCATTTTTGTTCCATTTTGTAGCCATGCACTTCACTTATGTCTCGACTTACACTGAAGGAAGACAAAAGACTTATGGGCTTTAAGACTGCATTTGATCCCATTTTTATGGATTGAAACTAGAGATTTCTTTCCTCTTTAATTTTGTAAAATGTTAGTGTTAAAATTATCCACATTGGAAAGAATCTCCTGAGATTTCTGCTTCAGTGTCCTGCTCAGAGCAGGGTTAGATGTGAGGTCAGGCTTCTCAGGACTTTTCCCAGCTGTATCTAGAGAACCTAGGAGATCTAGAAACCTAGCTGCATCTAGAAATCTTGCACAGCCTCTGTGGGCAGATTGTTCCAGTGCTGGACCATCCTCATGGTGAAAATGTTCTTTTTTCATTGTTGGTCAAAATTTACGATGTTTCAGTTTATGATCATTGTTGTTCATCCTCCCATCCCACACTTCAGTGATGTGCCTGACCTTCCTGTAGGTATGGATAGGATACACTTATGTCCTCAAAGTAATTTCTTCTCCAGTAGGAGCAGCCTCAGTTCCCTCAGCTTTTCTCCTAAGTCATGCACTCTAGCCATGACCACCACAGATTTCGATGTCTTTTAAGCTGCGGGGTACAAAACTGGATGCAGTATTGCAGATGGGGTCTAATGAGTGGCAAATAAGAGAATAATCATTTCCCTCACCCTTTTGGCTATGCTTCTGCTGGTACAGCCCATTACAGCCTTCTTCCCTGCTGGGGTGCATTGAGTTCCCCTAAGAAACATTACAAATTTACATCCCACTGAGCTACATACACCAAATTGCTCTACAGAGGGGTTTAGCTCTCCCCGTTTCTTATATAGGGAGCCTAAAGGGATTAGCACTTTTTTCCTAAAGCTAGATCATGTGAATTGGTCCTATAGGCTTGATAAAACTGGTGTCCTGTGAAACCTTCTCAGATATGATTTATAAAATTTAACAATCACCTGTAAATTGTTGCATACTACAGATTGGTCACTAAAGCAACAATATGCTAGCTAAGGGTATAACATTGAATAAATATAATTTCAGAACCAACTGCCAAGGAAGAGGTAAACCTCAGTACAAGCTGAAAGAATGGAAAAAGGACACATACAGCAGGTATGTCTTCACAGTAGAACTAAATTCCTGTTAAATAAAAGAAAAAATGAAAAAGGAAGCAGTGACACTGTCCTTAGGAAAGGAAGAATACAGGGTGCAAGACAATCTCAGATAGTGGAGAAGCTAAAGTTATTTTTAAATTATGGCATGAGGCTTTTTATTTCTATGCTTCTGTAGACATTTCCACATCTATCATAAAGAACTTAACCTTTTTCTTTGGTTAAAAATCCCATTTTTTTTCTGTTTTAAACTTGTCTTAGATATAAAATTATTTGGGGGTAATTTCAAAGACATGAAGAATAAAACTTTAAGACACACAGTGGATGTTTCAGGCAAGTCTATTTTGATATCCACAGCCCAAGGAAAGGCTGGTAAATCTTAGCTTTCACCTTGTATTCCCTACAAGTGTGACAGAACCATGAGGTTCCAATGAAAAAGCAGAAGATCCTCCTGGCGAGTATTATCTCACGTTCCTCTTGGAAGAACAGAAAGTAACAAGGCAATCCACTAATTGAGGAAAATCCTTTCTTGATATTTGTTCATTCTTCAGAATGTTAAACATTTATTTGGCTTCTGTATGGTGTTCCCCTCTCTTCAGGTCCAAACAGAAGTCTACTGATGTCAGAAACATTATTATTGTTTTCAATAGACTGAGAAAAAGCTTTTCCTAATCCAATAAGAAGGCTGAAATTTTAGAGAAATTATTTATTAGTCTACGGACAAACAGAATATTGAAGGCACCTTTAAATCAGAAACCTAAATGAAATGGGAGACTTTTTGCTTTGGGTTGATATGGAGAAGAAAATATTTCAAGATGGAGTGTTCCTTCTTTTTGAAGTTACTCTCCGATTTTCTTGCAACACACCAGTCTGCCTAAAAATTACCTAAGCACATTTGGTGACTGGGTTCTGTTATTTTCAGAAATGTTTTGAAGAAATGGGATGTTATGTAGCAGTGATATGCTGTCCAATTCCAACAGATTGTGACAGGAGAAACTCCATATGGAGTTTCTCCTTCATCAACTACTAGAAATGAAGCTCCTATGCAATTCTTTCTCCTGGTTTCAGAACCATGGTGATGGGAGGTAGCAGCAGTGATGTTACTTCAAATGCTTTCTTAAGAAAAATGGCACAGTATGTGAGACTGAACAGAAAAGGGGGAGCTGGGTTTTCAGCTTTCATGTCTGTATCTGGTTGGCTGGCTTCAATTAACACATTAAACTTTGTAATGCCTTCATGTCTTCATTTTTTAAATGGCGATAATTATGAGTTTTAAATCATATCTTTGAAGATCTCTGCAGATCTGTTAATGAGAGAAGGTCTTATCAGTGTAAGGTATTATTGCACCACAGCTGATTAATGGAAATATGCCTGCAGGGGAGGGGGTAGCAGAGGAGGAAGAGGGTGAAAATAGAAACCATACTTTTGTCAGATTCAAGGAGCTATTGAAGAATGAGGACAAAATGCTGCAAAGCTTTGTAGAAAATTAAGGATCACAGCTACATCTATCACCATAAATGGCTTGCTTGAATTGCTTGCATTCTCTGTCTGAGCTGCAATATTTCATTCAACTAACCATTCGTTAAACACACATCCTGAAAGCAAATAACTTCAATGTAAATAATTTGTGAAGCATTGTTCCATCTGTTGAAAATGTGCAGTAGTAGTTTCAACCCTTGTCTAAACCAGGCAAGCTACTTTCAGGCAAGTTTGGGAGGTAAATGAACTGTCTGGCTGCTTTTCTTGGCAACATCTCTTATTAGTGGGAGGTGGCAGTAAAGAGAACATGAGGAAGACTGAAAGTGTTTACTTAAAACTTTAGCCAAATGGCTAGGGAGAGTTAAGATAAATCATAACTGTCAATGATGACAACTTTAGACTGCTACTAGTTCACTCCTGTTTATGCAGTTTTAAATGTTGCACTTAGAAATGTTTTGGAGCAGACCGATTTTTTATTGACAGATGCCATAAGTTGTTTATATGTAAATATTTTGGACTTGGTTCTAACAGTGACATAGAAGATTTGCAGGAAGAAGTCTGTAAAGCTTCACACAACACTTGAGAGATAATATTTTTAAGAGCGTCTCCAAACTATGCATCTGTGACTCATATTTCCCCAAAGAACAAAGTCCATAGATCAATGCAGGCTTATTGCACTTTCTCACACAAAAAAAGTCAAAATAAAATGTTACAGCTAATGACCATGTGGGATTATTGAACAGAGTCAGTTTTTTCCTCTTTTCCCAGTCTTGTCTTGAGCACCTTTCCCCGACACTTTCTTTTGCCTTATGCTTTTTTGTGGAGTTTTTTTGTTTGGGTATTTGTTGTTGTTGTCTTCTTTTTTTTTTTTTTCTTTCTTTGGTTTGGTTTGATTTGGGTTTTTTTGTTGGTTTTATTTTTTAAAAATTTTGTTTGGGTTATTTTGTTTGTTTAGTTTAATTTAGTTTAGTTTAGTTTAATTTAGTTCAGTTTTATTTAGTTTTGTTTTCCTTTTGGATGGTGGCTTGCATGCTAAAATTTAAATAGCAGTTTAAACGTCATAGCAAGTTAGCAAAAGACCAGTAGTTCATCCAGTCACCTCAAGATTTTTTCTTAAATTACTGAGTCATGCTGACCACTGCCATAAAGTATGGTACTACAGGAAAGATGAGGGTGAATTGAACGGGGATTTAGATCAATTTATATTTTACTTTTAAGTGTTACAGCTGCTGCCTCTTTGAATACACTTAAAATAAACAGCACATCTAGATGGTCCTTTGTTTATATATCTCTGTAAAATTTTCTTTGTAGACTATAATATTGCAGTGCTAGTTCCAGGAGGAAATATAGCCCAAGAATTAGAGTAGTCTAACCCTGGGCTGAAATCCCTTTTCTGTTTAGATATGGAAGTATCACTAAGAGACTTGCCCTCCTAATAACTTTGTTACGGAAAATAATTTTTTAAACAAAAGCAGTTTAGTACAATGGCAGTTTCCCATTGGTTTTTCATGTATTCCTATTTGGATGGATTTCCTCAGCGAAGTTTAGTACCTTGGATGAAGAACACGTGGACATAAACATGTTATTTACCAATTCTGCATGTTGTGTTCTTTTACAATGAAGTGAGGCACCCATCAGCTCACTGGAGCAATGGGGCTTTGGTGCCCTTTGTGTCTCATGTACTGCATTGATGATGGATTTCATTATTTTGAGGGAACTGGGACATACTACACATGCAGGCCAGCAAAACCTGCACCGTAGGATCTACGCAGAACCCAGAGACAAGTAAGGGAGAGAAGACTCCTGGGTATGATTGATTTCTCCTCAATGATTCCTACAGTAAGTTAAAATGGGTGGCACACTAGGAGAGCCTACTTCTCAGTAGACCATAAACAATTGATGGGTAGATGATAGATAGATACCATCTAAGGTGACTAGATCAGACAAAAAATCTTCAGTAAATGTATCTAAAAATAGGAGTCTTTAAAACTTTGTTGTGGATTCAATTATCTCATGCCATTTTTGACACAGCAGATTGCCTAAGACATCTGCAAAGGTCTAGTAGTCATGGCCCAAAAACTACAAGTGACTTATGTCCTTTTCTGGGGGATTTTTTCTCAAGAACATCTTGAATCTTCTGAAATTATGCTGGAAACCAACATCTTGCAACTGATTTGAGCCTTCTAAGCAAACCCAACGTCCTTTATTTAATAAAGAACCCTCTGGTGGCTTCTGAGAGCTAACAGGAGTGTAGCTTCAGGCTTATTTCGACTTGATGTGACATATTGATGTCACTGATAATAGTGATTTAACAAAACCAAATTTATTCTGACCATCATGCGTGCAGCTGGTTTATAATAAGAGGAAATCTGCTGAAAGTAGTTCCAATGGTTCAAAAAACCAGAGATGTAACTGTTAGTCATTCTTTACCTTAGCTTTGAAGTAAAAGGAAAGCCTAAAGAACCTTACAGTTTCAAAGTTAAAACATGAAAAATCCATAAGTATTTTTAAAATGAGTTCTGTGAAGGGATTTTTAAGAACAGAAATTTTCCACCTATATACATTTGGAAAACGGAATTGTTCCAATATTCTTCAAAACTTGGCTTCATATTAACTCACTGAGATTCACAAAGTAACCCGTTTTAAACATTATAAAAATAATTTTTATCCCAGTAAGAGTTCACTTTATAAATGATGGTAAATCAAAGATCATTACAAAATTTGGTAATCTGTTGTAATGAAAACTCATTTATCTCACATTATAGAGGTCCTCTGACAACAAAACAATAGTCCACAATATTTCAATTATGTTTCAAAGGTTTTATACATTGCTGAGCACATTTCAAAAACTTCTGCTGTAAAAACTTTATTGGCTTCACAATATTCAGTACAAATCTGCAAAGATGAATCTGTACAATCTTTATGGAGCAGCAGTGGAAATCTTTGTGGAACTGTGGAGCATTAAATAGAAATCTGAGGGAAAAAAATGGCACTAGGATTCATGAAGCACTTGGGGTTGCCTTGCAGTAGAGTACTGGAAAGCTTGTTTTATTCAGTTAACATACCACAAATGAAATGAATGGATAATACACTACAGCTCTGCACAAAGTTGAAAAGGGCATTCTCAAGGAACTGTAGTCCCATCACTGTGGTATTTAATACAGACTATAGTAAAAGACACATTATAAAAGTAAATACATAGTGCTAAACTAACAGAGATAACAAGAATGATTTAGAAAGAAAAGGTCTTGGCTAGCTTGATGCTTCAGGAGGCTGCAGACAAAGCTGATAAAACACAGCATAATTTATTTGGATCTTCAGAACATTTTGACAAAGTTCCATACTACTGGTCTCTGTTTAAGCTAAAAGTTGCCAGGATCTAGGGAAATACATGGGAGTGGATAAAGTGCTGATGGAAAAACAGAAAACAGAGAAGCTATGTTAGATTGTGGAAAACTAGATTTACTGGGGCCCAACAGGGGTCAAAATTTAGGCCTCTACTGTTCATGATCTATAAAAATGATATAGGCTAGTAAAATACGCTGACAGCACAATGTGGAAGGAGCCGTGAACCTACAACGTAAAGCTAGAAAAATTCAAAAGTGTTTTTTGCTTAGCTTGCTTGTTTTCATTGCTCAAAAAGCAGTAATAATCTCCTTTGCGCCAGCTCGTCAACACAAATGCATTTTAAGAATGCCTAAGCTATAAGGTAAATAAAGACAGGCCAGAGACAAAAAGAAAAAAGTCTTTTGGCTCATATGCAAATACTACATTAGCGTGCCTGAAGTCCTGCATTGCTTGGGGTGATGCCAAATATCAGAGCTAGAACCCCAGGTATGACATGAGTGAATTCCCTGGGTTTATGCCCTTGTTCTTAAAGAGTTCACGACTCAGTAGTGTTAATATAGGAGTGGCAAACAGAGCTCTGCAGTTACAGATAAAACCTCAATGACAAGAAGAAAAATCAAAATGATATTAATGTTTTGTAGGCATTCTTTAAGGATCCCTTGAAAATGTGAAGACTTATTGTAACTCTGTGTTTGATTTCAGTGGTGGACTATTAACAAGAGTTTTGCAAAAGGTGAGTTCAGTGCTGCTACTGATTGATGCCCATCAAGCAAAGTAGTAGGATGAGATAGACTTACATGGAGTTAACAATACAAGTTCTCTTCTTCATAGGCACAGAAATATGGTTTGTGTAAAGGTAATGACAATGCTTTCTTTTTCCAACCTATAAATTGTTTCATTTTTTGTATTTTTGGGGCATGGATCATCTCTTCTGGAATGAATATTTTTGTTTAAGTTAGGGAAGATCCCTACATTTGTAGATCCAAAAAGTTTGGTTCAGGATTCTGGTGCTTCTAGCTGATAAACAGAACTTCTTTAAAGAAAGGACTTGGAAACAGTGCTGTTTCCAGGACTTGGAAACAGTACTGGAAAACACTACTTTTCCAAAGAGAAAATTGGTGGTTTCTGCATTTTTGTAGACATAATGCTGAAGCTAAGAGTTACTGTGTAACAAACAAATTGCATTTATTATCAAAAATTCATAGCAAAATGAGAATCCGTCAAACAAGTAGATTGGAAATAAAACTGTATCAGGGACTGTACAAAAGTTTTTTCAAATGTACTTGAACGAAGAATCTAGATTGTCCCTGCTGCCTTTTTTTTTTTTAATTTATATTTTGCAAAACAGACATTTTTCTAATAATAACATTTCCTGAAAAGAGTCTTCAATCCTGGGGTACTATAGTGTGTTTTTCACAAGCTTCCACACTCTGTGTGGCTCCTCAAACTGTCATGTACTGCAAAATCCCACAGCTGTGTGAGTGGTCCTATTGAATACAACAGTATTTGACATCTAGGAGGGGAACCTAACCTATATGTGAAAAGAGGAATGTATGGCAGTGATTTAACATTTTAACACTCAAGTATTTGAAATTACAACCAAAATACACTAGGCATGTTTTCATTAAGTGTTCTCATGGAAAACAACATTTCCTGACTAACTCTATATCTAAGTCTTTGCTGAGATTCGTCTATGATAGTTCCTAGGGTAAGCATCAGGGAGCAGCACTTTCCATATTCAAATTAAGAAATTGATCTACAACCCAAGGTAAATGCAGTTTTTTTAGGCTAATCTGCTGAAGCTCAATAAAATAGAATATGACAATATGTATATAAAAATGTGAAAAGAAACCTTAATACTATATTTGATAAGAGAGCTATTAGACTTAGTAGTGTGGGTCAGGCCCACTGGCTGGACCTGCATAACTTCTGCCCTCAAACTCTTGTTTCTGTACTCACATTATGGTTTTCCAATGCTCAAGCCAGTATCCCCCTGCAGTTTATCCCTACAGAGGCAGCTGACTGGAACATGATTTTTCCACATACTCATGGTCAGTAATGTCTTGGTTAAGAAGTCCCAAGACAATGGAAACGTCAGGGAGGAAAAGTCTATTATTTTGCTAGTAGTGAGAAGAAATCCATAGAATTACTACTTCTGAATAACTACAGAATTAAAATACATATTTAAAGAATGCATGTCACATGAGAATTATTAATTTCCTCAGCCCAGCCATGATTATCTTGAAATACTGTGCTGAAGTGATGTGTATAATATTTTCAAATGAGAAGCATACAGCTTAGATTGCAAAATACCACAACAAAGAGCCATCTAATAATATTTTTACTGGGTATGGAGAACAGAAAAAGATTCAGACCATGATTAGCAGAGCCAAATCCAGATCCAGAAGGAGAATCAAATAAGGTCCTAATTAAATTTAAAAGACTCAATATTATCTTGTAAAAGCTTGTGATGAAGGAGAAACAGCACAAACAGAATAGACAGCAAGTTCTTCAGGTGCCATAGATGCCAAATGTTTCAAAGTCTTAATGTCATCCAAAATAAATCTATTTTTAATAAAAATTTTTACTCCTCATATACATGCCAATATTTTGGGGTAAGGGAGGTGCATTCTCCCCTGAACTGAATGTAGATGAAAGCAAGATAGCTGAGGTGTATGTGAATTACGTGACCTCATTTGGGTGATAAAAAGCTAATATTGGTGAAAGGGCTGGCCAGTTGGATCCATTAGCTTTATAGTACTGGGAAATTTCTTGCATCTTTAATTGGCATGATTTTCCAAATCAATACTTCCTAAACCTTTTCTACTGCAAGCCAAGAACACTAATTTTTTAATTTCACAAATCAATTTAAGGTTTCAGACTCTGGTCTGGGATCTGCTAATATAGTGTCAGAAAAGCCTGATATTTTTCATTTCATTAAAAGAATAATAACTAGAACCTCTGGAAAAACTAGAGCAACAATCAGAGTATGGGGCATGGAAAGGCTTATTCATGCCTAAACTGGGGCTTTACATCTTTGACCTAATATGGAACCTGTGTGCCTAAGGGTTTTTGTGGTATTACAGCTATATCAATTAGTCTAAGAAAAGGTAATTTTTAAATCTTACCTTGTTTATATCCTGTGATGCATTTTATTGGTATTAATTTGTCCCAATTCATTCAAATCTGGCTATTATCCTGTCTGACATTGTCACTCATATCTAGTAAAGATGTTATACTTGAAAAAGGAATCCAGGTATGTACGTGCAGGATCTTCCTCTTATGCCATGTTTCTTTTCCATTACTTTAATTCTTTAATCTTCAAGTTCAGTGAGCCACAAAACTCTTCAGTGGGAGGAATGATGTAATAAATATTACATAATTTGAATTTTTAGGGGACTGAATGGGTCAGTGATACTCAGATTCTCACAGGCTGAACCCTTAAGTTTGAACAAATCTGCTTCAAGTTTCATGTTACAGGATTTGCAATTTTCTTTTGACATTTTAAGAATGCAGAAGGAAACCTGTGTAACTTTTTAAAGAAGAACAAAAAGAAGGGAATAAACTTGCTCTCAAGAGCAAAGACAGTTATACACAAATCCTCCGCCAAATCAAAGCAACTTTTAAAGCTTTCTTCCCTGCAGCTGTGTTTTTGAGTCCCTCTTCCTCTGCTATCCAATGTTTTCTTTTCCTTGGCATGAAATAGCTCCAGATTTCAATGTCATTTCTTTTGCTACACAGGAGAATTCATTCTACTGGTTTGACCCTTTCCCAAAGGAACACTTCTAGCCACAGTTTTGATTATGACAAAAAGTATCAATTTAACCTTGATGTAGATGGACCAGACAATCTTGACTTTTTAACCTATTATTCACATTTATTAGTTTAGAACTGCTTAGGTGGTAAGTCCCATTCTCCTACCAGTGAAAATGAAATAATACACAATTAAAGAAAGAAATTTGAAAAAAATTTGTCCACCAAGCTGAAAACCTCACTCAGATGTTGTAACAGTATATTTTCACCAATTCATATGTGATTCTTTCATCTCAATTATGACAGGCAGAAAAATAGAAGAATTATATGTTTTGTTTAAAAATATCTTCAAATATTTCAAACATAAATGGTATTTGAAATCTAAGATCATAAAGCAATAATACTGAAGAATACTCTGTGTGTGATTCTGTGTGTGATTCTGTGTATGTGACTAATGTTTTAAAGATTATTTTTTTTCAATTTTATCAGCATAAAAAAAAATAAGGTGAAGAGTTTTGTCCACCATTTGTCTTCCATCTGAGCAGAAAATTTTCTCAAGTGAGATCTACCTCTGTCTTTGTGCATTATGTGGTATTCATAGAGCTCAGACTGGAGTGAAAACTTTGGTATACAACTAGATGGCAAATTTATGCATAAAGATAACAGTGATACACCATTCCCTTAAAAAAAACCCAACTAAATCTTACACCACCATACTCCCTCCACCCATTAAAAATTGGCATTAAATACCCTTAACTAACTTGCTGTGGTGAATCACTGAACCTGTCTTCAGCTTAAGAAACCTGTCATAGGTGCTCGCATCTGCAGCTTAAAATTAAAATTAACTGAGAATCCAGTCCTGGGACAGCTGAGATGTTTATTCATCTACAGTAAGGCTGTGGAAAATAGATAAGAAAAGCAGTCCCTATTCTTCACAAGGAAAGCCCTTCAGCTGTCTGTTGAGACTAGTCTCAATCTCATGAGTTTGGGAATGTTCATATTTCTCTTATAGATAAACAGACATACTGAGGCCAACCTGGTCTTAGGCAGTATCAGATGGAGGTGTTAGTTTTTTGGTGTTACTAACTCAAAGATTAAAATAGGATCTTAAAAATGTAGCATGCTGTTTACTTTAGGAATCTAACCCGAGCTCAGCAAACAAAATTTATGAGCATAAATTCAGTGTCTGGTCACAAGAAAAAGTAGGGTACACACCCAGGAGGACTCGCAGTAATAACTTAGATGGATGAAGTTAAGGTAGAGTGAATGCCACCCCTTGAAGCAAAACACAGTCCTTTATGGAGCATTTAAGACATTCAATCCTTCCTAAAGAATAGTAAAACAGAAATATGAGCTATTTAAGAATTTGTTTATTTATTTGAGTCTGATAATAGATTTTTCAAATGTTGTATTTTTTAAGATGTGACACTTGAGACAGGTTACCTTATGGCACAGAAGAAATCACAATTCTTCGTTTCCTGAGAAAAACACCTGTATGATCTGACTATTTACAGCAGCCATAGTAATGCTGGGATTCATCAGTGATCATCTATTATTTCTGATCACTTGAGCATACAAACTTGCAAGGAATATATATAAGGGTGATATACCTTTAAAATCAGTGGCATTTGATAATCAAAATCAAATGCCACAAAATCAACTGATATTTTTATGTGGGCTTAGGATCCAATAAGAGTCAGTTCAGAGAAGTTAACAGGTTATAGCTGTTAGTTGATCTGCTGCTCTTCACTTCCAAACGAGGAGAAAAATGTACCCTTTAAGAAAATATTTACTTGAAAGAAAATGAACAGAAGCAGAACATTTAAAGAAACATAACAAGAAACATAACAGAAGCAGCATTTAAAGAATGAAATTAACAACATTTTTTTCTATCAATTGGTTGTGTTTAATCAATATTTAAAACAAACATCCTCAGTATATGCTCCTTTGGCAAAATTATAACAGCTTTATTATTTTAATAACACAGACTAAATATATATATATATATAAATATAAAATAGCATTGAAGGAAGGCTCAGAGTTGCTGAGATCTCTTAGCTTCTCTTTTCAGTCTAAAACCCAAACTTTTTTCTTGGGCTTGGCTTTGTAATATAAGCTGAGAGATAGCTTTTGTTCTTTATGGTGTAAATTTTTCTGGTGAAGATAAAATACTGTGAATATCTGCAGAAGCAACATATGTTCATGCCTCTTGGAAAATATTCTGGAATCTGTGTGTGAATACTTCACTCTTGTGCAAATGCATAGCAATTCGTGTCTTTATTCTGAATTGGTGTGCACTATTTATCATCCTTTTAGCACTCTTAAAGCTCCTCACAGTGCTTTGTTTTAATTTTATAAAGGCCTAAACTCATGACTTTTTGATCATGTGACAGTTTTTGTTTGTTTGTGATTTTTTTGAACTTCGGAGATTCACGTTAGATCTGTTCAGTCTGCACCTGAGGTATAGGCAATGACCCCCACAAAAGAACAAAATATGACAATTTTGCTCCCTGGTAAGCACATATGATTGAATCATTATTAGAAAGGGGTTGTGTTTGTTGAAACCTGAGGCCCAGAACACACTCAGGACCCATTCCAATTTTTCTCCACTGCCTGTACTCATATCCCATGCTACATTGCAGCATGTAATTCCAGATATTTGCACTTTTGGAAAGGTCACTGAGCTGTCATACAACTCTGCAACAATAGAAGATACAGCAGAAATGGTTGAGCCATGCATAATGTGAGGAACCAGCCATTCTGAAAATAAGCATGAGTTATGGTGAGCCCTGAAGTGCAGAGAGACTTGAGGCTTTCTCTTCACGATGCTGGCTGGGTTACCTCAAAGATTTCTTTGATAGTACTCCAATGTGTGCAGCCAGTGAATTTTGCCTCAAGCTGCCTTTGATGGCTTCTTCCTACTTGGATCAAGATGTCAAAATGTCTTCAGTTCCTTTGACTCAGCTCCTGGTTTAAGCAGTGCTTGGCATATCTCCAGAATGAGATTAACTCCTGCTTCTTTTTTGACTGTGTTTTGCACAGAGTTACCAGTACCTGGGTCGCTGTCTCTACTTTTAAAGAGTACTGTGCAAATATAGCAAGCAGTGAAAGCATCAGGAAGCCAGCTTCACTGACAGCTGGATTTTACTGGATTCTGTAGGCTTGAGATCAAATTTTAAAAAACCCTAATTTTCATTTATTTAGCTTCAAATCAAAGCCCACATTATGCCTGCAGTTTAGGGACAATTCCAGATATGAAATGAGCCAAAGATGTCCTGTGTCCTGTCTTGTCAAGACAACTTCTCTGTGGCACCCTGACTAAATGTCTCATACAGCCAGTCTCTCTCTCTCTCTCTCTCTCTCTCTCTCTCTCTCTTCCTGTAGCCTTATCACAAGAGTGAAGCTACATCCTGATCCCATCTCAGTCACAAAAGTGCTTCATATTCTCACAGGATAAGCACAGAATATAACACAAAAGTAACCTTCTGGTTCAGCAGACTGTCATGAGCCACCATGTTTACAGCTCTATTAGGCTTACCAAGCCTAATAACTGAATTTAACTGAATTTGGTGTCTCCCCCGAGTCTTACTGAAACATAATACATGAAGAGGTGAGGGAAGGATGCCTTAGTTAGGCCTGCAGTTCACTACAATTTTGCATATCTTTCCCTCTGGACAAATCCTGTTGGACTCACCAAATGCTCACATTTAGAGGAAAGATTGTAAAAGCAGCATTTTTCAAAACCTCAGGGTTACTCACTGAGGGGATCTCTCTTCTTCCACTGACCAAGCAATGCACTACAATGCCACAGTATGCTACTGTAAGTGCTGTTTTCCAGATGAGATAAAAAATCAGATTTTTACCAGCTATGGTCATTAGCACAGCCTTGTAACTTCTGGAAGATAATTCCAGTTTGTACAGTTACATTCCTTTTGGGTATGGGGTAAATTAAACCAGTCTCAAACTAGGATTATTCTGTGCTGATATGTTTATTTTATGTTTCATGTCACAAATCAAACAAGATAAAATGTAGCCTTAAATTGTGTTTGGAACATGACACCATCCATAAGTCTCTTGGGAAGTCCTCTAAGGAATATTCCTTTAGACAAAGCCTTGCTGGGGACAAAGCTTGCACAGAAATTTATCCTATAGGAAAAGGTTTTGTTATCTCTGTCTTTCTGAGATACCAGGAATTTTTCCAGTCGTGGATACATCGATAAAAAACCATCTTTTTCTGGACCATGATAAGCACACCCCTTTAAGAAACTTGTCTATGTTTTCTCAGTTACTCTGATTCTACTTTGCTTTCCTAAAATATCTCTTATCATGTGCAGGCAAATTTTGCTTGCACAAAACATCTTGCAGTCCTCCCAGAATGCATTTCAATCGTGAATGAGGGCTCTCTGTGTGTTTAAAGACAGATTCCCTCAGCTACATTTGGAATTTCCTCCCAAACCACAAAAAGAGAAACAACTAACAAATGACATTTATGGCACAATGTATAACACACACCAGATATATATGACATTTTTTATTTGGACTTTTTTAGCTAAACAGAAGCAAACAAATGTTTTATGAAATTCTCTATGGTTGCTATGGTTATTTCTATCTTAATATCCACAGCCAAAAGGATTATCTCAGGTCAAAACCTTAGATCAGTGAATGCCCTTATTTAAACAGTAAGGTCATTTAGGAAAAAGAATAAGGACTAAAAGACACAATAATATTTAATAATAATTGCTGTATTCTTGGCTGAACTGCTCTGCAGCTGAACACCATGCTTCTGCTCCCAGTACTATTTTCCTCTAACCTTCCAGAATGATGAGTGTACCAGTTCCAGATAGAATCCTTGTGTGGAAGTTTGCACTCTAGATGTTCTGGTTTTCAAAAACTTTTGACCCAGGTGCTACCTGGAACTTCATTGTCTTTTTTCTGTGTTTGAATATTTGCAGGCATATAGGGCAACAATTTAAGTACTCGGAAAACACCTTGTACCAGCAGTGCAAAATGGAGACTGAATACACTACAAAAGAGTCAGAAATGGAAAACAGGAAACAAAGGATCTTTATAAATGTATACAGGCAGGTTTCCACATAATCAAGGTACTTCTGCCATAATCTGTATCATGATTTGGAGCTGACATCAAAATCCCCTTTCTGTATGGTAAGGCAACAATGTCTTTTTGCTTGACAATGGACATATGAGCTTAAAATCAAGCAAAATTCTGATGTTCTAAGTTCTGCTAATTAGCTAAACACTAAGTCAAATTTAAACTGCTCAAAACCAAGCCAGAATGTGTTTCTGAAATTTCTATTAGCATTCTTTTAGTGTTTTGCACCCAAAAGTAGTCCAGAAAAATCTTTATTTGTATAATAAAAAATTAGTCATACTCCAGCTGCCACTTGCACCAAAGGCAATTATTTTAGTTGGAAAGGTAAAAGAATGGACCTGAAACCAAAATCCAGTTAAATAAACTTCTTAATGTAGGGAAATTCCCTTCCTGCCACTTTGATATCAGCCATATGTTTGATAGTTTGTTGTACCTGAAAAAGAAAAGTATCAGGAAAAACAAGGAGAGTGAGTTGGTAACTAGCTGATATAAAAACTCTGAAAGACTCCCGAGGAATGGAAAGGGGGTTTTTGTTATTTTCTTTTAAAGGAAAAAGACAAATGAGGAACAGATAGTGCAAAATTATTTAGTTCCACACGGCGTAATTTGTCGGTGAGTTCATCTTCATTCTGTGTCACTTGAGTGAAGCAGACCCTTTGTACGAAAGAGTTTCCAAGGCAAGAAGCAGAGCGGCCAGGAGGAGTAACACTTGTGTTCAAACTGAATTCAGTGGCATTTCAGGGAAAAGAAAAAACGTAGAGCACAGTTGTGGCAGTGATTAGAGAAAATAATAACCCCTGCCCCAAATCACGACACATGCTTCCCATCTGTTTGTCCTGGGAATTTGCCAGATACAGCAGGATCTGGTGACATTGCTGTAGAGCGATTCAAGGCCTGAAGAAACCTTCCTGCCCTCGATGCATTTGGGGTGGGGTGGGGTGGAGTGGGGTACTGAAATGGGTGCCTGCTTCTTGTTTGATTTCCCACTGAAAGGAGAACCATTAAATAAAGAGCAAAAAGCTGGCAAAAAGAACTTCCAACAGCACTCTGTCAGAAAGAGTATTTCTGCTAGAGCTGAAAAACTGGTGGAAAAAATGTCCTCTTCTCTGAAATTTGGCCTTAAAATGATAGAAAAACGGAGAGTCTGGTTCAGCATGTTCATTCAGCTCTCGAGTGCACTTTTGAAACGAATCCCCCGTTTGTTCCCACTTACCACACTCCGGTTCACATCACGGAGTGGTCTCTGAGCGAGCAAACTGGATTCCTTTCAGATTAAATTCAACTGGAAGATGTGCTCCAGAAGCACAGCTAATGTACTCCAAACAGTTTCAAATGTTTAAACCATGGGAACAGACTGGAGCTAGTGTGAATCAAAACCCCTGAAAGCGTGTCTAGTGCAGATGTCAGTTCCTCAACACCAACAGCTTCTCACTGCAGACCCACTCCTGGGCTGCACAACTTGCTCATGTGGACACAGCCAGAGCCTCCTGCTACAGCTTTCCAGAACAAGCTGTTTCGATTTTAGAGTGACTCTTTTCTCGATTTGTTTTTAATATATAGTATAATATATAATACAAAACTCAAAACTGTAATACAATGCTTTGACTGACCTCAAACCATTTTCATTGTCTTTCATGGAGTCCTTTGAAATAACTAGGTTTCTTTCCAAATGTGAATGAGGACGAATTGTGAAATCTGAAAATCCTTCTCAATTCTAAATTCCTGTGTTACATACAGCTGCACAAGAGACCTAGATTTCCTTATAAATGAATACCTTTGTACTTTAAACCTCTGAAAGATTCAGGCCTATTCAATACGATGGTCAGACTTCCATGTGCAATTATAAATGATGGGAAGAATCTGCTCTGGTATTCCCTATAGGACAGACCATTCTTTATAGATTTCCTCCCCTCTCTAGTCCCCAGTCTGTCCTGTTCCCATCGAGTGAACAGCTTTTGGAGTTTTAAACTCTGCAGGTTACTGCCTATGAAGTAGCTGTCTGAGCTGAGGGAAATGCCTTCTCACACCTATTAGAGATGACTACTTCAGCCGTGAACCCAGCTCTTCACTGGGCAACATGTTCCCAAAACTACTTTAATTAAAAAAAGACAAAAAAGGTTTCTTACAATGGCAAAGACAATGCTCTAAAGATTTGAGAGTGCTCTAATTGCCTACATTGCTGTGTCTTTAAGCCAAGGAATGGACCCATGCTCACATCTGGTAGTCAAAACTAAATGGAACCAGCTGAGAGAATACCCTCTAGAAATTAAATTGTACAGAAGATGGCTAAGCCAGAAGGACTTAAGTGAAAGGCTCTTTTTAATAACTCCCTTGCTTTGCACTTATGCCTTTTGTTTACTTTGTTTATTTTTGTAATAAGCAAAAACAAATTAAAATGTCCCAGTTGTTAGCATTTAGCAAAATGTGTCCACTGTGCATTTAGGAGTGCATTTTCCATCTCATTTCACAATCAGGACGTCATTCATGGCCAGCAGTACTTCTCTGGAATGTTGGCCTGCAGCTTTATGAATTGATTTTAAAATGTAATGGAAATATACTGTATGTGCACAGTAGCCAACTCTTCCAATGTTAATAACTGGGACATATTCATTTGGTTTTTGTTTATTAAAAAAGGCCTAGTCCTAGGAATAGCCATTTGACTCCTTGTGCTGAAACCGCCTGGAACTGCCTGCTCATGGAGTTGTCTTTAGCATGGCTCAGGCCACACGCAGTTTCCTTTGGCTTGTTTCATAAACTGCCAAACCATGCGGAGACATGGGATGATGTCTTGCTTTCATTTTGCTAACAAACACATCCTCTACACAAAGCTTTTTGTCAAGTTGGTAGTTTCCCTCCTTTCTGCCCGAATTTATAAACCAGGTTTTTTACTAAGTCAAAAGCTGCAAGCAACAGCCCAGTCCAGCCCCTCTTCAACTCCAGAACAATTCTAACCAAAGTCAATAGAAACTACAAAACTTGGTGTCCAAAGATAGAACCTTGCTGTACAGAGAAATTAGAAAATTTTTAATCAACAAAACCTCTGGAAGATGTCAGCACTCATTAGTAATTCAGGTACCTAATCATATAAAATACTGGACCAAAATAGCATATTTTGAGCATTCATCACCATTAACAGACAGATATGTAATTGGAAATAGCAAATGAACCCCTTCTGACTGCCTTATGCAAAGGAAATTTAAAGAAAGAAATTTACAATTGATATTATTTCTAGAAAGGGAGATGATTCTTAGTGATACACAGTGATACAAAGTATCCTGACACAGTATTCAGACTACAATACAGCTAAATTTTCTTTCAAAGACATACAATAACTCCAGGGAGGAGGAAAGTTAAATATTCCTGCTGTGAGTCGGGTGTGAGCTCCTCCTTTCCTGAATAGGAACAGCACCATCCGGGGAACCAATGACTTTAATGCAATCTTTCCAAATGTTTACGCTGTCCAGGTATTTGTTCTTCATACTGATGTAAAACTTTTCTAAACTTCAAACCATCTAACAAACACATCCTGATTAGCTGATATTCACCGTTGTGCATTTTTTTGTACATGGTAACTATTGACATTGAGAGAAAATTCTTGCTTATATTTTCTCCTTATAGTTGATGTTTATTTATAACACTGCTGCTGCTCAAAGACATGATGGATATAGGTCATGACTGGCTTGCACTATGCCCTTGTACAGGCTAGGCAGGCACTGAGGTCCTGTCCTTGTGAACTCAATTCGACTGTAACAAAACTGGAAAAAGGCTTTTGAATTAACAAGTTGCTGATTACCATGCTTTTTGACAGATTTATTGTGCTGAATATTCTATCAGTTTTCACAGAATCACAGAACGGTTTAGGCTGGAAGGGACCTAAAAAGTCTTCTAGTTCCAGGCCCTCTGCCATGGACAGGGACAGTTTCCACACTCCCAAGCTCCTCAAAGATTCATCCAGCTTGGTCTGGAACACTTTCAGGGATGGGACATCCACAACTTCTCTGGGCAACCTATTCCAGTGCTTCACCACCCTCAGAGTAACAAATTTCTTCTTGATATCCAACCTAAACCTACACTCAGTTTAGAATCCATTCCCACTTGTCCTGCCACTATGTGCCCTTCAAGTTTCACCAAGGTTCTAATGCAAAATCTTCGTTGATTAAACTAATTTTAATTGGGCTATAGCTAGGACAAAGTAGCAGGTAGTGTAATAATATAAATAATTATTTTTATTGGTGGATTTTAATAAGTGAAAAACTTTTATGCATTACAAAAAAAAAAAAAAAAATAAAATGCAGACCTAATAAATAAGGACATCAGACTGCAAGGGATCTCTTGGTGACACCCTGAGTGTCACAGGACTCTGAATATATAGTCCTTTCCCTTTATAACATACTGGTAGTTGTACTGAGAGTATCCAGTGAACAATACATGTGTCCTTTGGAGAAAGTTTATCTCTGCTTCTTAAAAAAAAATCCAAACAAACAAAACTCCATGTTTCAGTCTGGTCTAAGGACTTCATAGGAAATCCCAGCTGTGGAGTAGCAGCTCTCAATCTCTGGGGAGCTTGCAAAAGCTCACTTTGAGCTACCCCACTTCAGGCCTTGCAGTCTTGCAAAACCTCTGATGGGGCATATATAAGTCCAAATCTCTCAACCCCAACAATTCTGCCCTCCCAGGGCAGCATGGTGCAGTATGGTGCTGCGCAGCATGAAGCAAAGGAGAAAATAACACAAGCTGCCAGTCCAAGAGGGAGCAGTTACAAAACAGGACTCTGAAACTTTGCTCACAGCAGTGCTTGAAACATAGTGTTGCATACACAGGTGGGGGAAAAAATCCCCTTGCCCTACAGGCAAAGGCTTGAAGGAGCTAGAATGTCCTGCTGAGGGAAGACAATCACCTATCACATGTTCATTTTGCTGGTGATGCTTTCTGTTACTTAAAGCAGAATACTTGCCCTACTGACCTTGCAGTCTTAATGAGATTAATTCCCTTGGGCTGCAAGTGGGGAATTTGCAACTCTTAAGCAATGTTCTATTCTTTTCTTCTTTAAAAAGACTACAGATATCTCAGAGAATTTCTCTGTCATATTCCTTACTATTGCTGTGGCTCTATGCCAGCAAAAAATAGTGCTTCAGCCTCTCATTGTGATCCTGCGCCAAGTACAGCAATATGAAGGAAGCATCAACATAATCAGCACAATGTAGTGTCTCTGAGCCAGCAGGGATATGTCACAGCTTTATGTAGAATTCCCTATCTTTTTATTTTATTATAGAGACCACAGACTGGGATATTATGGGTCACTCAAAGGTCACGTTACAAAAAGCAGCTTCTTTTTGGAAAGATGAACCCCTTTTTAGTATGCCATTAGATTATTTTCCTTCTCTCAGTTGACTGCATGAAGGTACAGATGAATTTTTGTTTTCTGAATTCCTTAAAAATCTTCTCTTCTTACTCTACTTTTTCCCTTTGTCATTTGTTTGGAAAAAGGAACCTCTGCAGTTTAGACAAAGATTTACCTCTCCAGCCCTACCAAAGTAGCAGTCTTAGGCTTCCCTGTTAACCAGCAACCCCAGTGAAAAGCAGTAAGTCTTTGATCCTTATGTGCCTAAATTACAAATATAGATCAGATTTGTGCTTCCAAGTCATGCCTGTATGTGTGATACTTTTAAACTTACTGTAACATTTAAATTCGATTAAAAATTATTTCTTATCTCAATAGTTCCCTTTTGCTTTTCTCTCAAGAATACTCATGCTCTAATACTACAAGAAACCATACCCCTAGAGTCTCTTGTCTCCACCAAAAGCTAATGGAATTTAGTTACTGGAATTTTTTGTATTCATAGAATTCTTCGTGCAAGACCTGATACTACAATCACTAGGGTCTGAATCAGTGACCAGGATGTCTGTCTCAGCTGCACAGTCTACAATGAAAGTCAGAGATACCGTGATATTCTGTTTCTGAGCTAATGATGGATGACATAATCACAGCACTGCAGTGCTATGGATCTAATTTTACACTGTATGAAATGATTATGCAGCTACTCACATCTAGAGAATGAGTCCTGTGAGGAGAGGCTGAGGGACTTGGGATTGTTCATTCTGGAGAAAAGTGGCCTCAGATTAGATCTTACTGGTCTCTACAACTCCCTGAAAGGGGCGTGTAGTGGGGTGGGGTCAGCATCTTCTCCCGGATGATAGGACAAGAGGAAATGTACTCAACTTGCACCAGGGGACATCTGGTTTGGATATTAAGAAAAATTTCTTAACTGAAAGGATTGTCAAGTATTGGAGCAGCCTGCCCAGGGAAGTGGTGGACTCACCAGTCTTGGAGGTATTTGAAAGACATGTAGATGTGATGCTTAGTGACATGGTTTAGAGGTGGATATGGTAGATTCAGGTTTACAGTCAGACTCAATGATCTTAAGGGTCTTTCCCAACCCAAACACTTCTACAATTCTGCTTGTAGCTATATCACTCATATTTCTTGATACTACATTTTTACATCTCTTTGCTCTTCCTGGCCCAGCCCTCTCCTCTATCTGCTGGCTGGACATGTGGCTTTACCACTCTCCTTCCTCACTTCTGTTGTTCTCTTTAGAGCTGGGACAATGCTATCTGGTGATATTTTTGTTCTAACAGCACAGAAGAGCAGCAATAGTGGGAACTTATCGAAGGTTCAAATAAGTATCAAAAAAGTGGGAACTTATATTTGACTGCCCAAATTGCCTTCAGTGGCCTTGTGGACCAAGACAGAAAAATGGATGTTTAGATTGAATCCAGTAGTGACTTTGACACAAACTTCCAGAGCACCACAATAACCAAACCAGTGAAAGATGGACTGTGCAAATGGATGATCATGTAGGTGAAAGATTGGTCGTACCACCAGGGTTGTGATTAGTGGAATGAAGTCCAGCTGGTGGTGGTTACTAGTGGTGTCCCACAGTGATTTATATTGGGCCCAGAAATTTTTAATGTTTTAATTATTGTACTGATCACTGTGATGGGGTACATCTTTAGGTAATTTACAGTCTATATTAAATTGGGAGGAGCAGAGCTGCCAGTAAGGACTTCAACAGAGAATGCTCTGACTAGACCCTCAAGAATTTCAAAATAGGCAAATGGAAAATCCTGCATTTGGGACGAGTTCACACCATGCAACAGTGCAGGCTGAGGGCCAATTGGAGAGAAAGCAACTTCACAGAAAAAGACTTGGAGGTCTTGATGGACAGCAGGTTGGGCATGATCCAGCAGTGCTCATGTGCTCATTCCCTACTGGGAATGGTCCCTGGATTGTGCTAACTTCTGAACCATGTTTGGACATTGTTTGAGAGAACACTAGTTGGCAAGTGCATTAAACATGCCAAGGGCACTTCGCAGTGTAGCTGTACAGATGTTTATGTGCCAGTGCCTGGGAGTGATGCCTGTCAGCATTTAGTTTATTAGTGTACAAATAACCTGTAAGTCTGTGAGTAGAGAGAGAGGGAGAGTGTCAACATGAGCTTCCCATCCAACAAGTGGAAACACAAGAGAGAATGGTATTTCAAGGGTATTTCACTCCTGTCCAAAAGGGTAGGGCTAATGCTCATACCACGAGATGTAGTGATAGCTTACTTGGCTTTGGCATCATGGTAAAGTCAGGCAGTACCACCCAGCACAAATATGAACCATGGGCAGGCCAACACTTCCTCAAAGTTTCACTTCTGCATTTTTGCTGACTTTAAATATCAAATCCTCCCTTTGCTCTAATCTGTTCCTGTCCCAGAACATTTTGTGTCCCTTTTTTTAGTCCAACCTAAATATGGTTGGACTAAATAATGTGGGTGTGTTTTGAAAAACTTCTTTTTTTGTTCAAAATTTCCAGAAGTGTAACATTCATTTTATTAATAAGATGTCCTGGACCTACTGTACAAGGGTTTGTATATGGATCATGAATGGCAAGAGTGTTGCAGGACTCAACATCAGGGTTCAGTGCATGCCTGGAAGTCTTGGATATGGATGTTTGCACCATGAAACTCAGCCATGGGACAGTCAAGGCTTAAACAGCCTCAGACTTCACATATTTTCACAACAAACGTAATTTTTTTGGGGACTCATTGAATTTAGCCTATATATGGGAAAATCTGTTGTCATCTGGGAGATACCCCTGCTGCCCAGTGATGCCTCCTTCTTCTGCCCAAGGAGGCAGCTGGGACAAACTGCCCCTCTTGCTCCCCCTCAGGTGGGCCTCACTTTTCCCGTCTGTTCTTGGGAGTAAGGCTGCTCTGTTCTGAAACATATGACTAATCATGCACAAGTGCCCCTAAACTACTACAATATACATTAATTTAAACAGGAATGAGATTAGGTTTACAAGCTACCCCATCCCCCATCACATATTTGTTACAATTTCCTGCTATTGTTGTAGATTTCTTTTACGAAGCAATAGAAAACTTTGATGTAGAATTAACAGAACCTGTTTTACATATTCAGTTTTTGTTGGCAGTGGTTTTATGCTCTTGGCTTTGGTCTCAATGCACTACGTACACCGAATGGGAATTTTTAAACATTAATATATACATTTTAAATAAGGAAGAAAATATAAACTCTAAGCCCACCTACTGCTTGTATGGCAACACTTAATAGGGTGATTTCTCAACATGCAGGAGCATGGACTTAATTATAGAAGTACTGTAAATCCACTGGTGCTCTACAGCTGGTTTTACATGCACACACGTACACACACATTTATATATGTACAGAAGCTTCTATAGTGAGTGAGAAAGAGCTAAATTTAGGCCAGATGCTTGCCCTCAGAAAAAAAAGATAAGCAAATTCTGTATAGGTGTTAGAAATAGAGGTGGTTAGAAAGATTTTTATCCTTAGAAAAGACTGAAATATTGAAATTTCAAAATTCCTTTGTTTAAAAAAATCAAACCTTTCTTCATGGCTTTCTGCTTTCCTACATTACTTCTTGCCAGCTTAAAAACCTATGTATTTTCATAGTTCTCCACCTTCCTATCTTTTTCTTCTTCCAGTGGAATAATTAGAGAAAGGAAAGGACACGAAAAATAGTACCAAAAAAAAAAATTAAAAAATAAAAAAATCCACCATTTCTGTTTGCTTCATTTTTTGACAAAATGCACAAATAGGTTTATTTTCTAAGGTATTGAGATTTAAAATTTCTTCATATTTTCAGACTAAAAAGTACAGATATTCATTCACAGGTTTTGTAGTTTTGCCAACTGAACAAGGGAAAAATTGGGATAAGAAAACAAAATCAGTTTCCAAGGAAAAAAAAGTAACTACCAGGAGTGCATTTTCTTTCCTCTCCTTCACTTTTGTTAATAGCTGTTTTTGTGCTTCCTTTAAGAATGGTAGATAATTCAAACCACAAAAACTATCTAGAAAATAGGTTTATAACTTCTTTTTCAATTTTTTTTTTTTTTTCTCAGTGGAAAACATCCATCACAACAACACCTATATGAAAATACTAATTCTGAAGATTGTCAGACTGACATATAATAGTGCATTGGCTCCATCCACTCTGACTGTAACCACTTATTTGACACTTCTCCATCAGCATTTTAGCTTTCCTAAACTACCTTTGTAATAAATAAAGATGAGTACTATCTTAAATTGGTACAAATCTGAGATGAACTGAGATTTTCTGTCATAATAACTTATATATTTACTAGAACTATTTTTTAGCATCTTTGCAACTGAAAAAACAAACAAAAAAACAAACAATCATCTCAAAAACTTAATATAATTATATTTCTTTTAGAAAAGAAGTGCTAAATTAATTAAGTGCTAAGTCGGTTAAAATATCTGAATTGGTTAAAATATCTGACTTTGTTAAAATAGTTGTGTTGCAGGTACTGATTATCAACTATTGTTACAACCCTAACTTATGCCACATCATGCTCTAGACAAGCTGCTTTGAAGAAAGAGATCTTGAAATTAATTCTGCCAATACCCACTTTTACTTTAGTAGATGTAAAATGCATTGAACAGTGAAAAAGATTTGGAAAATTATCTGAGACTGAAGTAGAAAAAAAGTGATAGTATAAGATCATATTCCCACATCTTGTTGTTCTGATCCCAGAAAGGGCAGAGAAGGCCTGTAATATGCACAGAGAAGGAGAATAGGGACGATCATGTCTGTAAATGATCTGACCTATGGTCAATATTTAGGCACAAATTCATTTCCTCAATATAGCATAAGTTAAAGTGATTGGAAGACATACTGCAACTGTTTCTGTTTTTCTTTCCAAGAATTTCCCAAAGAAATAATTGACAAAATATTGGAATGGGATTTTCCTCATTTTTTGCTTTTTTGAAGTGTAGTGTACTGAAATTACATTAAAAAGGGGGCTTATGAGAATGGCAATATTTTTTCCATTTTTTTTCTTGCTACCAGAAAGCTTTCTTAAAATTGAGAAGTTTTAAAATATTTTACTTGGAAATACCTTACGTCTTTTAAAAATTATGTAATGTTCCTTACATAATACAAAAAAGGTCTGCTTCGATTTGTTTCACGTTCTCACATCTCTGCATATTGTGTTATTAAAGCTGGGTAACACCAAAGTAAAATTTCCCATAAAAGTTTATTCATATTACTCCTTTTCTTGTGTTCTGTTCCTTGTTCTGTTGGCAGAGGTGGGGGAAGGGGGAGGGAGGTTCGATTGTTTAATGAAGGTTGAGTTGGAGGGAAAGGAAAAGGAAAAACAGAGAAGGTCCTCCATCCCAGCCTGGCGTTCAGAGCAGCACACACTGCCAGTGGTGGCCACTTCACTCTGCTGGCTACGAAGGCAGCTGGATGACAAGTCCAGAGGTACATATCTGAAGCACTGATGCCTAAAGGTCAGCTCAGTCCCGCTCATCGGTCCTGTGCTACGGGAACAGGAGGGAGCCCAGGCTTCCCCTCACACTTCTATTTGTAGCACCACAGTTTAGAATGACAGAACAAAACCCTGCAGGGCACTGGCCTAATCGTCTCCATAACAACTATCAAATCAGAGGATCACAAAGTAGGTATCAAAAGTGGGTATTGGCAGGTTTGGTTTGGTTTGGAAGGGATCCAAAAATCACCCAGTTCCAACCCCTCTGCTGTGGGCAGGGACACTTTCCATTAGATCGAGTTGCTCAGAGCCCCATCCAACCCAGCCTTGAACACTGCCAGGAATGGGACATCCACAACTTCTCTGCACGCAAGGAATATTTCAAATGGGAAATTTCTTCCACGCAGGTGTAGAACTTGCACATCTATGATGAAATGTGTCGAAGGTGAGGACCCATCCATCCTTTCCTCAGAGGAAAGTCAGGGGAGCACTCAAGCACAGACTGAACCCAGAGCCCAGCACAGGTTAGTCCTGTCTGTAACTGCTCTCTCTGGAACCTGAGATCAGTAACTGCGAGGTGGTTGAGCTGGATTGTGTCTCTGTAAAACTATGGAAACGTTGCTTTATGAGCCTCTTGTTCCCTGAATAAGCATGCAGCTGACATGCCTTTGAAGTACATGCAGCTGCACATATTTACCCCTTTTCTGCCTGATATGCAACAGGAGATTTATATTTCTCTGCTAGCTCTGTGCTTTTCTTCTGCCACAGCTCTCATCTCTAATTGTTTGGCTATTAATTAATAATATACTACATAGGATTAGGTAATCAGGAAAACTGGCATCATTTACAGCAGTATTTACTACATTTATCTTTGTTTTTATACTTAAATTTCATGTTTCATTCCAAGGTTTTACAGCCACATTTTTATTTCCATGCCTTTGCTAATGAAGACTGTTTGTAGCCAAAACACAGGATAAAATAAAACTTTATGGTCTTAACTGCAAGTTGGTGTAGGGTCATTAGATTTGGCAGTCAAGCTATACTTACTTGGAGTTCAATATCCAGTGATTGTTTCCAATTTGATCCACTTGGGCATTTGTAACAATAAATGTTAAGCTTTCCTATTTTACAATATTGTAAGTTCCAAGTAAGTGTTAAGATTAGATATATGTTCAGTTTTGCCTCCCTTGAATTAATTTTTGGTGGGTTTTTTTGTTTCTCTCACTGCTAGGGAAGCTGCCTTCCTGAGGGATAGAGAAGGAAACTTTGATTTCATGGAACAACACCATTTTGAGCTGCACAGTTAAACAGAGCTGATTCAGATTGGCATGAACATAGTATATGTATAAGAAAACTTGGGCACTTCCAAACTAGGTCTAACAATTAAAAAAGTGACATTACTATCCTCAAGTAAGCATTGAATCATTACATCAACATGATTTTAGGAAATGAAGAATGATATAATCTTTCAGAGCAGTAAGAAATTGACCACTTGTGTTTTCTAAGAGATATATTTGGCCTTTGTTTGTGAAGTGAGGGAATTTTTTGGCTTCTTGGCTTCTATGCTTTTCTCTACCAGTCCCTGTATTTACAGCTTTTTCCTTCCACTATATAACCAGATAGTCTTTTTTTTTATTCATATTTAAAGCCTTGGCATTTTCTTTTGATTTTTAATACCTCCCTGATATTTAGGATTAATTTAGGATTGATAATTTATAAATTTAAGATTTGTAAGATCTGAAGATTCTGTTTCTTGTTTATTGTAGCATTGTCTAAGATTTCACTATCTTGTTCTCTATCAGTCAACAAAAACCACTGGGAAAAACAGCTGTCAGTATTTAGCTGGCTGTCTAAATACAGATGCCATTTCAATGCATGGTAAGAATTAGATACTTTAAACACAGGATGAGTTTTTGTGCGTGTAGATGCTGCTGTTTTAAACTACTATTTTCAAACAAAACATTTCAAAATAAAATCAGTGACTGCCGAGTTCAGATAAATGAGAACTAGAGCTCAACAACTCCTAACACAGTTCTTTTAACACGAGAACTACTTCTTTCAAGTCTAGCTCAATTGTCTCTATTGAGCAGTAGTAGAACCAAAATATTGTTTTCCTTTTATGTTACTCCAATGCCTCTTATCTGTGTGTGTCCAAATTTAGAAGACTTACTCTAAAAAAGTATGTGGATTTACTAATAAGCTGATCTTCTAATATTTTGTAATATCTGCCATACAATTCATATATGAGCTATTCTTGCAGGCAGTGGCTTGTCACCAGCAATAGTTAGCATGGCTTACACATTGTAAAAGTAGTTCATTAATGAGCAATCTGGCAGCAAACTTCTAGAAGTTACCTGTGGTACAATTAAAAAGGATAATTTCGATCTCCAAACTCAAGAAGTGAGCTAAGACTGAAACCAGCAAGGAACATGTGTGTATAAAACTCCTGACCTGGTTGTATAATCATGGTCAAATTGTCACAGGTGACCTTCTCAGACAAATGATCATGCAAGCCTGAAAATATGGGTCAGCTACTTCAATCTGTTATCAGTAACTACCTTCTAATTCAGTATTTAATGCACATATTTATTTAAGGAGTAAGTCCTGCCTACGCTTAGGCCAGAAAAATTTCCGTAGAAGTGCTGGGAAAGTTAAAAAAAAAAAAAAAAAAAAAAAAAAAAAAAAAAAAAAAAAAAAAAAAAATTCTTGCTTTGATGTGAGAATGAGGCTCTCCTGCAGGGATCAGATCAGCTTGCCAGCTGACCACAGATTTGAAGGTCACCAGCGTGCTTTGCACATACTGAGAGCCACTGACTTCATCAGATAAAAGTTTAGTAGTTCTGAATAAACTTAAAAACTGAATCATGAGCTCTGTGTTGACATGAGCTGTTTCCTCTAAACAAATTTTAAAGCTCCTAACCAGGCTTCTTTTGTGAAATGGTATTTTTGGAGAATTCCAGGAGCTGCTCATCCGTTATTCTCCACCCTCCTTAGTTTAAAGTATTTCTGACACTCTAAGATAGTTCAAGGTCCAGTGAGGATGATGAAGCATAAGCACGACTCTGAGTTTAGTGATTAGGGATTTCATAGTGTTAAAGGGAGATCTTAGAGTCAATCTGTGCTTTAAAGGAGTGGGTAAAATATAGACACATCCTTGGCATCAACACAGGAAATGAGGTGGGTCCTCAAACCATTAAATTATGTGATTGTATATCAGCCTACAGTATCTTTTTGTCCTAATGACCCTTTGTATGAAGAGCTCAAGAAATAGAAGATGAGAGAACTCCCTTCACCCACAGATTCATTTCCACCCTTTTCAGCCTCCTACCTTTGAGTCTTCTGATGGGAGGCAAGAGCCATGAGTTCAGATGTCCAAAAGACTGAAGAGCTGAAATGGCATCTATAACAGCTTAGCTGAATGTTGAGGTCACTGTGCAGGACCAAGAGAAGAGTTTTATGCAGCGAACCTCAAGAACAAAAGTCATGCATGTTTCTATTCTCTTTGAAGGGCCTAATGCACGCTTTCTCTGTAATTGAAATGTGCTTCCTATAAAACCTTTATTTTCTTTTTTTTTCCTTGATGAAGGCTGGGAGAATTGAAGGAACAAGGCCATTGAGTCTTTAATCCAGCTTGATACCTTAGGACACTGGTAGCCTTTAAGGGCATGTGAACTGCCTGTCAGGAGACAGTGGTGGCCACCAACAGCAAGCTTCAACACCACCTTGACACATCAGACTCCTCTGGGTCATAGAGCCTCTAACCTCACTGCTGCCAGGGGTAAAATCCTTCTTGACTTTAGCTGGGCCAGGATTTTACACATATTTTAGCTGCCAAAAGTCAGAGCTGTACATGGCCTTTACCCCTGTGTACACAACACTGCAGTGAATTCACTAGGCTAAAACTCAAGGGATGTGAGGTCAGTTCCCAATTCTGCAGAACTTTTTTCCCCTCCAGATGCTTTCCCCTGAAGTTTCTGGCAAGGCACTTAATCTACAGCGTGTTTTCTCCCCTTTTCACATAGTTTATCTGTTCTCATAAATTCTCTAGAGTGAGTCTCTGTATATATTCACATATTTGTCTCTTGTTTTTGTTGACATTTTTATTTGCAATACAAATAACATTAATCTAAAATTCAACTTTACTAAGTCATCCATGCCAATACTATAATACATTAACAACAACTATTTTCAGGTCACCAGAGCATCTTATGTTGCCTAACTTTTGACATTTAGTCTGACCAACTAGGCCTGAGAGAGCCAAAAAAGTGAGCAACTGCTTCTTTCTTGATTCATGCAAAGCCACTTAGATGTCTCTTAACCTTGCTCCTCCTTTATTTTTGCTACCACCATATAAAGATACTCATGAAACTCCTGTCTTGCTTGCGATGTCCCCAGGCTTTGTGAAGAAAAGATAAAAGTATGCATATATATATATAATATATATATTAAAATTCATGTTTGATGACTCTGCTTCTTAAACAAAGCTGTTTGTGGGGTAAGGAGATCAAGGTTCACACAGCATCATTTTTGCAGGTGCCAATAAGCCAGTTTCAGGCTTTGCCTGCATAACAAGATTAATCTACAGACTGGAGAAAAAAATCCCCAACTAGTTACAGATAATCAAGTCAACTATACCTATCCCAAGGTACAATGATAGTCACATAGACACATCTCAAGACAGAGGCTTCACCTGTTGAATACAGATGAAATTTGACCTATTTTTTCTACCTGAGATGTCCCACTGCTTTGTATCTGATGATAGTTAGTGTGCATGGTTGCTTTCCCCTGCAGTCTAAATGCTTCCATGAGGTTCAGCTTGAAGAGCAACCCTGTAGACAATGAAATCTGATCTACGTAGACAGCAGGAACTGTTTGCAAGCTGTGCTAGGTCCAGCAGTGATACTTAAACAAAACATCACGTTTTGCAGGAGAACGCTGCATGCTGATCACTTATGAACTAGACCCCCTCCCCTTTCACAGTTTTCATCTCAAAGTACATGGAAACTAAACTACAAAAAGAAAAAAGAAAAATGAAAGCACTTTGAGAAGCTTCCCTTCACTAAAAGGACAGAGAGAGGCATTTGAGAAAGAATGACAGAGAGGAAGGAGGCAGAGATCGAGGTGGAGGTGGTTCACACTGCCTGACTGCAGGCATCCATCTCAGGCTTCTTACAGACCGTTGAGACAGCAAGGCTCCTGCAGAGCTCCCTTTGGGCTCTATGATTAATTCAGAGGAACTGGTTTCCTACTTTAGGATAGCTGGGCTATCCTAAAATGAATCTCTCCCAAACGATTACCTTTTAACAACATTATATTGTCTGTGATATTTACTTGCGCCATAAACCAAAAAAGCAGCAGTGGGTTTAAGAAAGCAGCAATAAAAAAGTAACAATGCGCTATTTAATAATGGAGTAGGTCCTTGTATATAATTTCAAACATATTGATGATCCTCCTCCTTACTTCTGTAGGATAATAGAAGTCATTTTGCACTTTTTCAGGCTAGTCCCTGAGAGATAAAAGCCAAGTCGAGACACTGAAAGGTGAGGAGTAGTCTTGAAAATGGGTCTGAGTTGTCTGAGCCAGATGATCTGTACACTATCTGTCCACTCCTTTGGCTGTTTCCTCAGCTTCAGCCTGAGCTGAAATGTTCAAGCTGTTTAAGTAAGGGTGAGCTGACCAAAGGGGCTGGGGAGCCACCAGCAGATGCTGTCTGTGCTTGAGAACTCAGCTGAAATTTGTCTCCTGGATGTCTGGTGCTCATGGCTTGGAGGTTAACAGCTTTTTAGTGGGCAGGTCTGGTCTGGAGAAAGGGCTGCAATCCCCACTGAAGAAGCATTGCAGATGTACCCTAAGATCCCCAGTGTCAGCACAGCTCTCCCTCCAGTGCACTGAAACACGGGGACTGGGGGGGAGGGGCAGAGTGTCCCAAGAAACACAGATTTTGCCTGGAGTGCTCTGCTGAGAGTGGAAGCTTTCCTCCACTGTTAGTCCTACAGGATTCAATGGTGGTCTCAGATCCTTGTCTTTTCTTTGCACTACTCTTCCTGCCAGCAGCTATTCCACACTCAGACCAAGCTGAATTTTTCAAAATCACCTCACTAGTGGATATTTGCTAAATCCTTCAGACTCAGGGAGTGCATTTGAAACATGCCCCCGGCTTCCTCCTTGGTCCATCAGTTTTTTAACACTACTTCCTACCCAACAAACTGTGCAAACTCATTACTGCCTGTGGGACTACCATTATATTCCTTCTGTCTTGTTTCTGTCAGCAAGCCCCCAGATTTGATCCCTGCATCAGCAACATTCTTAGACAACAAGTCATATTAGAAATAGATAAGAGTATCACAGGTTTATATCAATCAGGAGATGGCTACTTCTTTTTTAAAATGCAAAAACTTTGTGTGGGAGTTTACTGGACCAATATGAAATCAAATGGAGCATTTAAAAGAGCAATTTACTACTTCAAGCATGTTGCAAAGATATGTCAATAAAGATAAAAAAAGGGACTAATACAAGATTGTGCAACAGCTTTCATCATTCAGTCTCATAAAAGTCTAATCCCACTGACAGGAGATAATTCTACTCTCAGAGATAATAAACAGACCATGTTAATTTTAATAAAAAATCCTTTAAATTGTAGTGTTGCTCTTTTCTTGTACGTGACTAATTGTTTTATGCTACCCTCGTGAGCCCAGATTTCCCCGTAGAATGTTTTCATATTGTGTGACCCAGTTAATTGACTATTTCATCCATTAAAGAAATTGAGGTATTTAATACATTTCTAAGGCTTCTGTATGCTTCCATGAGATATCCATTCCCCACGTTTCCCAATTTTCTTGAGTACAGGACACTGTTTTCCATTTGGCTTCACTTTCTGCAGGTCACATTTTCTGCCTGATATGCACCAGAGTTTTGGCTGTTTGAGCAAAAGGAAACAATTTAATGGACAGCAATCATGATCCTGGCCCTCTGTCTGGACATTAGGTGTTTCACATAGTTTAAAACTGAGCAGAATAGTCTCATGCCAGTTGCAACAAGTTTTAAAAGCTTCTATGATAAAATGGTTCCCAGACTGGACAACATAATTGGATGTAGTTGTGGTTTCCTAGATCCACCCCAGGAGGGTAAAGTTTAGAGGTAATAATTTTCTCTCTCAGTAATCTCTTAATTTAGAAAGCCTGCCATAACCTGCAAGTGGTTACAGTGGGTACATCACTGGAAATCATTCACTTTGTCCAGCTCCATGGAGGTTTTTTGGGAATATGATGCTAGGATTGCAGATTTCTGCTTCTCTCATCTTCAATATCCTGCACAAGTAAGGTCATTATCAGGTAAAAAAAAAAAACAAAAAGAAAAAAAAGTAGGCATTGTCTAGTGCAAATATCATGAACCAGAAAACAGGAACCTCCTTTTCTCTATGTTGCCAAAGAAATGGCACAATTTAGTACAAAAATTTGCATCTCTTAGACAGAAAGTTAACATTCCCTGTTAAAAAATACCAGTATTGTGATTAAACCTCTTTAAAAAAAAAAAAAAACAAAAACAAAAAACAAAAACAAAAAACCACTTATTTTACCCCTTAGTTTTGATCACAAAACTCAAAGTCTTTCAAAATATGCTCCCATAATATCATAAATGTGATAAACTAAAAGAAAACAATTTTGCATTCCTCTCAGGCTCCTCTCAGTTCTTCACTGTGGTTGCATTTAAGCATGGCTTTACACAGAATATGCCAGGAAGATAACTTCTGTTCATAAAGCTGTGTGGATGTACCTGGACTTGGGGAAGGAAGCTCGGGACTGATCTTTTAGAGTTCTCCATAATTCCAAAGTGCATGCTTCTAATTCATGCCATATATATATATATATATATATATATATATGTATATTTGTGTTTCGATCTCTGTGTGTATACAATTATATGTAACTGTTTATAAATAATGGGCATAATATAGTAAGCTAAGTAATAAAATTCTATACACCACAATGGGATGAACACTAAATTGTGTGTTATCTTATCAGAACCAACAGGAAGTACATTTTAATCTCATTTTTTCCAGGGCTGCATACTTTCCATACAACATTCAAAGGATATCACCAGATTTTAGTAAGAAATTTCAATGTTTTTATTACATTCATATGGGAAACATAACTTTGCATTCTCGCATGTTTACTCCCCTTGCATAATACCCCAGTTGTCAGGAAAAAACAGGAAAATACTGAAAGAAAAACAGTTTTGATTAAAAGACTGAGCCCCCTATGGATATTCTCAGATCCATGACATTCTTTCTTCTCAGGATTTCTCTGATGGATGTGAAGGCTTGTTGCCTGGCCATAACACTGACAGGAAACCCCACACCTTGAACAGGATGACCTCAGAGAAGCTGCTGAGTTTTCAGGCCCCTTTTTCAGACCTTTTCTGCTGGGGCCAGTGATGCACTCTATGAACATTAAAGATTTCATAGTGCTCTTCAAAAGGGAGCCAGCCCTGCACTCCTTAACAGCAGTCATCTTTGCCTCAGGAATTAAAGACAGTAGGAATTGACCTCAAAACAGAACTTTTCCCCAGAGTGGATGAGAATTTTCTTTCCCCATTCCTTGTTATTTTACATGCCATGTACTAGCTGGCTCCCCCTCCCCTCTATGACCCCAAAGGTAATTAATTTTTTTCTTTTTTTTTATTTTACACTTGCAATTTACCAGCATTTTGCATTCCTTCATAGGGAACTCGTAGTTACACTGGGTTTGATAATCAGTTACATTCAGGTGTCTTTGCATTTAGTTTATAAGAACCTTTTACAGTGCTGAGATAATGTAAATGGACCTCATTGTAAGTGAAAATCATCCCTTTGTTTTTACATTTTCCTTCAAAAGTTCTGTGTTTTTTCCCCTACACAAAATGACACAGAAAAGTCATGATGAAAAATGTGATCCATCTGTCTCCTCCCTTAGGAAGGAATGCCTTGAGGACTTTTGCTACCAAAGTTTTATTATTGCTCACAAACTAGATCTTAGAAGCATTTACTGGATACAATAGAGCATCATTAAAAAATTAAACTAAACTACGGTTGTCCAAATAAATACACAAAGTACATTTTGTGATCCATTACCTCATTTTTATTGCATTCATCCACTTTATTGCTACTTTGCAGTTCAGTAATTTTTCATGGGTTTTCCAGGCATTAGTGACAATTAACAAAAATGAACCACAAAAATGATAAAACCACAATAAAATTGGCAATCTATTTTAAACCTCTTTTATCCAAAAGAGTGCTCAGTGTTCCTGGTCAAGGTATTTGGGCTGTTACTGACAATCCATGCTTTTGGAATAACGATGTCCTCTAGATGTTATAAAATTACTGTGCATATCCAACTATGTCCAGAAAGGAAGGAAAGAAAGGAGATGTCACAGCTGCCAATAAGAAAAACTTACTGTTAAAAAACTTTCTAAATTTTTCTATGGAGAATCGAGTGGTTCTTTCCTAAAGCATCCTTTGCTTCCTAAGAATTGGGAGGGGGGTGGGGGGGTGTTTTTGGAGGTTTTCTGGGTTTGAGCGTGTGTTGTTTTGTGCTTGTTATGTTTTGTTTTAAAGAGGATACACAAGATTGTAAAATTATTTTTTTAAAAAATTGAAATACTGTTTCAAGTGAGATGTTGTGTCTTTTGTAACTGGAGTTCCCAGGTGTCTGATAGTGCCCTTGTTCTTTAATGGTACTTGTGTGAAATCTTCCAAATGAGACAGCAATACACCCTGTCATTAATAACATGAATAGAACTGTCTGGAGGGAGGTTTAGATAGTGCAAATGATCTGAAACAGTGAGGGAAGAAAAGTGGCTTTTTGTACATTAGATGCATTTTCCCTAGTATTCCCTAGTATTACACTCATTTCACATAAAAGCTGGTTTTCAACTGAAAAACCAACTTTTTTAAAAGTAAAAATATTTGAAGTTATGTCGATTCTGTAATGTATAGACTGACTTCCATTTTTAAGGACTCAAACATATTTTCCAGCTATCCTGCTTCATAGTTACTACCTTTCAACTGGAAATCAACAGTGATTCTCAGGGAGAAATTAATTGAGAAAAATGAAAAATGACTGGAAGACTAGAATTTAAAGGAAAGCCTTTTGTTTTTTGTGAAAGTCAGCAAAGACTTTTCCAACTCTTCACTTGCTCTTGGTGTTATCCTTTTGAAAAACAAAAAACCAGACCAAACCAAACCAAAAAACAATAGAGGACCTATAGCTGTAGTTTTAATTAAGGCATAAATTCTAGATTTATCCCACTTCAGGTATGCAGCTGTGCCATTTAAATAAGAAGCAAGACTTGCTTTGTGTCTAAAGGTAAGAGATGGACTTGTCTAGAAGAGTGTTCAATTTCAAGTGATTTGATTTAGCCTGTGCAGATCTCTGTATCTTTCTATTGATATCTAATTTAAATCCCTCTGCAAGTGTCTAAAGCTAAGTGTGCAAAATATCCATATCTGTGAGTATTATAGGAGGAATGCAGTTTCTAAAAATATTAAAAAAAAATTCAGATATTCTGGTACTATTCTAAAGCAGAATGTTCCATGCTTTATTTTTCATTATTAATGTGTTCTTTGCTCTAGAGTGTCAAGTAAGATCAGAGTCTTTGGACCACTAACTTCATCCCTTTAGAAACCAAAAAATTCCACTCTGAGCAGGCAGCTGCTGCATGGGAACCACTCGTGGAATGGAGGAGGAGGCCCAGCAGGAAATGGTAGATCTGTGGACCACTCATGTCCCATTTGAGGTCTCTTCAGACAGGTGCAAATCAACCATCTCCAGCTTTAAAAATGGCATTAAAAAGCTTCATTATGATGATTTGGAAAACTCATTGACAACATATGTATGACTTAGTTGAGGTATGTTTTTGCAAGATTACAGTTTATGCTGTCATTTGTGGCATTGCCTATGCTTTTTATTGTTCCATTTTTGTGTTTTCAACAGTGCATTCTCTTTGATTATGGTATAGGATCTCCTTTGAACAACAAAAAAAATCAACTCTGAAAAAAAGCAAAGGACTGGAAAATAAGAGACCAAGGCAATTGTTCTCAGCTCTGACACAATCCATGAAATTTTAGGAGATTCCTTTCTTTATCTCTGGAACTCATCTTCCCTGTCTGTAAAACTGGAGCAGTACTTCTCCCTGTGTATATCCTCCCATCAAAAGAAAGGATAAGAAAAAGAATTAATCACTTGTGAAATTTTATTTCTCTTACTGTCTATGGCACTGGAGCGCATTCTGATACACCAAATATATTTCAGCTTAATCATTACATAATACTAATGAAATAAGTAATAAATAATATGCGTCAAAGCTTAGTCCTTGTCCCAGGGACCAACTCATGAAGTTTGCCCATAAGATTTAAATTATTTTTGCCTCCACAACAAGTTGACTTCATCCTACAATTTACTGGAATAATCCCTGGTCTGGGCTAGACTGAAAACTCTGCAAGAGTCACTCAGGAAAGAGTTCATTTTCTTGGGCTGTTCAAACCACTCCAAAGCAGAGATGGCCAAGATCCAGCTCCACTGACTTTACCTGTGCTTTGATGCCATTTAATGTATTAGTATAGACAAAGCCTTAAGAAAGGATGGGATGGGATGGGATGGGATGGGATGGGATGGGATGGGATGGGATGGGATGGGATGGGATGGGATGGGATGGGATGGGGTGGGAAGGG